>JAWWEW010000036.1:3635463-3711516 GCA_035583185.1 Anabacerthia variegaticeps | reverse complement strand
TGCGTTTTTTACCCCCAAAAGCGCCGCCCGCCCCCGGCGCTGCCCCCTGCCCTGCGCGCCCCGCCTGTCACCTCCGCCCGCGCCTCACCTGGTGCCGGCCGGCGGCAGCGGGCCACGTCCGCGGGGCCCGGGCGGGGCGGCGGGAGGAGGAGGAGGAGGAGGAGGAGGAGGAGGAGGAGGAGGAGGAGGAGGAGGAGGAGGAGGACCAGAAGGACCGAGCGTGTCCGCCGGGCCGTGCCCGTCACCGCCGCTTCCTGCCCGGCCCTGCTCGGCGCTCGGCTGCACGGCCTGGCGCGGCACCGCCCCCACGGATCGCTCCGCCCCGCGGCGTCGGCGCTCGATTGAGCCGCCTGCGCGGTCCCGGCGGGAGCGGAGGGGGAAAGGGGGGAATTGGGGGGGTTTGGGGAGTGTAGTGGGATTTGGCGGGGTGTAGTGGGATTTCTGGGGGTATGGGGGGGGTCTCGGGGTCTATAGGGGGATCAGGGGTGTGTATGGGGGTGTCGGGGTCTGTAGGGGTGACAGGGGTGTGTGTATGGGGGTCTCGGGGCCTATAGAGAGATAAGGGGGTGCATGGGTGTCTCAGGGTCTATAGTGGGATCAGGGGTATGTTTGGGGGTCTCAGGGTCTGTAGTGGCATCAGGGAGATGTGTATGGGGGTCTCAGGGTCCATAGTGGGATCAGGGGTGTGTATAGGAGGATTAGGGTCTGTAGTGGCATCAGGGAGATGTGGATGGGGATCTCAGGGTCTGTAGTGGGATCAGGGGTGTGTTTGGGGGTGTTGGGGTCTATAGTTGGATCGGGGGTGTGTTGTGGGGTCTCAGGGTCTGCAGTTGGATCAGGGGTGTGTTTGGGGGTCTCAGGGTCTATAGTGGGATCAGGGGTGTGTATGGGACTCTCAGGGTCTGTAGTGGGATCCTGGCCCATAGTGGGATCAGGGAGATGTGAATGGGGGTCCCAGGACCTGTAGTAGGATCAGGGAGATGTGAATGGGGGTCTCAGGGTCTATAGTGGTGACAGGGGCTGTGAGTGGGGGTCTTAGGGTCCATAGTGAGGTCAGGGGTGTGAATGGGGGTCTCAGGTCCATAGTGGGGTCAGGTGTTTGAGTGTGTCGGGGCCCAGAGCAGGCTCAGGTGCCTGTGGGAGGGACCTGTGGACCTACAGTGGGCTCAGGTGTGTGAGGGGTGGGCTCTCTGTAGTAGCTTCAGGTGTGTGTGGAGGGATGACAGTGCCCATGGCAGGCTCAGGTGTGTGTTTGGGGGGCAGTGTCAGGGTCTATAGGGGTCTTAGTTGTGTGTATGGAGGGTCTTGGGGTCTATAGGGGCTCAGGTGTATGTGTGGGTGTTAGAGCCCACAGCAGGCTCAGGTTTGTGAGGGATTGGGCCCCCTAGAGTAGCCTCAGGTTATGAGAGCACAGTATTTGGGCCCTGTAAAAAGGGAGCTCTGAGTTTTTTGGTACCTGCTGGAGGGGTTGGGGGGCTATGACAAGGACTGTGTGTCCTGTGGCAGATCCCAGCAGGAAGAGACTCCTGGTAACTAAAGAGGAATAGGTGGGACTTGGCAGCAGTCAAAGGCTCAGAGGAGAAGGGGCTGGAGCAGGGATGGAGAGCTCTGAAGTAGAAATTGCTTGGAGCAGAGGCAGGGAAAGGTGAGTTTATGCTGTTTCTGCCACACTTGGTGATTTCCCCCCCAGCTCTGAACTTAGAGGCAAACACTTCATTGTTACAGAGGCTTATTTGACAGAGGGGTTTAATTATTTTTCTAAATAAAACTGAAGGAGCAGAGTTTTATCTTCTGCCAGTACCTCATGCAGCCTCATTATATTAACTTGTTCCTGACGGCTGTTCCCCTCCTGGGCTTCTAGAACCATCCTCACGGATCCCTGTGAAACCACAGGTACAGCAACGTGAGAGCCTTGAGTCCCAGGTGAGGGGTGTTGGTGCGTCCTGTGCCCCAAAGGCCAAGGTACAATATCAGCTTTTCTCATTGTGGTGGTGTAATTCACACAATAAATGAGTTCCCTGTTTGTAAGCTGACCTTCATAACCTTCTTTTTCCCCTTTATTTCTTGCAAACGGAAAGAGGAGCACAGTGAGCACGACTCATGTGTCAGCTGCTCTGTGAAAAGCTAATGCTGACCACGCATGAGGCACAAATCTCTCCTCAAACTGAGTGTGTATAAAACACTAAATAAGTTGCGATGAGAACAACAGCTCTCATGGAAGCACGAGCCAAGAACAACAGCTTGACAGGCAATTTTACACTTTCCCTGACAGCTCCTTGGGGCGTAGACAGTTAAGTTTATGCGTTTGTAAGGGGAACATGGCATTCCTTATAGCTGAGCCTCCTCCCTCGGGTTCCCACTGAATGCCTGAGAGATGACAGCAGAGGGTGTCTCCAGAAGGCTCCTATTAAACAGGAGGAATTGGCACGGAGGGAGCAACAGCGAGATCCCAGTTTTGACCACAGAATGAGCTAAAAAGCTTTGCATCAGCAGCTGTTTGCAGTTTCCCACCCGCTGGCTGCACACAGCTCCTGCTCAGGAGGTTCCTGTGCCCTCCTGTTGGCACCTCCACCTGCCTGGTGTGTGAAGGGCTGTGCTGGGAGGGTAAATCAGCTCCAAACCGAAAGTGCTGAGGCAGGACAGATTCACCTTGGGAGGGCAGCCGTGGTTCAGGTACACTTAGAATTGGTTTGGTATCCCCAGCAGCACGAACCAGGCTGGCAGGGCAGTGGGTGAGCCGAGTTTGTGAACAGATGGAACAGATGCAGACAGGAAATGGGGAAGAAAGGGGGCAAAATCAGTGTTTGGAAAGCTTTAAGGGGGCTCTGGTTAGTTCTGAGAGAGGGGTTGAGTCCTGCAGTCCCATTTCTATTTTTAGCTCTGCGACTGTATGACTTTGGGGAGTGATTTGAGCAGTTTGAGCCAGGTGTGAGAGGGGAGAGGACAAGGCTGTGGGCACCAGGCAGCTCATGCGATGTGGCAGCTGCCACCACACCCTTTCCTGTTTGCCCCGTGGCCACGGGCAGCTCTGCCAGCCACGCTGCCTGAGTGAGAAGGGAAAAGGAGCGTTTTCCAAGATGCTGAGAGCCCCCAGCACCTGGAATTTCTTGGAAACAGAGTAGCTCTGGTGGTGTGTCTCCCCTGAGACAAGTCAAATGCTCCCCAAAGCCCTGGGAGCTGCTCAGGGTGGTGCTGACTTTTGGCCGTGCCTCAGCCTGATTCCTGTTACAGGCAATATTGACTTATGGAAAAAGGCACCGGGCATACTTGGCATGGGTGTTCCGAGTTAAAAATTGTCAGTCTGGGCAAACAGACCTTGGGGTGAACTGCAGGGAAGCCAAGTGCCTGCACTGCATTATTACAGCCCTTTTCAGAACCCCAGAGTGTGACCTGGTGCTGCTGTGGGTGCCGAGCGCCCGGCTCGGCGGGTTTGGAGAAGCACTGCAGGTTTTGGAGTTCAGTCCTTTAGATCAAACCCATTTCCTTCCCCTCGGTGAGGTGTTTGTAGTACCTCAGTGAGTCAATAAGTTCTGCATGTGAGGAATGCACCTCACAGCTGCAGGTGAGCTATTAGTGTGGCTGTGCTGGAGGCAATGAGACTAATTAGTCCTTTCCTTAGACTTAGAGCTGCAGAAATAAGATACACGAGACATTCAGCCTGGAATATCCATGTGAGGCATTTTCAGAAGGAGTGAGATCCTGGTTTAAATGGTTCTTGCATGTGAATCTCACCATGGGATCTGTATCCTAGTCCTTAATTCTGTAGCAGTGTCTGGTCAGGAGGATGACCTGTACCTGGCAGATGCTGGGCATTCCTGATGGATTTGGGCACGTGTTCTAAAAGCTGCTGGTTGCTGGCAGGAAGGAACTGCTGCATGTGGATGAAGGTGAGATCACAGTGCTGTTGTGGGCCTTTCCTGGGAGAGTGGAGGAACAGGGAAGTAATCTCTGTATTAAAATATAATAAAATTTAAAAGAGTACAAGTGTCCTAACAAGTCCGTTCCCAGCACAGGAAGGTGGTGGTGAGTGAGCAGCTCTGCTGTGTGTTTGTATCAGCACAGAATCACAGAATGGGTCAGGTTGGAAGGGACCACAGTGGGTAATCTGGTCCCACCTCCTGCTCAAGGAGGGTCATCCCAGAGCACAGGACCCAGGATTGTGTCCAAGGGTTCTGGAATATCTGCAGTGAGGAGACTCCACTCTGGGCAATCTGTTCAGTGCTCAGTCACTGCACAGTAAAGAAGTTGTTCCTCAGGTTCAGGTGGAACTTTCTGGGCATCAGTTTCTGCTCGTTCCCCTTGACCCAATGCTGGGCACCCCCGAGCAGAGCCTGGTCCATCCCCTGACCTCCCTGCAGACACTGACAGGCATTGGTGATGTCCACTCTCAGTTGCCTCTTCTCGAGGCTGAGCAACCCCAGCTCATAGAATCGTCAAGGCTGGAAGAGACTTTCAAGCTCATCGAACCCAACCCTCAACCCAGCACTGCCACTGCATCCCCTAAACCACAACCATGTCACCCAGAGCCAGATCCCCCTTAAACTCCAGGGACAGTGACTCCAGGGACACTGACACTTCCCTGGGCAACCTATTCCGATGGCTGACCACCCTAAAGAGTGAAAAGCTTTTTTCTAATATCTAATCTGAATTCCCCCTACCTGAGCTTAAGGCTGTTTCCTGTGGTCCCCTCACTGTAAAACAGACAAACCCTACAACCTTCTTTAGGGTCCTTGTAGAGAGCATTGCAAGCATCAGCCTTCCCTCCATCAGCTTTGCCACCCTCCAGGAGCAGCATATGGAGGAGCGAGGAGCACACAATGCTGCACCACAAGGGTTTCACCGCCCTTACGACCACCCCGGCGCCAGCAAAGGAGGCGAAGCAAAACCCCAAACCAGCACACCTGACCCGGCGGGGCTGGGACTCGAACCCGTGGCCCTCCCTCCCTCCTTGCCCCCTCCCACCGGCAGGGGGCGCGCCCAGCGCCGACCGGAAGCGGAAGTGGAAGCGGAAGTGCGGCCGCGGTTCCCGCCGAGGTTGCCGAGCGGCGGCCGCTCCGCTCCCTCCTCCTTCCTCCCTCCCGGTCCCGGCCCTGTCCCGCGGCCATGAGCGCCGCCGGGCTCGTGTCCGCGCCGCCCGCCGCCCCGCCGGGCCCGCCCGCCCCGGCCATGGCCCCCGCTCCCGACTACTACGAGGAGGAGGAGCTGGAGAGCGCCGAGGAGGAGGATGGAGATCGCAGCGCCCGGGCCCGCGACTCCGATGAGGGTGGGTGGGTGGACGCTGTGGGGTAGCGGGGAGGGCGAGGAGGAGGAAGGAAATGAGGGGTTGTGAGGGGGTTCCCCCTGGGAGGGCGGGACGGCCGGGCCTTGGAAGGGGGGGCTGGAGGTGGCAGGGGGAGACGGGAGAGCCCCGAGCAGGGGAGGCTGAGGGGGATAGGAGGGGGGAAAGTGGGGAAATGCAGTGTATTCATTAAGCAGGATAGCAGGGGCTAATAGTGGGGAAATGCTGTGTATTGGTTAAGCGGGACAGCAGGGGGAAAAGAGTGGAGAAATGCAGTATGTTCACTAAGCAGGATAGCAGGGGGAAATAGTGGAGAAAACCAGTGTATTGGCTGAGCAGGATAGCAGGGGGAAATAGTGGGGAAATGCAGTGTATTGGTTGAGTGGGACAGCAGAGGGAAAAGAGTGGGGAAAACCACTGTACTGGTTGAGTGGGACAGCAGGGGGGAAATAGTGGAGAAATGCAGTGTATTGGTTCTATTTCTGTGTTGTGAAGGGGGAAGGAGACAGCTAAGGGGGTGGAAAGTCTGGACAGCAATAAGAGAGTGTGGGAGGATGAGGGAGGGAGGAGGGGGTTTGGAGAAGAGTCAGGAGAGCAGAGGAGAAGAAGAAATTAAGTAAAACCCAAAGTACCCAGAGGTGTGGGGTGCATAAATAGAAGCCTGAAAAGGCTTAGCAGAAAACTGGCAGTCCTATAGTGGTTTAATTTGTTTATATCATCTGTTTATAAAACGGAGCTGTATTTGTTGTGTTTAAGTGTTGAAGTGCTTCTGAGTGATGCGTAGCTGAGAAGTTCAGATCACAAGGAGTAAGTGTTCTCTTTAGGGAGACCTTTGTGGTCAACCTGAGCAGCCCTGAGTGGGTGGAACTCCAGTAACAAGTTTGGGAAATGCCTTTCAGAGTCTTTAGGCAGTTCCTCTCTCACCTGTGTATGTGTGAGCTTTAATGCAGAGCCTTTTGTCTTAAATGGGAAGAAATTCCCAGTTGCAGGAAGGAGATGAAATGCTTCCTTTCACCCCTGATTGTATCTCTGCACAGGTTGAGTCTTTGAGGTTTGGGGATTTTTGTTTTGTTTGTTTGTTTGCTTGCCTCCATGTTTTTAAATAATTTACTACTTTTGTTTCTAATATTTCCTTTTAACAAGTTGGTTTTTTACCTCATTTAGACACTGAGGATGCCAGTGAAACTGACCTGGCTAAGCATGACGAGGAGGACTTTGTAGAAATGAAAGAACAGTAAGTAACCCACTCTAATCACAAGTAAGGTAATGTTTTATTTATTTCTGGGGTGTTTGGGGGTGTTATTTTCACAAAACTGCAAAGTTTTGAGCCAAGATTGGGGTTTTTAAGTACCTAGCCCAATGGAATAGCTCATAAGACCATATCCTTGTATTTCTGCTCTTCTCAGTTACTTTCTCTGGTCTGTATCTATTCAAGGAATTAAGTGCTGCTCCTGTTTTGGCTAAAGAAATAAAGTTCTGAGTTTCTGGGAGCAGCTGAGTTTCTGCTGCAGACAGGTCCTTTACATTGTCTATAAGCTAAGGAAAAGCAAGGTGCCTTTCAAAATCCCTTACACAATTGAATGCCAGTCTTGTCCCAGAAATGGGCTTTTTGGAGACTTGAAATAGTTTCCCATGATGTTTAGGGGGATTTGCAGTATTTTGAGGTCTTGCTTATAGGCAGCAACCTGTTTTTATGCAGCTCAGGAAGACTTGGCCTGTGTTAAACCACAGATATGTGGTAAAGGAGATGCAGGTTTGTAACAAATGCAGGAATAGACTGTGGGGTTTTATTTAATAATGTCAGGATTTACATGAGGAGGTATCTTTTGTGTTACATGTAGGGGCCTAATACACAAATAGTAAGACTTGACAAGTGGGTGTTTGTAGACCTGAACATCATTTTAGATATTAACATTAAAAAAAATTAATTCTATTTTATCCTGAACTGTTCCCAAAATATTTAGTTTGGCTGCATTGTAAAACCAGTGGGGTGTCAGTGAGGTTTTTTTGGCCAGAATGGAAACCTTTAATTTGAACAGAATCCTTTTAATTCGACGTTCAGTTTTTCCCTGAGGTTCTGAAAAGCTTTTAGTTCTGTGTCAACATGTTGTAACCTAAAGAGATGGTGGACTAACCTCTGTGTGCTTGGTTTTCAAAGCAGAGTCTCATGCTGGTTGTCTTTGCAGGATGTATCAGGACAAACTGGCATCTCTGAAGAGGCAGTTACAGCAATTGCAGGACGGTAAGCTTTGAAGGGAGAGGATTTTTTTATTCCCACACAATTTTCAGCCCTTTCCAAATGTCATGCAAGGATGAGGCCATTGAAAGATGTAAACTGCATCATTCTCTGCCTGTTGGCTCTCAGCTGTGCTACTGAGGGGAAAATGTCAGCCACTTCCATCCTTTTCCCCTCTGAGCACTTGTAGTTAATCCTCTGTGCACTAAAGCTTTTCTTAAAGGGAATAATCCCCTTTCTGAAGAAGCAGGGAATGTGCTTTTCCACATTAACAAGCTAGAACTGTAGTTTTCTGATCTCAGATATAAGGATTTGTGCTTCAAGTGGTGTATGGCTCCTTGGGGAAAAAAAAATTCAGTGGGAATTCACAAGTTTTTCCCACTCCAGGTACTCTTCAGGAATACCAGAAAAGGTTGAAGAAGTTGGACCAGCAGTACAAAGAAAGGATACGAAATGCAGGTGGGTGGAATTTCTCTCTTAAGGCACTGCATACAACTTAAATTTATGGTTTTTAAAACCCCTGAAGAAAAAAAATTTGTAATTCTCTGCTTTAAAGAATGGGAACCTGCTGGAGAAAAGGGTTTTTCTGTTGCCAGGGGTGCAGTGGGTGCAGTGGAGGTTTTTTCAGTCCACCAAGCATGACAGGCTCTATCTTATTTTTTTCCTTCATCAGCATTGTTTGTTAATGGATAATAAACACTAATAAACACTTTAAAGTCTTCATTTGTGTGAAACAACACAGGTAAAAAAGGTTATTTAATTTTTATCTCCCTAACTCAGAGTCTCCCACTTTGGCTTGGTCTATTGTGCCACTTGTTGGAGATTTTGGGTGCCGCGTTCCCTTCAGTTTGCAGGACTGGAAACAGGAGCACATGCTTTCCCAGGGACCTGTTTTGTGCCCCAAAGCAGTGAATACAGAGGGTTTGCTGCTGGAGCTCTTATTCTGCATAGCTGCCTGTGCTTTGTGCTCTGCTCTGTTTCAGGAGCAAAGGCCCAAGTTCATTTTTAAAATGCCCAGCTCTCACCCTTCTGAGTGGCCTTTATTGTGTTACTGCAGAGGGATGGCTTGGAAATCAGGTCCATTTGCTTGCCCTCCCTCTTGTTCTCTTTCTGGTTGATTCTTATCCTGGATACTGAAGCAGGGCCTTTTATAGAATGTGGGAGCAGGAATTGTAGCTGTTCCTGCCTTAGAAAAGTTGGATAAATCCTCTAATGCCTGGATTCTTAGTCTGGGAAATACAACAGAGAGGCAGTGGCAGTTGTTTGATGGCCAACACACTCTGACCTTTGAATAGTGTCAATTCTGCCCTTCTAAAAGTCCTTGGGATCATAAAGGATTTTCTTGAGCAATTTAAGTGATTTGAACTACTTCTTGTTAACAGCAATTTATGTTCTGAGATGAATTTCACAGGCACTAGAGCTGCATCCTGGCAAGACTGAGTTGTTTGATAGAATTAAGACCAAGTGCAAGCTTGTATTTCTGGCTGGCCAAGGCCAGTGTTGCAGCAACTTATTTCTTCCACAGGAGGGCAGGTGGTGATAACTTTCTGTTGGGTGGTTAAAGACTCCAACTGCTTCCATGCTCAATGGGTAGAGCTCTTTGCAAACATAAATTTGATTTTGACTGGGCCATTTTTGTCTTTGGTATCTATTTTATTGTGGGTTTTTAAATAACTTTTTAAAAAAGCCCAGCAGTGCAGTCTTCTCCAAAACATACTTGAAGTTTGTGATCTTTACAGAAGTTTTAATGTTTCAGGTATTACCAGAGCTTAATATGCTGGTGAAACACACTTATTTGAGGGCTCATCAGGTGTTTTGGTTTGCTTTCGTTGCCACTCTTTGGAGTAAAAACGTTGGTTTGGCCATTATTTGCTCCAGGAAATGCAAGAAGGGTCCCATCCTGCTTAATTTCAAGTTGTTAGAGATGGCACAAACATCAGTAGCAGGATATTTCACACCCAGAAATCCACTCACCCCATCCATAGGTCTGACTTGAACTAACCATATGTTAGCATTTAACCTTCAGTGCTACATAATAATTCCCTTATTTTCCCAGGCATAAACAGCCTGACATTGAGTAGATCCATCTTCTGGCAGCTGCAGAATTATTTCTTAACCAGTCTGTGCTGAAATTCATGAAGTTGGCTTAAACTGTGAATATTTAGTGCATGTTTCAAGCTTTTGTCTGGAGAGTTTTTATCGAGTCTTAATTGATTGTAATTTGAAGGAAGAAAGATGGACTACCTGCTTAGTAGTGCTGGGATTAGTACCTAAACTGAATAGTATGGAATGTTGCTGTGGATGCTTTTCAATTTGCTGGCAATTTATAAAGAGCTTCTATTAACAGTGTATTTTTGTGGAACTTTTTCATAGTTACTTTATTTTCAGCAGCAAGCTGCAAAGTGAGGGTAGAGGTTGGATGAGTAGCTGCACTGCTTGGTTCCCTGCCTGTCTTGGCTGCAATATTCAATGGCTTAAAATGTTAAGGAAGTCATTTTGTGCATCTTCGGAGATAATAAATTATGTCTTTCTTGCATTTCAGAACTGTTCCTGCAGCTGGAAGTAAGTACTCCTAATTTATTCACATATATAGGTGGTAGAGGTATAAACCTTGTTTCATCCACCAGTATTTGGGCTTCTTTTCCCAGGAGGTTTAAGGAAATTTTTGTCCTCTATCTGGCTTTGTTACACTTGGGTTGTAAAATAGTCTATTGCTGTTATTATTTCAAGTAACTTCTGCACTTTGTTGTTAAAAGAGAATTAAATATTTGCTCTTGGGCTGCTTTGAAAAGGTTGTTTAAGGCAATAAATGATAGTCCTGTTTATAAATCTGAAGAGACTCGATATGATTTGCAACATTAAAATGTCTTTTTTAAAAAGAATTAACTCTTTAGCCAATATAATGGTACTTGGTGATATTTAGATGGTTTTTTCTAATTATGAATATTGATAATCTTTAGAGCTCACTACAGTTTTGAACTGCAAAGCTGATCAATACAGCATTTGAAAAGCTGTTGTGATATCATTAATTAGAGTCATTGGTCCCTTAATTAACCTTCTTGCTCTTTTGGTTTGCATTAGACAGATCAGGTGGAAAAAAATTATGTGAAGGAAAAGAAGGCAGCAGCAAAGGAGTTTGAAGATAAGAAAATTGAGCTTAAGGAAAATCTGATTGCAGAGTTGGAAGAGAAAAAGAAGATGATTGAGAATGAAAAGCTAACCATGGAATTAACAGGGGGTAAGAAGAAGATAAGCACCTGTCATTTATCTTATCCACCCTGCTGCTGCTTAGGAAAAAAGCTCTATAGGTGGCAATGCTGGTTTTTACAGACAACTGGTGTGTGATGCCAAGAGGGGTGGAACAGAAATTGATGGGCTTTTAATGGAGAAAGCAGTTCCTCATAAAATCCAGTGACCTGAATTGCTGGCAGGTGAATCAAATAGTGCCAGTGGAGCAGCAGGGTGGATGGTGGGCTTTCTTATACACAGGGAAATGGGCTGCTTTACTTCTGTGATGTGGCAATAAACCTACTGAGATATGTCACAATATGGACCTGCCCAGTGATGCCAGGCTGTAAACTGTGCCCTTCTCTTCCTACAGTAACAGCTGATCAAGTAGTTGAAGAAAGGCCAGACAATAAAGGTTAAAATATTCTACTTTAAACCAGAAAAACACATTTTTGAACTACTTTTGTGTCCAGACTCTGAAAAATTTACATTAAATGGACATATTTCTTTGAGACCAATTGATACCCTTGGTGTCCTGGCAGTATTTATTGTAGTAATTGTCACAGTGGAGCTAATTTGAGGGGTAATTAACCTGCAGAATTGCATTGCTGTGACACTGAACCAAAAGTCTTGATTTATTTCTCATTTTGAGAGCAACTCCCTCACTTCCTGCATAGATAGTGTTGGTTTTGTTGCTGAGGCCTGTCCATGAGTTACACCCTTGATACCTTTCTTGCATGGTATCTATAGATCTTGTATAAGCTAATAATTTAATTAGTGCTCAGAAATGAGAATCAAACCTTGTTTGGACATCTTCAAGAGTGCTCTTGGCTTGGTACAAAGTGTTGATGTGATCTGGAAATCAGCTTGAGTTATGCTGTTCTCCTGATGACCCTTTGCAATTATGAGCTCTGGTCTCATGGTCATCCTTGTTCACCCTTGAGATGAGGAGACAAGAAATTGTGTATTTTGCACATGCAGAGCTGCTCGAGGTTTCAGCATCCAGAGGGAGCCAAAGGGGCTTCAGAGATTGAAGTGCTCCCCAGGATGTGATTCAGGGGCACCTAAAGATGAGCAAATAAATCTCAGCACATACAAAGAGAGGTGAGATGATGTGTCTGGCATTTTCAGATGTCTTCTGGCTGCCAGTTCAACTTGTCTTTGTAAATTAAGGAGGGAGTTCTGAGAGTTTTGGTGAAGTTGTTCAGTTAAGGCTCCCTGTAGGCATTTGGACAAACTGTCCTTTCAGATAGTTATTTGGTGAGGAGACTCGTTTCACCTTCAAACAGACTTTTTTCCTTTTTCCCCAGTTTATTTCCTCTGCATGTTTTTAATTAGGTTCATTTCATTAATCATTTTTCAATAACCTGAATTTGAATACTGTTTGTTTAAAATGACTTGTATCAGTCCTGAATGCAGCAGTTCCCTGTATTCCTTTGGCAAAACTGTTTTTTCTCTCTTGAAGACAAGAAAAAGATGAATTGATTTGTAGCTGATGTTTTATGGGCTACTAAGGATCCGAATTTTGTTGCCAAAGAGCTCTGTGAACTTGGCCTTTTCAGTGCTCTGTCCCAAGTAGACAACATGAGCATTAAAGAAAGTGGCCTTGAATCCTTGTAGCATCTTTGTGCTGCTTTTCTGAGCCTGGAGCAGCTGTGAGTGGCAGCTGTACCCGTGGCATTGCACAGGCACTGAACACTGACCTGGTGGCACAGAGAACTCGTGTTCACTGTCAGCACTTCCAGCTTGGATGCTGGAAGCTGTCACCAAAAAAAAAAAAAATCCAATTTGCTGTGTGAAAGGGGAAAGATTATTTTGCTTGTGTAGGAAAGCTGCTGCTGCTTTCTCCTTTCTCTGTGGTCTTATCAGCTCTCCAACTTCATTACTCTACAGATTCAATGGAAGTGAAGCCTATTATGACAAGGAAACTGAGGCGACGACCAAATGACCCAGTTCCCATCCCAGACAAGAGGAGGAAACCTGCCCCTGATATCCTTTCACAGAGATTTGAAGCCACTGTGCCACCTGCACCTTTGGGGTTTTGTACAGGAAGGAAAAGGAAATGAAATGCTGGGGTCAGATTTGAAGCCAGGAAATAATGAAGCACAATTGTATAATGTGTGATAAACCATTATAGGAGTTATATATTATTAAAAAGCAGTGTTTGGTGATCCCTTGGTATCCTAATTGAAACCTCACAGTATCATGAGATAACTTTGTATTTGCCAGAATAGTTTGAATTCTGCAGGCAATTTTTTTCATAAAGGAAAATCTTGAAAAGAACATTATATATATGTATATATATATGCTGAGATAATTGATTCCATAGATAGCAAATGGCTTTTTACATGAGCCAAAGCTTTTCCCATTTCAAGAAGTGACAAAACATTTACTAGAAAGATCATATTTGTCATATCAAACTAGTTTGTCTGATAAAGGCTTCAGCTCCCTAATCCAGAGAGATGCATAGCAAAAGCAAGGAGTGCTAGATTTGTTCTTTGGGTAAGAAAAGATGAAAATGCATCCTGTTTTTATGTATCACAAGAGAGAGGAAAAACATGTATATGTAATTCTTCTGCTCTGCCTTGTTGCATGTCTTAGCATTCAAATGTTCCTTGGCTTCTGGAAATAGGTTTTTAGCTCCTCTGTGATGATAGGCAGTTTTTCCTATTTGTAATTCACCTGGAAAGGAAGGCAAGGATATTTGCCTTGCAGAGGCTTCTTATTATATTCTAAACTTGCATGTCTTAGATTAAAAAAAACTTACCTTAGTGACTGGCATTTTCTGAAGGCAATATCAAACCTTGAACTTGTGGAGTTCATGCAGGATGGTCACAAGCATCTCCAGTTTTAATTAACCTCTTTCTGGTTGGAGATTCTGTTCACCCTGTCAGGAAAAATATAATCACCTATTAGTGCCCCTATCTCATCCAAAAGAAATGAGTTTCATGGTGAACATGACCTGCTAATTGAGCATGATACAGCAGCCTCGGTGTGAAACTCTCCCTTCCTTTCCTCACTGGGGTGGAGATTCATTCCATGAGAAGCAAAATCCTGAAAATGCAGCCTAGCAATTGGTAACTTCAGTTTTAATGCTTTGAATACTTTTGACTTAACAGCTGTTTTGAAGAAATGAAAGGACAGCAAAGCTCTAATAAGACTGCAATACATTAACTCCTGGGTTCTGGGCTTTTGGGCTTGTTTCCAGGTGCATTATAGGCTCCTATTTATCCTCATCACAAGGATGTGTTTTGTACCTCTGGCTTTAATTTTTTTAATTTAATTTTATAGAGCTTTCCCCTCCATATCTCTCTATTCCTACTGAGTTGCAAAATGATGAGTTTTATTTTGCTAGGTTTGGGGTAGGGGTTTCGTTTCCTTGTACAAAATCTGTTGTTTCAGCTCCCAGATTCTTCTCTACAGAAACACAAGACAAAAACCAGTGAAAATGCTGGTGCTTGATTCCTCCATGAAGGAAATGTCCATGCATGTCTGAAGAAGTTAAAATGAATTTGCACTGTGTTTGCTGCTGAAGAGGAGGCTCAGTGGAGATGGGCTTCTATTAATTCCTGTGATAGGAAAAGCTCAATTATGAGACGTAGGACAATCCTGTGCAAATTGACAGAAACCTTTTGGCTCATGTGTAGTCAAGTGAAATGTCATTGACCTTTAATTTGTAGCCTTGCTTGTCAAGAGCTTATGGGAACCTTAATTCTGGATACCTCAGCTAAATTATTTGTTGACTGATGAGCAAATAATGGAGGACCTGAGAACGCTGAATAAGGTAGGGCTGTGGCTTGATTGTATTTCTTTTTGTTTTAAAGAGAAAGCCATTGCTTTCCCCTGAAGGGAACAGAACTCTCTTTCATGTTCCTTTTTGAGGTGTGGGACTATTTCATCCCTGTAGGCTTTCTGAAGTAGCACAATGAAAGATTTAGCAAGATGGTATCTCCTCTCTTTTATTTTAATAGGTTTAATTAACCTAATTAAACTGCCTGTCATCTGAAAATGTTACCTTTTGTCTGAACCAAGGGATGAGCTCCTGCTCAGGAGTTTCTTCCTCTGCCTCCTGGAGCAGATGTCAGTGTGTTTTTCTGGGAGATCACAGGCTCCCTTTGGTTTAGGCCTTAGTGTGAGGTGGGGTTTCTATGAACTTGTTTTTCTCCCTGCTGTCACAATCTTTCAGCAGACTGAGTAGGGGGCAGTATGTGTGTTTATAGTTTTTCTAGTTTTGATTAACCTGTTGCTGTCACTAAACCCTTGAAGGCTTAGGGTTTCTTACAATAGGGGCTGCTCATTAAGATATTTGAGGATGGCAGTGGAACAGGGGTTTTGTGCCAGCTGTTGGGGTGTTTGTGATGATTTATCTGAGAAATGTTGGGTCATGTTCAGTGTGTTAGATGGGTTTGGGTTTGACTCCTTTGAGTGGATTGTCTGAATGCTCTGGAGTTCACTTTTGTATCATGATCCTGTTTATCTGCACCTCTGGCTGTTGATAGCACACTGCTCTGGTTGTGTGAAATGCCATTTAACTGCATTTAAAATAGAAGCATTCAGAGTATGGAAAGTAAGATACCTGAAATTATTACTGCAGCTTCTCAGGCTCCTGTCAGATCTCTAACTCTGCTTTGCTCTCTTCCCTTGTAGCTTAAATCACCCAAGAGACCAGGTGAGTTAACACTTGCATTGGAACTTGCTCACAGTGCTGCTGTTTTGAGCAGAGAATGATATTGGAGGTGCTTGACTGTATAATTGCTGACTGTGGAATTGGAGTGTATAATTGTTTTGACTGTGTAATTGCTGTTCTTTGTGTGGCTGCTGAGCTGAATGGGCTCTGTGTGAAGTCTCTTTGTCTGCCCTGACGTTTGTGAGGGATGGGAAAGGAGCCATGTGCATCTCTGGTGGCTGAAACATTTGGGCATGGGACAATCCAGCTGTGTAAAGAGGGGTTTTTATTATATTCAGGTGTATCTGGACAGCTTGAGCACTTACAATGCCTGCTTGAGCACTTAGAGTTTTATGCCTCCAGCTCTCTAGATGTGTCTGTGCACTTTATTTCAAGATAGAGGGGTAGCAACTTGCCTGAGTAATTCTGACCCTGTTTAACCACTTGAGTATGGATTAGAATTAAACCAAAATCAAAGACATGTTGTCCATCATCTACCCATGAATGTTTTTCAGTTAAATCTTCAGTGAATATTATAATTCAAGGCAGAGGTTGAGTTACTCATACCAATATATAATACTTTTCTGAGGGAAATGTGAGTTTGTAGCTTTCTGTACTTATTATTTCTGTATACATGACCTGCATTAACTGCTTTTTTTGCAATCAGATGTGCTCCTGTGTTTTTTAACCAGTGTCTCTCCTGTCCTCAGCCTCCCCCTCCTCTCCTGAACACCTCCCAGCCACACCAGCAGAGTCTCCTGCACAGCGGTTTGAAGCCCGGATAGAAGATGGAAAACTCTACTATGATAAGAGATGGTGAGGCCTGGGGGATTTCTGTTCTAATCAGCCTGAGTGTTGTGTAGTGAAGAGGCAAAAGGCTGCAGAGAGAAATTGCTTTGATCAGAGAATTTGTGGCCAAAATGGTTTTTTTTGGGCAGAGTTTGCTGCTTCCTCCAAGGGCTCATCATTGCAACCAGTAAATCAGAAGTGGTGGAGTGTTTAGACCCTGCAGATTTGAGGGATAACTAGTGACTCCAATAAAAGGAGGCTTGAATCTTTCCCATGGAGTTAGTGGTGTCAGGAAGTATTTTTGTCAAAGCTTTTATTAGTTAAGAGAGCCAGCAGCAGGCCCAGTGGGATGTAGCTCAGCTTGGAGACAGACACTCCATGATTTTGGGCACAGTGATATCAGTAACATTCACATTCCTGGGCTTCAATCTTTTGAAACACAAGCCCACTATTCCACAAGGTGGCAGAAGGAATGTCCACCAGCTGAGCAGGATGAAAAATGTTTCTAATAAATCCAAATAACCTTTAAAGATCAAACCCACCTGGGAGAGGCAACTTCAGAATTGCTGATTGGATTTAGCTGTGTTGAGTTTTATGGCCATACAGCTGTACAAGCCTCACAAAACACCAGGAAAATATTAAACTCTGCAGAGAAATCTTAGTAGGTCTTAAACTTAATCCGTGAGACATGCAAACCTGGATAATCAAGGGGGCAATCTTGTCCTCCTTGAGCAGAAAGCAATTTGCAAGTCATCTGCTTCTTTGTAACCTGCTTCAGTGTTGTGGTGGCTCAAAATAACAAGGGATGGGGTTGTAATTTTATCACAGCAAATGGTAGGTGTGAAGCTTGTTTTCCACACCAGTCATCTTGTACAGCTGGTCAGTTTTCCCCTCTGCCTGTGGAGTTTCATGAAGGGTTCAGTGTACACAGCTCAGATAAAAGGTGCTGCCTGGGTTGAAATGTCCAGGAAGCATAAAGCTGAACAGGGTCACAAATTCATCAGGTTCTTTTTTTGCTTTCATAGTCACTTTACACACACATGAAAATATCTCTGGGATATATTTGGATGAATAAACTGTTCCTCAGAATTTTTAACATGTGGAGTACTGAAAAGTGTTCCTAAGTAAAAAAAGGAAAAAAAAATGGAATCTGAAGGAATCTGTCAGTAAAGCTCCCAACTTTCCACTAAATTTAAACCTGGAAGAGCTTCAGGGAGCCCAGATGAATCTTAGAAAAGCACCAGCTCTCTCTGAAGAGTATCTAGTTGGGACATCAAACACTAACAAATATTTTCATCTTGCTGAATTCAGTTGTTGTGGGGGGGTCTCACTGCCAGGAATTCCAACTGTTGTCGTTCCTATCTACCTTGTCCTTAGTGCTGTTTTAAGTTAAGTATTTTACATTTTTCAGCTGTTACAATCCTGCTGAGATTTTTTTCTGATTGATAGTAACAGTCCTTCTGCAGAGTAGCTGGTGTTTTAAAATAATGAAGTAACTCTTGATAGTGGGAGGGTAATTCTTTTAGGGTACATTAAGAGTGCTGGCATGCACAGAAATACTGAACCTGACAGCTCAGGAGTGACTTTCTCTGTTTCCTCATGCAGCAGTGCATGACTGTTATCTTAAAACACTGAATGTTTAAGGACCCCCTAAGGTTTTGCAGAGATATTTCACAAATATATCTTCAAAGTGGAGAGTTTCAGATGAATGTGGAATTAGGTTCAGCTTTTTATCCTCAGTCAGTTCACTCTGTGCTCCCCCATCAAATCATAAAATACAGTTCACTGTAAAACAACCATCTTTTTGTTTTGCTTTTAGCTTTGCTGCATACAGTAATGTTAGAGGGATTTCGTTCACTCTCCTGATGGAGTTGCAGCTGAAAATCTTGGCCTTTCAGCAAAATATTTCATAGCAGGAAGTGGAATTGTTTCTGCTTGTCTCGTTTGTCAGCGTTGTGGTGTTTTATCTACTGCAACAGCAAGAGTTGTTTGACTTTCCTTCCCTTGAAAACCAACTTAAACTCCATTGCATTTTTCACCTGGAGTGTTTTGCTCAGCTCTGCCTTTCTGTGGATGTATAAACTTGGCACAGGGGTGAGGCAGGAACAGGTACCAGGCTGTGCCTGCAGCTGACTTGGCTGTGCGTGCACGGAGCATGAGACAGCTGAGACAGCCCCTCAGTGAAACAGTGCTGAGCTTTCTCCTTACCTCTCCTCCTTTGTGCACAATTAACATAAAGGTACTGATGGCTGGGAACTGGTGCTGTGAAATCTGTGTCATGTGTGGGGATCCAAAATGGAAAGAAACAGCTTTGAGTGGGGAAAAACATTTCCTTATCTGTGCAGGCACAGATAACACTCGAGAGTTGTCGTTTGCACTGTTATCTTCTGCACTGATACTGATTGTATCAAGATCATCAATTCTCCTTGCTTAAGCACTCACAGCCTGGTAGGACACTGCTGGACTGAGATTTTTGGCTTATCTTAGTGAGGCCTGGGGTTTGTAGTGGCTTATCCACTTCCTTTGTATCATTTAATGACATCTGGACTCGCTAAACTACAATTTTTTTTTTGCTCAAATCATTGTTGCTGTTGCATTGTCCTGAAACCCACTGACATCCTTTCTGTTAAAATGAAGGAGAAAGAACAGTGGTTGGGCACAGGTGTCAAAAGGTTGCAGGATTTGGGGATTTTTTTCTTACCTCACCCAGCCTGTGGGTAGTGAGTGTGTTTGGAAGTCTCAAAGCTGACACTCGTTCTAGTTACTGGCAGGCAGTGTGAAAATTCTGAGTACCTGAGCCAGTAGGAAGAGACTATGGAATAAACCATTGGAAGACTTCCATATTTACAGTATGGTTATTGTAGAAATAGCTGTAAAGATTAAATAAATCCAGGCATTTTGCAAATGGTGTTCAGCCTGCAGGAGTAGCTACTGAGAGAGTACCTGTGCAGTGATTCTGCAGGTGGGATTGCCCAGTTCAGTATGAAGCACATCATGATAAGGGTAGAGGTGGAAATATAGTTGTGCTTTTATAATTATAAAGGATTTTGGTGCTTGCTTGATTATTTACTTACAAATGAGCTGTTTCAGTGTCATTAGTTCTGCCTACAGAACTCTCCTAGGCAGAATAAACAAACTGGGAGGTTTTGGCTGCAGCACTTCAAGAAACGTGGGCTGTGAAGGGGGCAAGTCCATGGAAACAATTCAGGGTTAAGGATTTCAAAGTCTTTGTTTTATACACAACACTTTGAGAACAATATGTAACACAAAATAGGATCTAAAAAGGGGGGGGGAAATGGGTATGTTTAGTCACAGCTTCCTAATGGCAGGTATATGCAGCTTGTTACAGGGTCAGGTACCCATCACTTACTTGGGTATTTTCACAAAATAAAACAGTGTTAGAGATTTGAGGTCTTGTAAAACAATCCACAAAGTGCACTGATAGAGGATAATTCACTTTGGGAAGTGTGAATAACCTTTGAGTATCTGTGGTTTGCTCTGTCACTTTGTATGAGGCACAGTATGGAGTTGTCTTCTGAAAGCCATCCTGTGCCTGAAAGTGAAAGGCTGCTTGGATTAGCTCCTGTCAGGCAGGGTTTTCCTGTGTTGTGGGTGCTCTGCCCTTCCTCTTGCAGCTGTAAAACCTGCTTTCATAACCTGCATGTAGAGCTGAGTGTGAATCATGCATTTCAAAATACTATTAAATATAAAGTGTGTGTGTAGAATCAGCACCTGCTGTGTTGTGAAGATGGAGAAAGTGGTGTGGCAGGACAGGCAGGCTTCAGATTGACTCTGTCCAAGTGAATGTAGAACCCCAGCTTTCTCACTGATGCTTCCATGTGTTTCCTTTTCCTTTCTTCCCTCTGCAGGTACCACAAGAGCCAGGCTATTTACCTGGAGGCGAAAGACAACACCAAGATCAGCTGTGTGATCAGCTCTGTGGGCGCCAACGAGGTGGTGGGCTGCTTTTGGGTTCCAGGAGGGAGGGGAGAGACATGGGGCTAGGGAGGATTTAAGAGTGTTCCTGTCAGCAAAGATGCTGAATCCAACGTTAAACTGAGTGGAGAAATCTCTTTTTGAGATGGGAAAACATTTTACACATAGGAATTCAGCAGCAGGAAAAACGGGGAGAACTGACCTGGACATCTCCTTGGCACTGCATTCATAAATTCCATTTCCATGACTTCAAGAACGTGCACACAGTTGTTATTAATGCAAAATTAAAAGAAATCCCATTGGCAATGCAGAAGGGGATGAGGAAAAGCTTTTTTCAACAAATGTAGTTGTTGTGGGGGGAGAAGATTCTTCCTGCCAACTGAGAAGTTCTCTGGCAGCATCCATCACCTCCTTGGGAACTTCTGTTCAATCAGCCAATAAAGGAACTTTAATTTGTTGTGGCAGCTAAAGGAAAATACTTGATTTTCCCCAGAATGAGTTGCATATGGGATATATTTGTAGCACAACTGTTCCCCTGGCAGTAACAGTTGTGGTGCTCAGCAGTTGGTTGTTCAGATAAAATAGTGGTAGTGTGCTAATGGATGCTAAATGTGGTGCTGCTAACTTGATTGAAGTTATTACTGCTAATTTATAACATTAAAGCTCAATCCATTGGGAGCATTTTACCTGAAACCATGAGGGAAATGCAATCTGTTGGCTCTTTACTGGGAGGGTGGTGAGGAGCTGGCACAGGGTACCCAGAGAAGCTGTGGCTGCCCCATCCCTGGGAGTGTCCAAGGCTAAGTTGGATGGGGCTTGGAGCAACCTGGGATAGTGCTTTTTGACAAAAAACCCTCTTCAGTACCTGCAGGAAAGTGCTATTTTTTATTAGTTTATTCAGTAATCTCAGATTGTTAAAGTTGAAAAAAGGAGGGAACTTATTTTCCTTTTAATGTCCAGGAATAAAAGAAATTCAGGAATGGATTTGGTAGTTCCTATTTACATCTCCTTTAGTTCTTTAGGATTAATAGATGCTTTCCTCTGATGGCAAAATATATTGTGTGTCTAAAACATCAGTTTTAAGTTCAGAATAGGGCTTGATGTGTTTATTTTTCTGAACACTGTGGCAGATTTTAATGTTAATGAGCAATTGCACTGTTGTGGTTACTTAAACCTGAATTTTAATATTCCTCCAAATGGAACTTAACAAAGCAGTTAATGTTAGCAAAACTAATGTACCATTCCTTCATAACATGCTAGAATGTAAAATTCCTGTTTGTTGTTTTGTACAGTTGCTCAGAATTTGTAGGTGTTTGAGTTCTTTTGGCAAGCAAAACATACCAAATTCGTGGAAATGTTGCAGCTGAGAGATGATTATCAATGAATGTTGGGTTTAATTCCTCTGGGGAAATAACTGAAGTACAAACACAGGCAAATATTAAATTTATTTTATACTGAGGGCTCCTGCTCACAAAGTCAAGTTGTAATTAAAATAATAGGGTTACATGGATAGCTAATATTTCTAAAAAATAGTTTAGGGTAAATTATAAGCCAACATAACTTTATAATCCTTTGCAGAAGGAAATGCTGGACTTTTGTCCTAAAATACTCCAGTACTAAGAGCTGGATAATTCTTGCTTTATGCATGTATTTAAATATGTTTAAATGCATTAGAATGATACAATGCAGAGGAGATTGATTTTGAAAGTTCAGGTTTTTGGATCTAAACGTCTCGAAAGTGATTTCAGAAACTCTCTGGAGTGGCAGCAATTTGTCCTTTGGAATATGTTGTGTGAATTCTTCCATGCAGGTGTTTAAAAGAGAGGCCCTTTTGTCTTCAGCTACAATTTCTGTAATACATTCTGGGAAATGCTTCACAGAACAGAATAAGGATAAGCTTTTCATTTGACTAATAGTTACTTGTCTGGGCAAATCCCAGGGTAGGTAATTTTATGATCTGTGGATCTAGGGAGACTTATTCTTGATTAGACAAAGCTTAATGCCACAGTTGTGTTGTGAACTGGAGCAGAAAGGAACCTGCTTTCCTGCTGGTGCTTGGAAAGAGTAATTTTTCTTGAGGACTGCTCTGAGCAGGAAGTTAAGGAGGTAAAGTTAGAAACCTTATTTTATGTTTTACCCAGGCTGCAAATGCCTCCTGTGGGGAGGGAGAAGGGATTAACCTGATCACCCTGAGCAGCAGAGGTGTTTGGCTCTGACAGTGAGACACTCACCTTATTGGCCTGTGTGTTGTTTGTTCTGAGTCCTGCCTTTCTCTCCCAGATTTCTCTTCCTGCCCCATTCCTCATGTCCTTTCTTTCCTGCAGATCTGGGTGAGGAAAACCAGCGACAGCACCAAGATGAGGATCTACCTGGGGCAGCTGCAGCGCGGCGTGTTTGTGATCCGCCGGCGATCGGCTGCGTGACCGCCTGCTCTTCCCTGGCCCTTTTTTTTGGTTTTTAACTGATCACCAAACCTCTGCTGGGGGCTGTCAGGCTGCTCCCTCTCCCCAGCAGCACAGAACAATGTCCTGACCTCTGAGGAGACTCTTTGTGGCTGGCCACATAATCCCCAGTAGTCCTTAAATCTTTAGCGATGCCCGAGCACTGCCCTGGACTATTTCTGGATTTTGCATCAAGCTTCTGTATGCTCTCTTTGTGTTTGGGGTGACTGTTGAAGAAGACTTTGCATCATACCTTTGTCATCATCAGATGGGTCTCGTGTGTCAAAAACAATGTCACCTTTCTGTTTGAAGTCAGACCAGTGGAATAGCTTTGCTTGTAAAGACCCGAGGTTATTTGTTCTTTTTGGCCTTGTTTTCCTGCAAGGCTCAGGATGTTGGACAAAAGGACATGAATCCTGCCAGGTTTCAGCTGCAGCTGAGAGAAGCCTCCAGAACACCAGTAGCAACTTTGCTGGGTGAACTGTTCAAGACTTGAGTGCTGAGGCTTTTTTAGGACGGTGTGAACAGCTTAGAAACTGCTGCAAATACAGTGATTTTAATGTAGTTAAGCAGTCACGCGTGGTTAGTCAGAAGCTTCCGTTTCTCTTCACATTAAACAACCCTTCAGTGAACAAGCAGAGTATGTCTGTTTGCTGAAATAGATTACCTGGAATAGGTGGATGACTGTAAATCAAAGGAATAATTACCTGGAGTTTGCAGATAGCTTGGCTGTATGAACTGTGTGTGTGAGTATAATCACAGATGTAGAGAGACAAGAGAGAAATTTCACTTTTTTCATTGATGCTTGGAATAACAGCTTATGGTGGAGTCCTACTGACAGGAGGTACTGGATCTGTCTTATCTTCTCAAGGAGTCTGGTACAGAGTAGAAATGGCATTGCCATGCTCTTAGTCCATAGCTGAAACCTTCATTCCCTAAAATGCCATGCAAAGGGTTCCTCTTCAAGGGTATTTTAATTACTGGAGATAACACTGGTTTTCCAGTGTTTAACTTCTGGGGCACAAGTGAAAATGCTCTATAATGATATTAATATACTCCTGTCCAAGATGCTTTAAGATCTGACTCTGGCATTTCTTTATTATTCCCACTGTCTTGCTGATGGCTGGAACCACCAGTGCCACATGTGACTGCATTGGCCCTGCTGTCAAAACTCTGCCTTATGTGCAAAACAACTTTTTTGCTTCTTTTGATTAGTAGTCAAAAAGTTGTTAATTGTCTTCATCAGTATCTGCCACTTTGAGGCATCTTTTGGTTTTGCTTTTGAGGTGCCTTTTTGTTCAGCATCAGTCGAGCTGGATAAATGGAATACAGGCAAGGCGAGGGAGTTGGAATGACTGTGTCCATTTCTTTCCTGCAGTTGGGTGGCAGTCACATCCCAAAAACTGATGTATGTACGTGGGTCTCAAGTGGAGAGTGATGGCTGAGTTCCTGATATGACTGAGACACCTTCCTGATTTTTGCTGTTTGGAGTTTCAGCTGGATCTGGAGCTTTGGCAAGGAAGGAGAGAGTGTTTCCCACCCCTTGAAAACGTGCCATCTTTGCTGCAGCTTAGGCAGGCAGAAAGCAGCAGCCTGGATTTTGTCAAGTTAACAGCTTACTTAATATAACTTAACATTCTCTGCACATGTCACAGGTTTTTAATAAGGTGGTGATGTACCAAACAGGATTTGTCACCGAGTCTTAAAAGGAACATCATCATTCTAATAATAAAAAGTGCGAAGTGAGTAGCAGGATTTATTTCCTGTCTATATCAATTTATCAGTATATGTGGAAATAGCTGGGAGCTTTGGTTCAGAGGTGGGGAGATCCCCCACCAACCCTCTGACAGCAGCTGATCTCCCTTTTGGGGTAACTTTGGGTACTGGCAGGAGTGTGGATGTGCAGCAGCTCCCTTAAAGCCAGGAGTGATACAAGTGCACGTTGTAATTAAATGTAATTAACCAGCTTCAACGCCACATCTTAATCTGAATCCCCAAGGTCTGCTCACCACCCATCACTCAGAGGGGAAAGAACAGCTGCTCTCCCAGGCAGAAACCTGTCTTCCCATCAGCTGCATGTGTTGGAAGGGGAGATGAGGTGGGATGCAGGTTTCTAGTGCAACCCCTGGCCAGAATTTGGAGAGTCTTCTGGAAGCAAATACCTGTGGGATTGTTGAACTCCTTCCTTCTGAAACCCCTGTGGACACCCAACTGCTGAGACGTTGCTGTTCTTCTAAGGATCATCCTGTGGTGTTGAACAAGGAGTGGGAGAAGACAAGCTGGGGAAGAAGGAGGACAGTGAGGAGTCAGGGTGGGATGGAAGGAGTGTCAGTCCGTGTTGGATGCACTGGGGACTACAGAAGCTGATGGTTACTCAGGGCAGGGCTTCCACATGGAAGCTGGCAAAGCTTGGTCTCAATCTACTCTTTCATGCCAGTCTTAGATCTCTAGGAAGGATGCATGAGGTTTGTACATGGCCCTTCTGCCAGAATTCCTTGCCCCTGGATCAGTCTGAACTGTAATTCCAGCTTTTGGCACTCCTGAGTACGGGCTCGTAGTCCTTTTTATTCCCATTTCTCTGCTTCACTGAAGGTATTTTGTTTATAGGCTGCTTCATCCTTAGTTTCTTAATGAAATGAAAGTCTGTCCTGCCTTTGTCCATCACCATAAAGAGCAGATCTGTCTCACAAAGCACATGAATATTGTATCCTGCTTTTCCAGGCAGGCTGTTCTGTAATGGGCCTCAGCCATTTGCAGGGCTGGAAATGATCAAATGCAGTGCCTTGTTGTGCGCTCAGGGAAGCAGTGCATTTTTTTTAATCCTAAAAGGATGCTCAAGACGTGCTGTGGCGAGGATGAGGCATGTGGAGATCAAGAGTGTAGACAGCAGCTATAGAATTGAAGATTTCCTGCCACTGGTTGGAAAAATAGAGACAAGTTACTCAAGGAGATGGACAAGGTCTTGCTTAAATTCCAAGAGAAAATTGGCTTTTCTGTCTGCTCTTTGCCTGCCTATCATCAGTCTTGAAGGATTCAAACCCTCAGTGAACAGAAACAGCTTTGCTACAGGTAGGCAGCAATTTAATCCTCATTATGAACAGCGTTCAAAGTAAATTTAAGAAATGGTTTTAAGTCGTGGTTCGAGTAATTTTAAAGAAAGGTGAACCTTCTGCCAAAACCAGACTTTTATTGAGGGTTAAATTGGAGTTGGCTGTTGATTCATATTAAGCATTTTTTTTTCATTGCCTTGAGAAATGGACTGTGATGTTGATATGTGTAAAATAAAAAAGACATTCCCCCCCAGCTATTAGATGTTCAAATGGACAGAAGCCAGATCAGTGAACCAAATTCCAGGGGCTTTTTGACATCAAACCCACGGAAAGGTTTCCAGAGAGGCTTTTTCCAAGGACAAATGCTAATAAACAAAATTGTCTCTTTTAGCTCATGTGCTTTGCCTGGAATTTTGTTAAAAGAGACAAAGTGATTGAGTGACAGAAACCTTAATTCTTGGCAATTTTATTTTATTTTGTTTTGTTAATTTCTAGGGAACTTAAATAAAGCCTGAAAGAGCAAGAAATTGCTGTGACCCTTGTGAATAACTGAGGTTCCTCCTCCTTCAGAAGAACAGAAAAAGCATCTTTTGGGTTCTTGTTCCAAATAGCAAACGCTGAATGACCTGAGAAAATCTGGATGGGTGTCTAAGGTTTGCTGTTACCAGTTGCAGTTTCTCCAATTCCAAAACTAAAAATGTAATATTTACTGAATTATTTAGAAATAGAAATAATGTTTCTGGTTTTCTATGATTTATTGAAAAGCTGTTGTCAATGAAACTTCACATTTCACACTGTTGGAGAATGCCATTATTTTCAATGTTAGGCTGAACCTTTAACATTTAACATCAGCTCAAACTTTTGGGATGCCAAAATATTTTATAATACTTTAATTATCTATCTCTTTACAATGGCATCAGTACTGGTTATTTAAATTCCTCTTTTTTATGCAATTTTCTGTGTAATATTGATTTTTGTTTAGCTTTAAAATATGCTTAAAGAACCGCTTGGGTTTATGAGAACCAAAAACCCCCCAAAATATTTGGGGTTTTTTTACCTTCCAATGTGATATTAATAAACAGGCAGAAGGGGAAAGTCACTCAGAGAAACCTTGTGCCCTGGGACCAAACTTTAAATAACATTTAGGTGACAAAAAGACAGGAATGCAAAATAATGTGGTGTATTTCTAAGCAGGGTGGGTGCCTAAACTCCCCTCCCATAATTGAGATGCTGAACAGCAGCACAGGAAGAGTTACTTAAGCCTTTGGTTCTAAAATAGCAATGCTCTGAGCAAAGCCAGGCATTTGTAGGGCTTTGGAACAGAGAGCTCTAAACCCACGGGAAGCAGCCCCTGCTTTATTTAATCAATCCCAAATTTGAAAGCTATCACTCCCTCTCTATGCCTAAAGGTAGCTTTGTCATTTTTCATTTAGTTCTAATTTGCATCCCCGTGTTCTGCCCCAAATCTGGAGAGGGGAAAAGAATCAGAAGGGTGATGAAACATGCATTTTTCATTTCACTTCTATTAAAGTTCCTTATTTTTATTGAGTTAGGATTCTTTTGACAGGGGTGATTTCCTGCACGTCTCTGCCGGTTTAATGGGCAGCCCAGTTCGTCAGAGCTAACGAGCTTTAACAGAAATTAAAACACATGCAAATGAAGGTTTCTGCTCAAATCCTGTTTGGAACTGGTGACTGACCAGTGTTCAAGTGAACAAACTGGGTTGCACCAATGGACATGGGTTTGGAGAGTGGTTGGCTCAGGATTCATGGATGGAGCTCCACATCTGCTTCTGTCATTACATGAAGAGGTAGGTCAAGTTTTTGTTTGTTTTGGGTTTTTTCTTTTTTTTTTTTCAGGGTACTAATGGGTGTCTGATGAACAATTAATTGATTTGTTATACAAACAGTTGAAGGCAGCAGCTGCTGATCATGTCAAGTTCCTGTTAACACTGAATAATTATTCATTTTGGGGAAGAAATAGCCTTCTGCACATGAACTAAAATTTAGTAGCAATGCATAGTAGTGGCAGGAATGTTTTTTCTGTTGTGATTAGGAAGCAATATCCCAAACCCTGTACAACATGAGGCATGTAATAGGGAAAACTGAACACTGAGGATACTGAATCATGTAATGCAAAATTAGTATAAATGCAGCAGGCAAATATTCTGATGAACAGGCTTTCTGGCATAGTAAAAATCTCCTCTATTGAAACTGAGAATTGCTAAACCCATTGGTTTGACTGCCTTGAAAACTGTAAGACATGGCAGGTGAGCCTGACACGTGACCTGGGGCCCAGGGAGGCACAGTCTGTAAGAGCATCTCAGCACCACAGTATTGATTGGGTCTCATTTTGTACCAAGTGTGCAGTTTTGCAGTTCAGGGAAGGGAAATAACATGGCAGAGCTGGCAGGAGAGTTCCCAGCCCTGCCTCAGCCTGTTGGTCTCCTTCTCCCCTAAGAGAATTCAAAAATATTGATTTGGTTCTTCTTTCACTGAAATAAGTGTTTTGAGAAGGGCTTTGAAAGTCTGGGTGAAGTACAGAAATAAAATGTCTGGCCTATGAAGATGGATAAAACCTTGTTTGTTCCAAGGAAGGGAGAATTGGTGGCAATCCAGTGAGAGGCTCTGTCACAGCAGGGCTTTGCTCCTTGAGGATTTCATCCCTCTGAGTAGACCCAGGTGCTTGCTTGGCCTTTCCATGCTCTGTGAAGGTGAGTCTTTAGCAGATATTTTGGGGTGCAAAGCTGCAGTGGTGGTGCTCTCATATGTGGGCTGTTGTGTGGGGTGTGTGGGAAGCAGATCCTGGAGGGAATCACAGAATGGTTTGGGTTATGAGTGACCTTAAAGGCATGGCAGGGACACCTTCCACCAGACCAGGATGCTCAGAGCTCCATCCTGGCCTTGAACACTTCCAGGGATGGGGGAGCCACAGCTCCTCTGGGCCACCCATGCCAGGGACTCAGCACAGCACAATGAGGAGTCTCTGGAGCAGCCAGCAGGGCTGGGCACCTCTCGGGGCCGGGGCTGGATTTCTCAAAGCAATCTGAAGGTTTGGTTTGCTCTGAAACAACATGAAAGCCACGGGGAGCATGAAAGATGCAGCAGCTCCTGCGCTGGGCTGGCTCGCCCCGCGTGTGGCTGCTCTGCCACCCCAGTGCTGGAGACCTTGGGGAACATGTTGTACACTTGTAATGGATCTGAGCAACCTCAAACGCTGGCTGTGGCCTTCACGAGGCCAGCAGTGCCTCTTTATCATGTCCTGTAACTGAAGGTATTAATAATCTGCAAAGCCTCTGTGCAGAGGGGCTTCTCCCCATCCATCCAGCCTGGCAGGTGCTCTGTCTCGATTATGCCTCAGCTCTGTTGTATCTGTCATGTTCCTGGGCTGAATGACAGAGCAAGAAGGTGCTTCTGGTTGGGAGCATTTCCTGCCTGCCTAATGGGGATATAATTAATGGATGCAGCCAGTCAGCCGAGCAGAGGCAGGAGCCCAGGAGAGATGGTCGTGTCTCTCAGCCAACCAACCGTGCCTTGTTACACACCCTGTTTCAGTGGTGGTGGTGCATATTTACTTACATTGCAAGGCACTGCTACTTTTCTTCATTTCATTAATTTATTACAGTGAGCCCTTTCACTGCCTCTGCATCTTTTTATTGCCAAATACTTGGTGGAATCAATGTGGTATCTCAGGTGAGGAGGAATATGGTGTGTGGCCAGGCAGGGTCTGGGTGCTTTGTTTATCCCTGGGGTTTGCAGGATGTGGTGCCTCTGACCAAGGACAACTCCTGGTCCTGTGACCCCGTCTGTCACTTGTCTTGTTGCAGTATTCTCTCAGTGAGTGTGCTTTGAACAGGCTGTCAGGAGAATCACAAAGATGTGACTATTCTAAGTGCTTGTTTAGCTCTTGTCCCACTTCCCCAAAGTTTTCCTTTAGGGAGGAGATATCTCCCAAATCCCTGCTGTGGGGGCAGCAGGGAAGGATGGTGAGGCTGAGTTCTGTTGCCTGCCTGTTCACTGGGTGTTTAATCCAGCCATCATCATCATAGCACTGGAAAACCCTCACTCTTCATCCCAGAATGGCTCCATTCCATTCTGTGTTTTTCAGGATAAGCTGCCCTCTTCTCTTGCTCCCAGAACATCTCAACTGGACTCTTGAGGTGCCACTTGGTGCTCGAGCCAAATGCTGGAGTCCTCTGGGATGTTGCTACAGAGGGAAGTGAGAACACTGTGGTGCGGTGTCAGTGCTGTTCCTGTGCTATTAACTGGTTTAATGAGCCTCTCTAGTTGTTTTGGGGAGGAGCACAGTCTCCTGCTCGGCCTTATTGTCCCTGCTTGCTGGCTGGTTCCGTGGCTCTCCTGATGGAGCAGCACTGTGGGGGCAAACAGAGGGATGCAGCTCAGCCTCGTGGTGCCTGCACACAAAGGTGGGCATTTTGGGGACACAACTGGGACACAGCGTCGGGGGAGTAGCCACAAAGCTGTCTGCCTTAGTGACCAGCTCTTACTGCTCTTAGTGCTCAGCTCACGAGGTCCTGCGTGTCCTGCAGGTCTGTGGATCCTCCCCTTGCTCAGGTGAGCCCGGTGTTTCATCTCCCCCGTGTGCTTTGCTGGCCTCGCTGCTGCCCACTCGCATTTCCAATTTCACACCGACATGCTCTTGACGTTTACAAACGAACTCTCCCGTGTCGATCCACTTAAAGGCAACCAAATACGCTCTGGAGAAATACTTTTCTCCTCTGTCTCCTGTTGCTGTGGCAATCTCACGGACGGGAGAAGCAGGAGCATCCTGCCTTCCCGCATGGGCACTGCTGTGAAGGGCATTCAGTGCTGGCTGCTGCCTTTCTCAGCACTGCTTTTACCCCTGTTGTGGTTTTGAAATGCAAATCTCAAAGGTTTCTGCAGAGAGAAGTAAATGAGAACAAACCTGATGACTCAGGTGGGGAGGCTGAGGCATGGGAGAGCAATGGTCTGCCAAAGGCTGAGAGCTGGGTCTGTAACCCAGCTGGAAATGCCCCTCTCCCTTCTCAGCTTGTACTCTGGGCTTGAGGGCAACTTAACCTTCTTTAAGGTTTTATTCTAGAGTTTCAGCTACATCAGAACTTCACCCCTGGGCACGTCACCTCTTCTTCAGCATTACCCTCTTGTCCCTCCTCCATCCTGGCCCTATCTGGCTCAGTCCAGAGCAGTGACCAGATGGTTTCTGGATAATGAGTTCCTGCTCATCAGCCACGTTTGGTGGTTGAGTGCGAGAAGCTCACTGCAAATCCAAAGTTAGAAGTGTTAGCACAAACCATTGGAAGAGAGCACGTTTCCCTTTGCAGTAGGTGGAGATCACGGGGATGTTCTGTTAATCAGATCTGTCCGTGATGGGCTGACAGATGGCAGCTCCCCGGGGATAATGAGTCATTTGCTCGTGCAGGATGTTGAGTGTGGAATGGCAATGTCCATGCAGATTCTAGATGAAGCTCAGAGAGGACCTGAGGCCCCTGGAAAGGAGAATCTCTGCCTCCAAGGTGGAACTCATTAGCTGGAGACAAGTCCATTTTGAAAGGGATCTTGGGCTTTCTGCCTGCCACCTTGGGCTTTCCCGGGGCCTTGTAAGACCTGCAAAAGGAGGAAGAGAAGCTGTCTGACATCTGTGAGCTCCAATCTGCTGTGAAAGATTTGTGCCCTCAGCTTGGGGAGAGAGGGAACGTATTAAAAACCAAAAAGCAAATGCTTGTAGATCAGGAGTGTTGGAGCGAGGACAAGTCCCTCAGCCGAGTTTTCTCCATGGGAAGGGATGAGCTGCTGGGAGTGAGCAGCAGCAGAGAAATGTGGCTCCTCTGGCTGCTGTCACAGAGGAGCTGAGCACCCTCAGTGCTGCCTGCAGGCTCCTCTTCTGCAAGGAGAAGAGTGGCAGAGGTGGTGTTTGCACACAGCATTGCTCTCCCAGCATGTCTCAAGCCCTGGGAGTGAGGGTAGAAACCAAGAACCTCTGTGTCTTTTTTTTTTTTTTTGTTGGTAAGGCTTTTCTCTTGATATCTTCTCAAAATCCTCCTCTGCAAAGGCAGCTGTTTCAGCAGAAAGGCTGAAGCACAGGCAGATGTGGGGATGATCAATGAGTGGAACGCTCTCCCTTCCTCTAGACTTTGAGGTCTCTGTGTGCAATTTAAAGCAGGGGGAGAAAGGCACCTGTACCAAGGATTTGTCAGGCTTGTTTCTGGCAGATGAGTTGGTTTTATCGAGTGGCTTGACATGTAATTCCACGCAGTGTATGGATGTTTGTCGAATGTTTACCTGGAGGAAGAGATTTTCTATCCATCCTAAAACTTTAACCTTGTGTAGTGGTGCATTTCCTCAGTGAAAATGAGTCTGGAGGTCTGTCAAAATGTCAGGCTTGCCTGCAATGAGGGTCCTGCAGAAGACAAGTGGCATTGGTGTGTTTGAAGATGTTTCATTTAGAAGTAATGAAGTCCCCAGGCTTTTGGAGAACCTGTTAATTGGACTGAGGAGGTTACAAAGCCCAGAAGGGAAATGCTGTTCAGAGCTGGGCAGACAGAGACACTCACAGAGGGAGAGGGTCAGAATAGGTTATTTCTGCTGTAAAATGACATCAGAAAGATGTGAAGAATTGTTCTGAAATTACAGTCCTCCTCCTGAATCATTTTAGGGAATTCAGTTCTATACAGTAAGACTTGGAGGTTTGATTGTAGTGGAGAAAGGGGCTTGGGTCTGAGTTTTGGTTTGAAAAGAGTTCAAGGAAAGAAATACAACCCTCCTCTGCTCTGTGAATCATCAGGCAGGTTTGCAGGACCATAGACATGAGTAATAATAATAAAAAAAAAGCCAGGAGAGTTCTTGAAGCTTCCAGATTTGTAAGGCTGCAAGTCAGCACACTGTGTCTCTTCTCTGAGAAAAACTCTTGCTGAGGAAGGGCCTCTTCACAGAACCTGAAACTGGTTCCTTTACAACATGTGTACTTTTTAACTTGTAGGGTTGGGGTGTTTGAATGGAGAAGTGATTTCTGCCTGAGACACTGGGTAGTTGCTCTTGACAACTTCACTTGGGTAGTAAAATATATATTTTTTTTCAGATAATGCTATTTCTCTCCCGAAGGCTCCCAAGCTTTTCCAGCAGTGGAATAATTACCTTATTTATGAGAAACTGAGGCAGGGGACTGGTGGTGGCTGCAGCCCACACTCAGCAGCACTGGCAGATTCTGGGGGCTCGCCCGAACTTCTCAATAACCAAATACAGCAACATCTCTTAATTGCCCTTTCTTTGCAAAATCCACTTATTTCATAAACACCATCACCAGGGATTAGGATATCAAGTTGCTCATGTTGAGGTTTGGCCTTGTAAACCCAGCTTGCTTGCTGGAGAACTGCTGCTGTTGTCAGTGGTCAGTATGAACAGCATTTGGAGGTTGCTATTTCATGGGAAGGGCTCTGTGTTGTTGTTAGGGATGTTGTTTTGTCCTTCGGCACCTTCTCTTAACAAGATGCTTTGTCCTTCTCCAGGGAAGCTTTCAAACTCACCACTGGGGTTTCTGAATTGGCTTTAAATCAAAGGTGGTGTGCTTTCTGAAGTGCCCTGCCCAAGGGCTCTCCAGCAATGCAAACAGCCAGCAGACAAAGCCATTAAGCCTGAAGTGCCCGTGCATGGTTACCTGGCAGGGAGCTGCAGCAGAGAGTTTGCAGCTGAGTCCCACAGGAACAGGCTTTGTCTGCAAAACCACCCCTGGCAGGTGCAGACTCGGTTGGAAAAAGCCAAGGTAGGTCTTGTTGATTCATCAGAGTGGGTGGTTTAGTCCTTCAGTTCAGGGGAGAGCAAAGTAAGGGGGAACAAGCAGAAATGAGAGTAGGGAGGTGGAAGCAAAATGTTTTAAATGGGCCTCTGTGCTTCCCCCCTCTGCTAAGGCATCATTTCCCTGTGTAGTGGATCGGAGCCGCTTGAATTTCCAGCTTGCGTGACTGTTGGCCTTGGTGTCTTACACCCTGAAAGGAGATACACAGCCTTGAGAAGTCAGATCTTACCTCTTCAGTTCCAATTGCAGTGTGAAACCCCACAAGTGTGCCTCCTGTCCTGACTCCAAGCTCCTTCATGTCCTGGCATCTCTTCCATTCGGAACACGTAGCTTCATTTTACCTCTCCCTCCTGCACCAGCTGGAGCAGCTTCTTCCAGGGTGGGGAGTCTCCTCTGCACGCTCTGCTGAGCGAGGGGAGTGCTTGGAGATGAATGTGCACTTCCCTCCTGTGGCTTAGAAGGCTATATCTATATTTTTAGGGATTTTTTTATTGAGGTATGAAGGGAAGATTATGGCACTTGATGATTTAATCAACATAATCTCTAGATAAAACATGCTTATGTTATACTACTGGGACATATTAATTTATGCTGGTTTGCTTCTCCTAAGGTAAATTAAATCATTAGTTTTAAGACTGGATTAGCTGCACATGTGCCCTGCCTCTTAAAAAGGCAGTTCAGGAGTTCTTAAAAGCTTCTTGGCTTGGCATTTCTTGGGAGTCATCAATTCCTTTTGGTGCAGGTGTCACGAAAACTGGAATTGAGACACAGCACTTAAAGGTACAGCCACCAGCTCTGAGGTGACACGGGACCTGCTCATGCCCTGTGCCCTCTCCTTTGCCCAGGAGTATTTACCAGCTCATGACTTCAGTGAGAAGGTTTTGCCCCAGGTTTGGGGGCCCAGCAATTGCTCCTTTGATCAAACCTGTACCTTGAGCACCTGCTCTCCCGTTCAGTGTGTGTTGGAGCCAAGTGGTTGGTGTCCACACTCATCTCCCACTGGAGACAGCACCAGGACATCCAGGATGCGTTAAGTGTCCAAGGCCAGGTTGGATGAGGCTCTGAGCAACCTGCTCTGGTGGAAGGTGTCCCTGCCCATGGCTGGAACAAGACAATCTTTAAGGTCCCTCCCAACCTGAACCATTCTGGGATTCTGTGATAATGTGTTGACTTGAAAACGCACCTGAGCTGAGCCATAGCCCAGGTGTTGGGTGACCTTGGAAGTGCCATCAGCACCTCTGAACTGGCTGAAAATTCCCCAGAATGTATCAGTGAAACTCTGTGAGTGCCCAAGAAGAATTAAAAGCCAAAGATACTCCCTGAGGCAAGTGGAAGATGTTACAGCTCTTTCAGACAGGCAGAGAAACTGAGGTGCCCTGTCCTTTTGGATGGCCAGTGGCTCTGAAGAGGAGACCAGGCCCTGCTGCTGAGACAGATGGGGATGGCTGCTTGTCATCCAGGGGGAGCAGAATGGACAGAGGCCCTCACAGCAATTGCAGGGCTATTAAGGATGTGATAATGAGCTTTGCCTGCATCATTTTTCAGCGCTTCACTCCCCGCCCCCAGCTCAGCCCATGCATTAACACCTCCATCCCAGGAGGACAGCAAACACTCCACTGGAGCTCTAACTCCATTTATCATGGTCTGGGCATCAGCAGGGTTGGTGCAGGTGAAGGGGTTGAGGAGAGAAACTTTGCTCAGCTCTCCATCAACAATGAGCAGGTGCTCAAGGTACAGGTTTGATCTGGCCCCCCAGACCTGGGGCAAAACCTTCTCACTGAATTAACGAGCTGGTAGAATACTCCTGTTGGGTAAAGGAGGAGGCAAAAAGTAGAACTTGCTGCTGCAGGATGCTCTCAGCTCTGTCTGGGATCTGTTCTCATGGAGGATCTTGTGTGGGATGGTCTGAATGCACCCAGGAAGGGCCACATCCATATGCTGTTTGCCATGCTTTGCTGGTGCTATTTTCCCTGGAACAGTCAGTCCTTTGGGCTGATTCTGCACGGCACATCCTTGGGTGGTGGAATCTTCCCCCGCTTTGCCTCTCTGGATCCTGGGGCCATCTGCTCCTGGCTGGGGTGGGTGTGCTGGGGGCTGCTCCAAATGTGGGGCTTTGGCTCTGGCACAGCCAGGAGAGCTGTTCCCTACAGGACAGAGCCAGCTTGCTCCCAGGGGAAACTCCTGACTGCTCCTGGGAACAAGTTAATACCTCCACAGAGAGCAGGACAGGGATGAATTCATGAGGTGGAGGTGCCCTGAAGCAGCTTTTTCTTGTGTAGCTCTTCCCATTGTGCTGCTGGACGGTGGTGCCTGTGCAGAGAGCAAGTCCTTCTTGCTTCATGATTTCATTTTTCCTGTTGGAATGTTCAGAGGCATTTTTTCTGCTTGAATATTTAGAGGCGAGTGTCTCTTTCTCTGTACAGTGCTTTTGCAGCCCATTTGTAGTGTGATGCTCTCACACTGGGATTAAATGTTAATGCAGAAGGGCTGATACAGTCTGTTCTGAACTGGGCACCTCCTGGAGGTCTGGGGGCATTTGGGGAATAAGATCAGCTAACATGGCTCTTTTCCACCTCTAGATGTGCCTGTTGGTGAGTTCAGACTCCCCTCCATCCCCACCTGCCACCCTTGAGAGGTATCTCTGGGGCTGAGCTCTTGACCTTCAGCTTGCCCTGATGGAGGCCCCTCTGTTCCTGTGTGTGTGTGTGTGTGCCCAGCTCCTCGAGGGTTTAGTTCTGGGGCTGTGCCTTTGCCCTGGGTGATGCCCAGGCAGGGAATGCCTCACACAAGGTGGAGATCACCTCCTGCTGCCACGTGGGTGGCTGTCTTACCGGGAGAGGAGATGGAAAGATCCCCAACTGGTGCCTGTCACTTCTGACTGCAAACATCAAGGATGTGTCACTGCCAGAGCAAAAGGGGAACAGTGTTATTTTTGGCTGGATCAGGCTGCTTTCTCTCTCCAAGTACCACAGGCCGACAAGGAGGTGCTGCTGAATGCTCGCTCTGATTTACCTTTGCCTTGGTGCACAAGGGGGAAAGTACTTTTGGAATGATAATGGAAGGGTTTGTAGCCTTTCATGCTGGCAGAAACCTGGCAATAAAACTGATATGCAAAATGTGTTTTGACTTGGTTTAATGTCTCTTTCAGGCTACTGATGTCTGTCCTGCATCTTCCTACCAGCCATGCAAGCCTTGTCCCGCAGACACGGAGGATCAGACGCTTTGGGAGCAGGGATTTTGTTGCCACAGAGATCTCCACACTCCAGTCCTTGGTCTGCAGCCTGGGGGAGAGCCAAAACAGGTGGGTTTGAAAGACAGAGCAGGAGAGGTGGGAATCCCTTGCTCCCAGAAGAGCAGGCACGCAGCACTGGGAGATGCCAGATCCCTCCTTCCTCCATCCATGCATCTTCCTAACACAGAGAGATCAAACCAAAGACAGCGGGGTTGTTTATTGAGGTGTTTGTTTGAAGGCGAACGGACAGGAATCACATTTCAAAACAGTAAAGAAAGAGCTTTTTAGCTCTTTTCCTTTCTACAAAATAGCAGCGGCGTCACGGTGGGGATGTCAGGGCGAATCTGTTTCACTGACAACAAGATTGTTCTGTCTAGACGGGGAAGCGCCGCTGAACTGAGGGAGGCAGCGGAATAATTTAAAGCCCAAATACTTTTACAGACATTGAATTTAAAAACCAAAACTGGCTTGACACAGATGATGCTTGATGGATAGTGTGTGTGCGGGTGGGATGGTGGCTGGCTTTGACACAGAGCCTGGTGGTGGGGATTGGCAGATGTCACTCGGGGTGACCTGGTGCCTGCTGACCTGTCACCTTTCTGCCACCAGAGTGGGTCCATTGAGGTGCCCAGGTTCCTCGTGGAGCTCAGTGCTGGGGTTCTCTGCAGTGTCCTGAGTTCTGTAGGTCCTGCAGACAGCCCTCCCTGTCCCCTCAGTGCCTCATGCCCACTGTGCTGTCTGACCAGTGTCAAGGGATGCTGGAGCAGAAAGGGTTGTGTGGGAGGAAGATGAGCCTTGCACTCCCCATCTGCCTGGAGGGGCTGGCAGCCAGGGCTGTCTGAAGCACAGGGATGTGGTGGGGAGGTTGCAGCCCAGCCAGCATAAGGAATTTACTTTCTTCTGGCAGAAAAAAAGAAAGATGAAATATTAAAAGCATGGCTCAAAGGCTGCTATATATATGTATTTTTTTTCCCCTCTGCTCTGCAGTGCTTTGGTGTGTTGCTCAGCAGCCGGTCAGAGCAGGAGAGATGCCAGCCTTCCAGAGAGAGCAGGGAGTGGGGCTGAAGCAAGGGAGGAAGAGGAGCCATGACTCAGGTGGGCTGACCTTGGGGCTCAGGGTGAATGCTGGCACTTTGATTCCAGTGCAGCCTTTAGGACTTGTGCTTTAGTTTTCTGTTCAGTGTCAGGAAATAAAAACTCCTTTTCTTGTCTCTGTCTCTACAGGGGAGGGCAGTGCCCCTCTGGAGCAGGACAACTCTGCATTGACCACTGTCCTTGGATGAGGGAGGATACAGGTCAGGAGGAGCCGAGGGCTCAGCCAAGGCATCGGTCAGCTCCCCCTGGAGAAGTCCTGCTGGCTCCCAACTCGCCATTTCTGCCATTCTGGTGAGTCCAAGAGCCCGTGGTGACTTTCTGAAGTGGCACTGGTGGAGGTTTCTCCCAGGGCCAAGCTATTCTATTTGCTTCTGCTGGTGGACTTGGGAGCCAGCTGTGGAGGGAAAGCATCACTGTCGGCCAGCATCTGCTGACAGAGAGGTGCTGTGTCCTAAACTCAGAAAAATTTGTGGCTTCCTAGTTTTGTTTTTTTTCCCCAAGGAGTCCCCAGACTTTGTGTCCTTTGGTGCAGCAATTCAGCTGCTGGGTGGGCAGCTGGAACCATCATCCCAAGGGAGCACGTTCACAGGGAGTGCAGGAGGAGATTACTGCAGGGAGGGAGAGCTGAGGGCTGGTTGTCTGCCAAGGGAGGATTGGGAGGGATGAAATTCAGGGTGTTTAAGCTGTTCCTTCTGTCTCTTCCTTTGACATCTCTTGTCTGTGTCAGCGGGTCTGGGCCCTTGGGAATATGGAAAAGGGAAGATGGAGGTTCAGCAGGGCAGAGAGTGGGCTTGGAGCAGGCTTAACTTTACACCTCTGCACACACTGGCAGTGAGGGCTACTTATTTGCTGATCAAGGATGTGCCCAAACAAAGCAGAATGGGAAAACTGTCACTTGCTGGGGCTCACAAAATGGGATGAGCTGTGAAATGGAGCTTGACCTTGGCTCCAACTCCAGCTGCTGCCTGGTCTCTCATCCCTCAGCTCCTGTCCCCTCTGGCAGGGCAGGGTGGGGACAGGCAGCAGAAGGGGGCCCTGGTGTCCCCCCTCCCTCAGCCTTGCCTTGTGCATTCCCCTCCCTGCTGCTGCCTGTGAATCACCCTGTGATTAATTACACCACCCTGCAGCCTCTGAAAATTTATTTAGGGTGTTATGTTTGCTGCTGCTGCTTTTACACAATGGCAAATGTGCCATGGCTGTGTCCTGAGCAGGTGGCAGCTAACAGGACACTGAAGTGGATCATTGGGGCTGTTGAGAGGCTCCAGAACAGGGCAGGTGGGGGGAATGCTAGTGGGAAGGAAGGACAGGTCTGCTCCAGCAGAAATGGCATTGGTTATGGTGCTTACAGGAAATTGCTCACTTCCCTGATAGCATCCACTGCTTTAATAGATCAGTTTTTCCACTAGTTTGCCTAGCTTAAGCTTCCTCCTTCCTGCAACCCAGAAATTAGTCTAATAGAACTTTTTCATCTCGGAGAGGTCTGAAAGTTATTTTCCTTAAGGAATGTCACTTTCTTTGGGGTGGTCAGAAAAAGAGGGGCTGAGGAGTGGGAGTTCAGCTGAAGGAAATAGCTTCAAAAGAGCCTCCCCAAAATCCTGCCAAGGGCATGCAGAAATCAGCCCAGCCTCAACTAGTTGGGCTAGATTTAAAAATCCCTTCTACCTCTGAGCATCTTGCTCGGTGCTGCTACCAGGGAATCGGGGATGGAGCACCTGATAAAAACAAAACTCTTGGACCTGCTTTTCAGAGAACAGTGAGGCAGGTGTGATAAGCCCATCCCTGGAAGGGAGCAGGTTTGTTTATGCCTGCTGCTAATTCCAATGCAGTGGGAATGTGTTCCTGACAGCCCAGTGCAGAGCTGCCTGTGCTGTGCCATATCCCAGAAGGAAGGGAAGCAGGAGCTCTGCTCCTGCATGGCTGTACCAGCAGAAAGCTGCGTTCACTTTGCTTTGTGCAGTGTTGTGGGGCCACAGGAACATGGGGCTGGAGTCAGTTTGTTGCTCTGGGATGCTGCTGGGCTGCATCAGTGGGATGCAGAGCAGGCACAGGCATCACCTTGTGATGCCAGAGCTGCTACATCTTCTGGGTGATGTGCCCCCAAAGTGTGAGAATGTCTGTGCTGCCTCTGCATGCTCTACAACCAGTGCCTCCAGCAGACTGCAGCCTCACTGGAAAGGCAGTTCAGATCTCCCAGCTCCTCCTGTTTCTTCCCCATAAGGGCAGTACTGTTGGGTTTCAATGTCTCTGTGGAGCTGGTTTGTATAAACTGAAGCAGGTTGTATTTGTTCTATAGAGCTCTGTGGGTGTCCTGCACTGGATGTCCCCTCCCAGTGCACTGAGAGCAATTCAGCTCAAGGAACCATCACCAACACCATTATCTTTGTTGCCAGTCCTGCCTGATAAATCTGCTCCCTCCAGGATGGCTGAGCCTGGCAAGTAAGCCAGACCTAAACACACACACATGCAGTGGGAGAGAGCAGAGCTCGTGCTCAGGAGCTGCTGGCAGGGATCAAAACAACCCCAAGGGCTGCTTAAAAACCATGGAATTAACAGAGCTCTCACACAACCAGCCTTGGGAGCCCCTGTTTTTTTTTCCAGCATGCTGGGGACTGGGGTTCAGGTTCTTCTCAGCTTGGAGGGGTAGAAATGTGCTGTAATTTTGTGAGCCCAGGGCCCTTTGTTCTTCCTCTGACCTGAGTCTGGGCCATTAGGCTGCACATCCATTGCAGAGCTCAGCATGCAAACTGTGACTTGTGCTGGACTTTATGAGCCCAGCGTTGCTTTATGGTGAGCAAGAGTGTCTGGTATTCAGTATCCTGTAGGATAGAGCAGGGGTGTTTGTTACCAACACAGTTACCCCCCTGTTCTCTCACCCACAGAGGACAAAGCTGGGCTGGGAGCTTTGGTTCAGAGACCCTTGTCCATGGTGGCATCTTCCCCAGAGTTCAGGTGGCTGTGGGAGCCAGGAGCTCTTCTCTCACTCTTCTCTCACATCAGCTGCCTGCTGGTTATGGCAAACAGCCTTTCTCCTCCCTCCTGCTGAACTGCTAGGACCACTTTTTGCCTCCATTTCAGGCCTGACTGCCCCATGGGGACATCCCTTGGTCTGGGAGCTCCTGGAGGTACAGATCACAGCTGGCTTCTCGTGGAGTCAGGACAGCTCCCTGGGCTCCCCAAGCCCCAGCCCTGCTGCCTGAACAAGCTGGTTTCTGTCTGACATATCTGGTGGCACCACAGAGCTGCCCAAAATCACCTGGGTGCTGCAGATACAGCCTCACATCCGTGGCTTCCTGCTGGGAAAGGGAGCACTCCCGTCTTGGAACATCTGATGAGAAACAAGTCAGATGCCAACGACTGCATCTGCTGTGTTGGCTGTTCCTGAAGGATGGAAACAGTTGGAGAAAGGCCCCCCTTTGTCACCATCTCTGGGCAGAAGGGGCCTGGCAGGGGCAGGGGAGATCTCTGAGCTCCCAGCCCTGGGGTCTGCTGTCCTGGTGCTGCAAGAGCAGGGCTGGTCTGTGCCCCATCAGTGCCCCCTGCCATCCCCAGCATCAGTGGGGCTGTGGAGGGGCACGGGGCAGGCACTGCCTGCTGGTGCTGCCAGGCTCTGAGCAGGCAATGGAAGTGCAGAAAGCTGCCTCCCAGCTCCTTTCTGAGGCCACAGGATTTCGGTAGAGAAAGTGACTTTTATAGAAATAAAGAAGACTTCCTTTTGGGTCAAGTGCTCTGGAAACGAATGATTTTGAGATGAAAGCCTTTTTGCTCTGGTAATACAGATTCACATTGCCTAGAGGGAAGTCTGCCTTGTGCTGGGGTGTTTTTCCCTCTGGGGGCATTGTGATTGCAATTGAAGATGAATTTTCAACATACAAAGGAGAAGAAGAAAGCTGAGAGAAGGCTTTAAAACATATCGGGGTTCTTGTGGTCTGTTTTAATTTGTCAGCATGTCTCTCTCTCTTGTAACATCCCTGTTGGGTGCAGAGATTGTTCCTCCTCTTCCCTTTGTGACTTGCTCCTTCCCTCTGGCATCTTCATCAATCTCAAGCTCTGGTTTTAATTTTTTTCTTTTCTTTTTTTTTCCTTTTATTTTACCTTTTTTTTGCACACAGGGCTGGTTGGCAGAGCAGCAGCAGCTCCTGTGTGCTGCACTGGGTGGGAATCACCTCGTGAGAGAAATCAGAGAATTACAGGATGGCTTGGGTTGGAAGGGACCTTAAAGACCATCTAGTTCCAACCCCTTGCCATGGGCAGAAATGTCACCCACTGCATCAGGTGGCTGAGAGTCTCTGCTAGCAGGGGGTGAGGAGAGAGCAGCCCTTTTGGGGAGTTATGGCACAGACCCTTTCCCTATCAGTTTATCATCTGAAGGGTCTCTTTTGAAAATATGTTTTACCCCATTGGCTTGAAGGTCCTCAAAGCCTGTTTGGCTTTGGTAAGACCACGGGAAGTAGCAGAGTGTCTCACTTCTCTGTTTCTGCTGGTTTCACCCCCTTGCCCTGGAGGGGTGAGGTGCAGACAGGGCTCTGCTGCTGCTTAGTGTGAAGTGCTGTAAAACCCAGCCATTGATTTCTCAATCAAAGGTGTCTGTTTGCTCCTCGGTCTGGGCTTTAATGCCTGAAAATCCATTTTTCACTCCCCAACAGTTTGCTGTAAGATTTTTAAATCAACTGTTGTGCTTCAGAGCTTTGGGAAGGGAATGGGTTCGGTCGAGCTGGCTCACCAGTGAGTTTTGAACCAGACAGAGAACAGACAGAGCCTGTGGGGGCTCTCCACTCTCAGATGAGACCTTTGCCTGGGGTACAGGACAACACTGTTCCCCAAGGCTTTGGAAAGCTGTGGCTCTCTGTCCTGACAGTGACCCTGGTTCAGCAGGGCTGTGGTGTCCAGGCTTTGGGGATTGTAGGCTGAAGCTCAGGATGTCCTGAAAACAGATGCCAGAAAAATCTCAAGACTTATATATATATATAAAAGAAAAATGGAACACCATGTTCCCACCTGTGCTTCCCACATTTTCATGGCAATGGCGATGTTTGCTCTCTGTTTCCAGAGCACTGTACTGTGCTGCTCTTCAGGGGCTGTACAGCTGATCCAAGCCATTTTGGAATGCAGTTTTGGGAAGGAACAGAGCAGCTTGGGGCAGCAGGGAATGCTGCTGCCTGGGACTGAGCTGGGAGAGCAGCATTGGCCTCGGCCAACTCCATCAGCTCCCCATCACCACTGTTTAATCCCTGCTTTCCCCCTGCTGGAGGAGGGTCAGTGCCATGGAAAGCCCTTCCAAAGGTGGGAGCAGGGTTGCTCTGCAGCCCTGGGAGGTGCTGGTGGAGGTTGGAGTGGAGCAAAGGGGAATGGTGGTGAGATGCAGGTGACTCCTGGTGCTAATTGTATGCAGCAGATTTGTCTGGAAGGAGCTGAAGGATGTGCATCAAGGATGTCTCAGCTATTCAAGTGAGAAATCAAATTAAACTTTGAATCAAACAGTGGAGCTGCTCTGTGCTGGGAGTTGTGTCGGATCCATTAAGGTTTCTCCATGCCAGGCCCCAGGGAGTTAGTGGAGAGGAAAACCAGTGCTCAGTGTCAGGGGCTGTGTTTGCTGCTCACCTGGATGTGTTAAAGATGTGGGCAGGAGAAAAGGGGATTAGTTGCTTTAGCCTTCAAGGTAGCTGGTGTGTGGAGCAGGGATGGGGACACTGGAGCATAGCAATGCCAGTTCTGTGTGCCATGGGGTGTGTGTCCATCAGCCTGCACTGAGGGATCCTTGGGGACAACACTCTTGTCCCAGTTACCTGACTCCTGACCTCCCATTAACAGGCTGGGAGATGGAGTCCACTGGGCACCCTGGGAGGTGGATGGGAGGAATCTGAAGGAGAACCAAAACCTCAGTATCACACAGAAGTGTGGTTCTGACTTGCTTCTCATCAGGCATGAGTCCATGTGTGCTCCAGGCGAGGAAAAGATCTGGACAACACATTGCTCCCTGCACAGGGACAGATTGCTGGGAGGCTGGAGGGAGCAGACTTGGCATGGCAGAGCTGGCAGCCCAGAGGAAGCTGCCAGGGGAATTGTCTGCTGGGAATCTGTGATGTTTGGCTCCAAAATGATTCCCCCACACAGCACCAGAAGCTCCCAATGCTCCCAGGTAACCAAATCTCATCCATACTGACTTCTCACCGTACTGGGACACACCAAAGAGCTGGCAGCCATCAGGAGGAGGAGGAGGAGAGGAACACTGAGCTTCCTCCACTGCAAATGCTGAATGCCAAAGGGTTCTGTGCCTCCTGTGCAAAGGCCCAGGCTGGACTGCTGCTCTCTGATTTGGTTTCTTTTCATCACTGGTGCATGTAGTGCTCTGCCCTAGAAGCACTTGAGCACCAGCTTGATATTTAGAAGCCATTTGCAGTACTGCTGCTCTGCTGGCAGGAGAGATTGGTCTGACCCTGGGATGTACATACCCTGGTGCTGGAGCATGACAGCCCCATAACAGGCAGGGCTGAGTCTCCTCGGGTGTCCTGCCTACTGCTCAGGCTGGATTAGGGCTCTCCAGACTAGAAAATGTCTTTCCTTCTTCCTTTTCTGTCGTCTTAGAAGGATTTTTAGGAATTTAAGATGCTAAGCCTCAATTAGGCAACACTTATTAATTTCCGAGATGTAATTTATTTACAGAGTGTTGCCATTCACAGCAGTGAGTACTGGTAATTGCTGTAGTTTGCTTTCCAGGCTGGGATCTGAGAGACTTGAAAAGCCTGTGAGTGTGGCTGTCAGGCAGGCAGGGCTGGCTCTGGGTGCCTTCTGCCTCCTGGGGATACAAGGAGCTGAGGAAGGAGCTGACTGTCCCCCAGGCACCCCAGTTTTGCTCAGAGCAGTCCCTGTCCCTGGGCATGGGAACAGGCCAAGGAGCAGGAATGCCATCCTTGCTTCATGGCAGTGTTAATCCAACCATCCTGCGGTGCCTTTAGCTGTCTGCCCTCTGTTTCATTTGCCCCAGCAGGATATGGGTGGCCTCATCCTGCTCCAGAGCTGCTGCAAGGCTGAACGAGCCACCTCACTGTAGATCTGAGGGCAAAGCTGCAGAAAATCAATGAGGCCAAAGACGATTAGGTCCTCCACGCTTGTCCTTCAAGCCAACAGCACCAGGGATGGTGTCTCTGCAGTGTGATGGCTCAAGGCTGATGATTTTCTTTCTCTCCTTGGTACAGGCTGCTGCTCAGAGCTGCAGAGATGCTGTAATGAAGCTCTGCTGACACGTAGCCCTGTGACCAGTTCCTCTGAAGTTGGCTGAGCTGTTTACCTGTGAGACATGAGTCCTCCAGGATGGGCTGGGCAGAGGGGCAGAGCTGCCCTCCAGCCCCATGCTCAGAGAGTGTCCAAGCAGGAATAGGGAGATTTCAACTTCTGCAGCTCCCATCCACTTTTACCTCCATTTCTGTGGCTGCTGGGGCTGGGTTGAGGGCAGGGATCAGCCTCCTGTGTTTTGGAGATGGGGAAGCTCTCCCTTCTCCCATTCATGAACCAGTGGGCTGTGTCTTGCCATCTAAACCAGCAACATCTCCCTGATGGCTCTTTGGGGAAAGAAGTTGGTCATTTATCAAAGTACCTCATCTCATCCAGGATCAAACTGCTGCTTTCACCTTGTTATGCTTCCCAAGGACCATTGGAAAATGGGGAAATAGAGCTGTTCCTCTTCCCCTCGTGTTTATGGGGCTGGGCTTTACTGGAAGTGAGTGTATTTGTGTAGGATCCGTGCTGAGGTCCTGGTTCTTGGTTTGGCTCCAGAGTCACTGCTGAGACCCTCGTGTTTCATGCAGACTTGGACAAATTATTGCAAAATAGCCCAGTTGTATCTTCTGGCAGCCTCATGCCTGGTCAGACTCTGCTGAGCCTGCCAATGAGGCAGTTGTTGTACACGATGGATTTCGCCATCCACCATCCTCTCCAGTTGAGCCTGATCCATAGTTCCTGTTTGTGGGCACGGGAAGTGTTCCTTGCTCCCAGGAGCGGGTGCTGAGTGCTGCCTGGATTGATTATCCATCTGGCACACTGCTGGGCCATTTGTTATGGAGGATCTTGCAGGAAGAGCCTCTGATGTTACAGTGAACTCTGTGCTGTGGGGAGAGTTGGGATAATTTCTGGGAGCTCACGTGGGCAAATCCTGGCTTCTCAAATGCCTAGAAACAGTGAGTTTGGACCACTGCCTGCCTGCTGTGATGATCCTCTTTAATATCCTGGTCCAAGTATCCATGGAGAAGCATGACCTGCTTCTTCCTAGGCTCAGCGTGCCAGGATGGTGCCACAGGGCTTCTGGTTTTGTTTCTTGAGCCTGACCTCTTCCTTGTGCCCTTGGCGATGCCTCGTGATGTGGTGAGCAGTGGCTGCAGGGAGCCTGTCTCCTCTCTCCATGGCTGACCTGCAGAGCAGGAATCTGGCCCTGCAGCATCCCCTGCCCTTTGTAGGGCTGGAGTTCAGATGCCGAGCTGGGCAGCCCCTGAACATGAAATGCAAACGAAATGGAAAGCTGAGGGGTAAAGGAGGCTGCTGCCTCCTTCACTGCTGGGCTCTGCTGCCTGCAGGAGAACAGCGTTCTGGCTGTGGCTTGGGTTCTCCTTCCCCCATCAGCCTGAGCAAGGCACTTGCAAGATAAAGGAAGGCAATTTCCTCAGCTCACGCCGAGATCTTGTTATTCATTTCCATGAAGCCACAGGGGAGGAGAGAGCAGCCCAAGGCTTCTGGAGCTGAGGAGCTGTGGAGTTGTACAGCACCATAGCCCTGCCAGCCCTGGGGGAGGCTGGAGTGGGCTGAGAAAGGGTTACCCAGTCACAAGGAAGCAGGTTAATGGCTCTTTCTGCCAGCTCCTGGACCATGCAGGTGACTGAGGAGCAAGGACTGTGGATGCAGAAGAGTTGAAGGGGAGATCAGGTTGGACATCAGGGCTAGCAGGTGAGTGGAGAACAAGGAGTTTTCCTTCTCTTTGTTCTCCCTGGTTTGAGCTGTTTTCTGTGTGCACGAGCAATGCAGAGAGTGGTCTCCTGAGAATGGTGGTTGTGGAGGGTGGTGAAGGGGGATGCTCCCACGGGCCAAGGGGCCACAGGGGTAAATGTCTGTGCTCCCAAGGTCCAAGGCTCTTTTCAGAGAGCCTTGGAGATGGCTGGATCAGCTTTCTATTCTCCTCTGATCTACTCAGCATTCCCTCTATACCATCTCTGCCCTGCAGGGCTGCACAGTCCCAGCCCCACCTGATTGCACATCCTTCAGCCAAGTTATGTCCAGATCTCAGTCCCTGCTGTGACTCCCAGCGCTGAGAACTGCTCTGGGGCTGTAGGATCCTCTGGGATCATCCAGGAGTAACCTCAGCCTGGGGCTGAGGGTCATGATGCCTGTTCCAGCAAGGAGATATTTCCCTGGCAAAGGGCTGACCATGAACCACAGTTTGGCTGCTCAGTACTGCAGTGGTTTGTAGTCCACTGGGTTGCTAATGAAAGGCTCTTCTGCAGCTCATTGCACTTTGCAGGAACAAGTGCTGTTGCTGTTGGGGTGGCTTTTAAACCCTCTGACCTCTGTGTTCTTCAGCAGCCTAAGCTGTGTGCATAATAAACCCCTGGAATGGAGTCAGGCTCTTAGGATATCAGGGAAGTATGAGGGTGGAATAGACTGAAATGAGAGAAGCAAGGCACCTCATTCCTCATGCTGCTTCAAGTCATGGGATTTTTTCCCCAGGGAGACAGGCTGGTGGGATCTCTTGGTTTGGCTAACGGGTGAGGAATGATGTGGGAGTAATTTAGTGTTTTACAGCTGCTTCCCCATGGTCTCATCCCATGGTTAGTCATTGGGAATATCAGTCTGATCAGAAATGATTGAGACTGCCCAGTAACCAGTAGCACTGGCCATGCCATGAGGACAAGTCCATCACTTCTGCTCTGGGGCACGTGGGTGCGTGGGGGAGCAGATTCCATGTGCTGCCTGGCCACCTCCAGTGCCTGTCTCCCTCTGCATTGTGCTGGGAGATCAGAAGAGACCTGTTCACTCCTCAGCAGACCCACGGAGATGTTCCTGGCCTCCAGCCCTCAGCATCACGAGGACAGCCAAGGCAGACCCTTCCCCAGGCACGTCCCTGGCAGCAGCCAAGGCACAGCTGTAGATATCCCTCTCTCCTCCGTACTAATCCCATTCAGACCTTGTCCTCCTCTTCTCCCCCGGGAAGCTGCAGGCGTGAGAGAGTGGCTGCTTCATTCAGGGCTGCACAGATTAGCTCTTACCCTCGGGAGCAGCTCACTCAGCTTGTGCTGGAGATAAGCATGGCCATGTCCTCTGGGCTGTCCAACTTCTGGGCTCCTGGCAGGGATGTGATTACCCTCAACACATGCACACCAAACACCTGCAATGTCCAGCGATAGAGAAACCAAGTCATTTTTTGCAAGCAAATAGTCATGTTGTGTTACACCGAGGACACTGATCCTTTATTTGTGTGTGTGTGGTGCCTCTTAGAGCTCTGAGGCATCTCCAGTGCCTGTGAAATCTGTCAGGGCACGAGCCAGAGGCATTCCTGTGACTCCAATACCATGTGCTATTTGTGCAGCACTGGGCTGATTGCTCTGGGCACAAGCATGGTTGGACTCTGGGGTTTTGCTCCTAAAGTTGACAATTTCTAAACTTGTTCAGCTTTCTCTGCTGTTTGTGGTGTCCTGTAGCTCAGCCCTGATCTCCTGCAATAGACCCTCTGGTGTTGGCAGTGGTACAATGGGGAACATCACAGGGGGCACCACGATGTCCAGACCTATCACAGTATTAATAAAAGGGCTTAATGTGGAAAAAGGAAATCCTGCCCCTCTGGAGACCTTGTTGAAGAACCCTATCTAATTAACCTCGGAGGTGATTGATTACAACGTTGCTGTGTGCCAGCAGAGAACCCAGGAACAGCTTCCATCGGCTGCCTTTCCCCTTGGAAAACCCAACCAGACTCCTGGCCAAGAAGGGCTGGAACAGCAAGGCTGAAGGGACGTTGCCCATCCAGAAGTTTGACTTGAGCTGCAAGGGACATTGTTGCATGGCTCCAGGTACATTTCTTAAGCACCTTTCTTGTCAAAGCTTCCTCAAAACTCCCTCAAATTGCTTCTCCAATGGATCCAAGTGCCTCTGTTCCTCCAGACACCTGGGTCTCTCTGCTCATGAGGTTTGTGCGATGAGCTTGTGGCAGGATGAAACAGGGCGGGTCTGGATGGCTCCTCTTGGAGGTGATTCATGTGGTAGCCTGGGTCTGGCAGATCTTCTGGGAAGGGTGAGGCTGCCAGAGCAAGTACCTGCTGTGTATGTGCCTCTCCAGCCTCACTCTGCTTCAGTGAGGAGCAAAGTTCCTTGTGTGTCCCAGCTGAGGAAGAAGAGATGTAGCTGAACCTGGTCCGAACCACACACAGCAGGTGGCTGTGCCCAAAGAGGGCACTGCCGTGCCACATTCCTGCCCAGCCTTCCTCCCTTTCCAGAAAGTGGCTTCCCCAGCCCCAGCTGCTGTCTGGGAGCAGGGCTCTCCCCTGAAGAGCTCGATGGCAGCAACAAACCTCAAGGATTTCTTGGAGGAAAATCATCTTGGCTCATGATAACACATTTTTTTTTAGTTTTCTTCTGAGGTGTAGCAATTACACTAAATAAGAAGCTGTCACCAAAATGTCTGTTCTGCCTTCTGACAACCTGCTCTTCTCATGAGCTTAGGCAAAAAAAAACAACAAACATAAATCATATGTTCTTTTCCTCTTGTTTGCATTTCTTCCTTGCCTGGCTGCCTTGACTCCTCACCTGTAGGGAAGGCTGCAGGTTCATCCCACTGCTGAGGGTCCCCTGAGCTCTGCTGGAGCTGCCAGGCCGTGTGGGTGTCCCCAGCAGTTCCCCTTTTGTACCCACCCTAGGGTGGCTTCTGCAGGGAAATTCCTCTGGTTAAATCTTACTTGCAGAGGGAGAAAACTGGGGAGAAATAGCTTGGAAAGCCTATTCTGCAGGAAAGGATTGGCATTCTGAGGCTGCTGCACTGCTCCATAGGAGGAAAGGCTTCAAACAGCAATTAGCCTGCACTGCCATTTCCAGGGAAACAGCTCTTGGTGTGCTGGACAATGGGCTGCAGGAGGCAAACAGGTTAAAAGCTCTAATTCTGGCAGGATATATTTAGGTGGGCTTTTTTTCCTTTCAAAGGAAGGTAGGTTAGAAAGGCTCCGACTCCTTTAAATAGACTCTCCTTCCGTAACCAGCTCGGAGCTGCGTCAGGAGCACTGGCTGTTCCCTTCCAGCCCTGGTGCTGCTGGCAAATGCCCAACACCTCAGCACTGGGGTATCTCAAACCTGCCTTCATGCCAGCAGCACAGGGGCTGAGGTGAAAGGGTCTGTTTTCCCTTGGCAGCTGTCACAGGAGGAAGTTCTCTGCTTTCTGGTTGTGTTATTTATTCTATTTTCTGAGATGCGGCAGTGTAAAAGGTAATTCAGCCTGGGTTAGTGCAGCACAGAGCAAACCAAGCCAGAACCATGTTCTCCTGGCATCCTGCTCTTGCTGCCAGCCCTAAATCCCTGAATGTCTCTGGTCCCCTCTGGTGGCGTGGGGTGGGGCACAGGGGCAGCTGTGGACCCACAGAGGGGAGCTGATGTCAATAAAGCCACACATGGAGCTCGTGTCCCAGAACCTCCTGCCAAAGTTGCCTCCACCAGTGCCTCCTGCTGCCTTTGGTGGCTGCTGGTGCTGCATCCCAGAGCCAATGCTCCTGCTGAACATGCTCATTATATTAATGCCAAGATTATCATGTTCTGGATGTTTATAAATTATAAAGGAAAGAGACATCTTCCTTAATCCCCTGAGCTTTCTCATTCCTTCAGTGTGTTAGCTAATACATTGTTTAAGCTATATGTCAGCCCTGGTTCTTGCTTACTGTGGGTAAGGCTGGTTTTCATATATTGTTCCTTTTCCCACCAGCATGTGATGGGAAGCATCCCATGGGAAGAGCAGCCCTGTGACTGCCCCTGTAGCACACCTGCTGTCCATGCAGACTGACCAGTGCAGCCCTTCAATAACTGTGTTGTTCTTACAAGCACTATTTTCCTGGATAAATCTGCCACCACATCTTCGTTCACAGGTAAAAGATGATGTGGAAGGAGGAGGTTCTCACCTGAGGGTTTCCAGGTCTCCCATTCACCCAAAAGGGCTTCCTTGCCTCTACCACAGTGGGATGCAGAGGTTCCTGAGCAAGGAATTGTGGAGTCCAGAAGGAGCAGGACTGCTTTGTAATCATCCCATCCTGAGAAGCACACAAATACTCTCTCCAGCTGCAGGACTACTTCTCAAGGCAGGTTGGTCAACATTGGACCAACCTGGGAGCTGTCCTGGTGGTGTGTGGGCTGTCACCCTCAGAGCCACGAGCCAGTGACACAGTTTCTGGCTGGCTGGGGGTGTTGTGCTTTCCCAGCCCCATGTTTTCACCTGTGTGGGGCACGTTCTTGCCCTGTTGGAGCAGGGCTGGGCTGGGCATGCTGCGATCTCAGGCACAGCACTCCCAGGCTGGTGTTTACAGGGGAGTGAGAGGACCTGACAGAAGCTTTTTCACATTCGTTGCTTTAGTGTAGCTGGGCCTGCTCATTTCCCCAAATTTTGTTGCTCTCGGTGTACTCTTGGAGTCCTTGCCCATGGCAGTGGGGTTGGAAGTAGATAATCTTTAAGATCCTTTCCAACCCAAACCATTCTATGATTCTATAATTGTGATCTGACAGCCATTCCTGTCTCCCTCTTCCTGAAGCTGTTCTGAGCTCCCTCCATGGGCGTGTTGGTCCTTCCAGTGACGTTCATGTCCTCTCCCTGCTGCCATGCTTGGCCTGTTCTCCTCTCTCTGGTGCCACGAGCCCACCAATCCTCCCCTCATGCTTTCCTAACCTGCACAGCTTGTTCCCCAGCACTGCTGCAAACCCTCCCCTCGGAGCAGAGCCCACCCATGGGTGAGATGCTGTCAGGCTCTGCCCACACACCCGGCTGCGGGGGCTCAGTGTGTGCCCCCCTTTCCCTGAGCAGTGGGGAGGGCAGAGCTCTGCTGTGCAAGGGAGGATGATGAGGCTCCTTTTGTTCCCGTGGCTGGGTGGGAGGTGGCACCGAGGCCCCTGTGACTCAGGCGAGGGCTGTGCAGTGCCATGAGCTGGCAGCTGTGCCCAGGTTTTTTGGAAGGGGCATGGTGAGGAGGCTGCATCCTCTTTGGCTTGCCAGGAGGGCTCAGAGCAGGCTCCTGCACACCTGCCCTCATTTTTGAAGGGTAGGGAGAACTCATTGGTATTATTCGTGTGGCCTTTGTGGGGTTTAGCATGACAAGAAGATCACTATCACTGCTTGGCTGTTGTTTGCACCTGTCTGTGTCCCATGAGCTGTGGTGATGCTCTCATTGTCCTCCAAAACCCCTTTGCCAAATCACTGTGGGATCAAAGAGAGCTTTGCCCTGGCAGAAAGGAGCCTGTGGCACTGGGTCCTCTCCCCATAGCTCCTTTTGGCCACGTTCAGCATGAGCAGTGTTTGTTGGCAGGGATCCCTCCCTGCTCTGCTGCCTGTCTCGTGCTTGCTCCTGAGAGGAACAAGCAGCACGTGATGGTTTCTGAGATAAATCGGGCTCCCAGGTGTCAGGACAGAAGGAAAGGAGCTGGAAATCTGAGCTTCACCTGTCTGTTAACTCGTTCTGGGCTTTGCCAGAACAGGACCTGGCTCTGTGCAGCTGCTTATCAGCTGCTGTGGTGCCCAATTCTCTCTGCCACGGAGAAAAGAGGTGGGAACAAACCTTGGCAAACCAACTGTGCTCTCCCAAGGAAAACACCATGGGGTGGGAAAATGCTTGTGTGCAGCTCTCCAGTGTACCCACTGGGCTGATAGCACAAGGTGGGACTAACTGCAAGGTGGTGGGGCCTTGGCAAGGGACATGTTGGCTGTCCAAGAGCTGTCCCTCATGACCCTGAATGAATGGGAGACTGTCAGGTTTAAAACACAGCTCTGGTTCCAGAACCATGGGCAGCAGGTCTGGCACTGCCACCTCCATTACCAGTTGACTTATTTAGGCTGCTTCAGGCTTATCCACCACCAGTACTGCTGGCCAGCCTTGGGGACAAGGGTCCTTGGAGAGGGGCACAGCCTGCCCCTCTCTCCCTGCCCATCCTGCCTCACAGGAGCACCCAGCCTGCTCGTCCTGCTCACTCGATTTGTTTTGGTCCACATTAGTTGAGGATGAAATCACAGATATTTCTGGGCAGTGATAGGATCTCACCAGCCAGCTCTCCTTTAATAAAATCCCAGGCACTGGAGGTGCCCCATTCCCTTATCTCCCCTCTGCAGATGCACATTGCCCCCCTCTCTCTTTCCAGACTTGGAGGAAGCAGCTGAAATGCTGCCACAACCCCTTCTTTAGCCCATAAATAAAAGGGGAGTTGGATGCTGAAAGAAGGCATGAACACAGCACTGACCATGTTTCTGTGGCTTCCAGGTCATCCTGGAAGCTGTCTGATGGAAAGGGAATGTCTCTAGCCAGGGAAGTGAGTGCCAGAGCGTGTCTCCTGGCCAGACTGGCCACTGTGAGCCAAAAATGTGGAAAAATAGATGGAAAGAGGGAATCAACAGCATTTCATCTGGTATGGAGCCTGGAAAACGTAGAAAGTGTGAAGGGAAGGAAAAGATGGGATGAGAAACTTCAGAAGAATTACTAGCAGGGAGGAGGAGGAACTGATTTTTAATGCATGAAAAAAAAAAATAGGTGGGAAAGAAAAAAGTTCTCAACAATGCTATTGGAATTGGAAAAGCCAAACGTGTGGAGAAGGGACAATGCCTTCAGCCCATGTGACAGTGATCATGTGGGAGTCTGACTCCATTCCTGCCATGGCCAAGGTCCCCATCAGCAGCACTGGGGGAGTGCAGGGGGCCCAGGGTGGGCAGGTCCCCCAGCTCCTGCCCTGGGGCTGGAGAGCAGTGAGGAGCAGCTCTCTGGATGAGCCTGAGCAGTGCAGGAGTTGAGCTGCTCTCCAGGCAGAGTTCCTGGAAGCAGTCAGTGCAGGGTTTATGGGAGGTTATATAACGATTGACCTGACAGGGATGGGTGTGATTGAGGACCGGAGCCAGCTCAGCTCACAGCTGGGTCATGCTGTGGTGTTGATATCATCACTGGTTAGAAATTTGTACTTTTCTTCAATCAGAAAGTCTTCAACTTTGCACCCTGGTATGGAAATTGGTGTGGGCTGCAAGTCTGTGCTTTGCCATGTGGCATCCCCACTCCCCAGGCCAGGCTGAGCTGTTGTACCAGCATTTACGGGGTTTGCAGAGCCATTTTGGGTCTGCCTGCTGGTGTCAGGCAGTGCCACCACATCTCTGAACCCGAGGAGCCCAAAGTCCACAGGGCTCTCTGCCCTCCCTCTCTTTGATGCAGATGAACCCACACCTAACTGCTTTTAAAATCCCCTGTTGCTATGACAACTCCCCAAGCTTGATGCTCTCAGTGCTGTCTCTCTGCTCCCAGGTCCTGCATCCCCACCAGAAAGCTGTGTGTGTACCTCAGTGCGTACACATGCTTCATTCCAGCTTTCAAAGGTGCTTCATAATCCCCTTGGAGCGTGAGTGGAATCTCTCCTGAGCCGGTGAAGGGTTTACTTGAAAGGTCTGATAAGGAGGTTAAGGAGAGGCCAGCAGCCGCTCACCCCGGTGCCAGCGATCCCACAGCTAAACTTAGCCCCTGAGTCATTCATGAGTCAGCAATTCGGGGGCAGGAAACCTTCATTTCTCTTTTCGTCATGTTTTTCAAACAGTGATGCACCCAAGGCAGGCTCCAGGTTGGACTGATTTCAGTCCTAGGCATGTTACCCCTGGAGCATCCTTGAGCTCCTTCCTCTGGCACCTGCCCACAGCCAAACAGCCTCCTTTCCTGTTGTTAGTGGCCCAAGATATGGAATGCTCTGCCTGGTCAGTGAGGTCTCTTGCTGGGAAAGCGCTTGTGAACAGGTAGAGCATCCCTGGAGCTGCTTAGAAACAGAGCAATGAGTGAAAGGCCATCCAGATGCTCTTCTCCCAGCATGGTGCTTGAGTGCTGTAGCACTGCCAATAGCAGCAGAAGTGCTCTGAAAAAACCCCATGTGAGTGTTAAAATAACCAGCATCAGGAGGTCCAGAGGTGCTGAACTTCCAGAGCTGCTTCACATGATGCCCAAGCCTCCTCCAGACCAGCCTGTCCCTGCGCTGTGCCTGCCACCAACCAGCCCTTCCCAGAGGAGGGGCTGGATCTGAGGTCCCTGGGGGCTGCAGTGGAGTGGGGTCAGCCAGAGCTCCATGCTCTGCCTGCTGGACATCCTAGGATGGAGCAGGCTGGCCAGGCAGCTTCTTCTAGTCCCTGAACAGTAAATCCTGGGAGCAGAGTCCACCACTGTCAGCTGGCTGTATCCATTTGAGTGAGATCCCACTGAGTGTGTTTTGCATAATTTGTTTCCCAGAGTGAAGTGTTTTACAAGTGCAGCATTTAATCACCTTGCAAAAGGGAATGAAAAACTATCCCCATGCCTGGAGCTGGGAAAAAACTGGAAAGGAATCTGGAGAAGGGACCACATGCTCATCCCATCGTGTTAGCTGGGCCGGAGAGCCCAGAAAAGCTGGTGTGTGTGCTGGCACATGGCCTGGGGCTGGACAGGAGATGCATGGACATGGCAAAAAGCCCATGCTGGAAGTACCAGGCATGGAGATGTCTGAGTGGAGCCAAGCCCCCAGCATCCTGCCCAGAAGCTGGAGCTGCTCCCCAGCTCACTGTGCCTGCCCAACACCTGATCCAGGAACTGCTCCCAGGCTCTGCACGGGACCTGGCCCTTCCTCGAGGCAGAGGTACCTCTACTTTGCCTAAGGATTGCTGGTGAGGCACCTTCTTCCCAGCACCTGGGGATAAATCAGTGGCTTGCTGGACCACAAAGGGCACAGTGAGCAATGGGTGCTCTGGGGGTGATGGTGGGTGCTGGGCTGAGGGTTTGCCCCTCTCACTGTCATTTTTTTTTTTAATTCACAGTAGGTGAAGCATGAAAAATCAGAGTAATGGCCAAGGATACAGCATCCACTTGACTTCTCTTGCCCGTGGCGGGGGCGATTAATCTAGTTAAGGCATTGCAGTGGGGCAAGACCACAAGGTTACACAGCCCAGAGCCCGTGAGCTCCAGGAGCTGAGGATGATGCTGAACCAGGAGCTGCAAGGTGTGTTCCCCCTCCCTCTCCCTGCCTTGCCTTTGATCTGCTGCTGGTGGGGAATGTTGTTCCATGTTGGGAGCCGGCTCAGCCCAGGCTGGTGGAGCAGCAGGAGCCTCACCATTACTAATGAGCTGTTTGCTGCTGGCTGCCTGCACGGCAGTGGGTACTCCGTGCTGCCCAAGACCTGTGCTCATAAACCAAGTGGCTTCACCCTGCTGCAGGCCTGTCACCCCCTCTCTCTTGTCTGAAGGATGTGTCCTCTGAGTGCTGCTTCTGCCTCATCCATGGTGAAACAAACAGCTGAGGTCTCATCCTGCGGGTGGGTGGGTACAGTCAGGGTGGCTCAGAGAGCTGCTGGTCTCTGCCCTGAGGTCGGTGCAGGGCAGTGGGCTACAGGAGGCTGCTGGCCATCCCTATGGCAGAGGGCATGGCAGTCACCTTCATGGAGAGGGTCTGAGCCTTGCACTGTGCTCCAGCAGTCACATCACCCTGCACTGAGCCACGTGCCCCTTGTTTGGCTGTGGGATGCTAAAGATAACAAGCGGGAAGGATGTTTATTATTGGTAGCTGCTGATGCCTCTTCACTAAAGACTGCTGAATAGAAAAGGGAACAAGGTCTTGGGAGCATGACCTTCTGTCCCTCGGCTGTGTGTGGCTGGCAGGGTGTGGAGTAATGACATCCGGGTAGGGACGTGTCTGCAGTGCTGGGATTGAGCAGCACAAAGGGTGGGATGTGGTGTGGAGGCACTGAGGGGCTGGGTGTCTGCCTCTCCCCCGTTATTTATTGTGCCATAAAATCCAAGGCAACGCACATCAATAAGTGCTGCGAAGGGTTTCACATGTGTCAGCCTCGCGTGTGTGATGGAGCAGACTCTCTTCTGAGCCAAGGGGCTCTGTGAGCAGAGGCTGCTGTGATTGATGGGACAGCCTTCAGCTGCCTGTGCCTTTGCTTGGCTGTGACACGGACCTGCCTCCCTGGAGCACCCCGACCCCTCTGGCTGTGCCAGCAGGGTCCTTTGGGCAGCAGAGTCCCACCTGGGAGGGTACCTGCTGTGAGGGTGCTTTGTGCTCAGAGCTGCTCACCTGCGTGTGACAATGGCCAGTGTCGTCCCCAGGTCAGGACTGGATGCCCTGGGAAGCAGGGAGCACTCCGAGGACCCAAGGCTGCTGCTGGCTGGCTTTGCCAGCAAACAAGACGTGTGCCATTGTGCTCTTTATGTGTGTGTCCATCTGACAGCTCTGAGCCCCTCGGATGGTCTGGGCCGCGTGTGACAGCAGAGCTGTCACCGATGCTGACAGGAGATGTTGCTGTGAAATGTGCAGCAGGGTGGGACAGGGTGTTGGGGAGCATCTCTGTGGAGGGACAAGCCAGCATGCAAACCCCTGGGACACGCAGGAAGGAATCTAGCACACGTGTGACTCACTCATGGGTGAAAGCCTGGGCAGGCGGTGACAACCCGGACATCAGACTTGGGTCAGCCAGGAGACGTAAATCCCCGTATTTGGGATTAGTGCAGGTAATTTGTTTTAAAGACAGACAAATCCCGTTCTTGGAGAAGCCTGCTTGTCAGGGTAGACGTTCCTCATCTCCAGGAGAGTTACTCCAGTTGAACAGATCCAGCCCTTTCAGGGAACACTGACTCTGGAATTGCTAATCGTGGGGTTGGGGGATTTTTTTCCCTCACACTTGTTGGTGATTGCTTCCTCCTCCTCCCTTTTGTATTTATGCAACACCCCAGGCTTGGGAAGGACCATCTGCTGATTTGATTAATGGCCCTTTTCTGAAAAAGCAACAGAGACAAATGTCCTCTTGAACGTGGCAAAGAGAAATGGAGAAACAGGCTGGCTAATTTTCAGCCATTATTTTGGAACCCAAACTCCTTCCCATTATCAATTTAGCTATTATTTCAAAAACTAATTAATCTTCACTCAGGCAGCTCAAAGAGACCTCTGTTTAGATAATTAACAGCCCATGGATTACGAAAATTCCTGCTTTTGGATCTTACTACAGTGCTTGCCTTTGAGAACACTCCCACTATCGTCCTGCTCACCAACTCCTTCCATCAATCCATCTTTTTTTTTGACAATCAAGAGCAAATAATTAGCCATGATGGATTCTGCTTGCTTTCTCGTAGCTCAGTTCCATTTTTTTTAAGTCCTTAAATGTTCTTCAGCCAGGCAATTTTTGAGGTGGTTTTGCAGCTAATTACAGCCAAGCAGGGCAAATCACTGCTGCTGCCTGGAGAAAGCTTGGATTTGGCTTCTGGAGAAGCTGGGCTATAAGGTGTGAAAAAGTTGATCCTAAAAGATAGAGGTGGGGTTTTTTTCCCCCCCTTTTTCAGTCTTGCATGATGCAGTGTGACCTCACCCCATGTATTGCTGTGCCAGGCTGGCCTGACCTCCCTTGCTGGGGAATCCTGTGCTGTCCTCTCGCTTGCTGTCACAGCTCTGATCCTTTGGGATGGTGAGACATCCCCGAGCTGTCAGGGCTGTGGGAGAGCTCTGTGCAGCAAAGCAAAGGTGATGGGGTAGCAGGAACCCCGAGGCAGTGGTGGAGCAGCTCTGCATCCCGTGCAGACCCTGGGCTGTTCCTGCCCCTGCCTGGCATCACTAGCTGTGGGGAGCCAAGGTGGGCTGGCAGTGCCCATGGAGTGGTGCCATGCTTAGTGAATAGGAATGCTGGCCACATATGATGGCACACTGCCCCCTGCACCCACCTGGGAATGCCACTCCTCCTCAGCAGCCCAGAGCACCTCGCCTTTCTGTGGAGGGAAAGGAACTGAAGCAGTGAGGAGAGTCATGGAATGTCCTGAGTGGGAAGGGACCCACAAGGATCATCGAGTCCAACTCCTGGCTTTTATTTCGTTGGCCTCTGAGCCCTTTTTCTCACTGGGGTGGTTTTAAGGTTTTCCTCTTTTAATTTGGGGCCAACCCCTGCTCGGTCCACTGCCCTCCTCCTGCAGGCTTTTGGGGTAAGGCTGTGCAGGACCACCCCACTGCCCCAGGGACTTGCCTCTATGTGCCCTGCAGCCCAAGGCTGAGGTGACACCCTTGCAAACCAAGGGCTTCCCCCATTCTCCTGCCTTTTGGGGTCCTTTCGTGTAGCTAAAATCCAAAATGGGTGGTTTCAGAGCCCATGCCCTCCCTGTCCCACACACAGACATGCGTGCCCCGTGTTTGTTCTGCAGCGAGGCTGTAAATGGGTGATGCATCTCCCTCTGCCGCCTTCCCGCACCAGCCAGGGTTTATCTCCTCCAATTAACCAAGTGCAGATAGTGGGTTTAATAAGGCCCTGCCTATGAAAGATTACTAACGATTTCATTTCCAACGTGCCGTGAATTAGGAGGCAGCCTGCACAACAACGCTGAGAAAGGACAGGCTTGCCAGCTAATTACTGTCCCCACGTCCCCCCACTGCTGGCCGGGCCCCTAATTGCTCCCTGTCCTGATTGCATTTTGCTGCTGGTGGTGGCTCATCTACAGCTCTTGCCTGGCTCTCGGTGGCTGCTGCTGCTCTCTCTGCCCCCCACACCTTCGTCAAGTTTATTAATGAAAACCTTATCTGTGTGCGCAGATAATGCCAGAAATAATTAGTACTCAGTGAGGTCTGTCGGGCTCTACTCCTCTCCCACCCCTCTGCCCTCATCTCCTTCCTATTTGCAGTATCCCAGGTGCTTGATTAGTGCTGGGGATGGGGGTTTTTGGGGGGCTTAGACCTTTCTCACCCTCTGTAGTTTTCAGTCTTCCTGAATACATCTGCAATCCCTGCTTAAAATTTGTAAGAGTGGGATCAGTGTCCGTGTTCTCCACCAAATGCACCCAGTTCCCTGAGCAAAAGCAGTCTCACAGGGGGTTGGAACTAGATCATACTTAAGGTCCCTTTCAACCCATTCTGTGATTCTGTGAAAATCATCTGAGTTGTCCTTGCTCAGGGCACACCTGGTGCACAAGGGGAGCTGTAGCCAGGTACACTGGATGGGTTAATTTTCAAGAGATCTGACTGGACTGCGGGTCCCTCCTGGTCCCATCCCCGCTGGGAAACAAGGGACAGCCCCACCTCTGCATCAGGGACCCGACTGGAGCTGCTTTTTTTTATTATGTTTATATTGGTTGTTTCTTGGCTCAAATCTTTCAGCCTGATAAAGGATGACAGCCCTTCTCGAGTGCCTGGGACGGCATAAATAATTCCGGTGCTGAGAGCGAGATTTACAGTGATATAAATGTCAGGAGTGAGCCCAGTTTGTATTAATGGCCTTATTAGTTATGTTGCTGTAAAATACTGATACTCCAGTTGTTAAGCAGCCATGGTTTTGCTCTGCAGCATTAATTCAATAAATTGGGGCTTTTTGATATAAATCTTGGAGTCTGCTGAGCCCCATTAGAAAATTCTTCATGATATGTCGTAGGTCTTCAAATGGCTTTGGCTGAGGTAGACCTGGGAATAAAAAAAGCTGCTTGGTGTGCAAGTATGGGTCGAAGGTGGCACATTTCTTGCCTGGGTTGTAGCTGCAGCATCTGCTATGGGATGGGGTTGGTGTCACACAGGCACCCTGGTCTCAGAGGCAGAGGCAGCCTGGCCTGTGAACGTCTCCTGGCCATGCAGTAAGTGGGGTGGGTTTGGGGTTTCCAGCCTTCAGCTTTGAAAACTGCATCTCCAGCTGCATCCCAGAGCTCAGGTCTGGATGTCTCCCATGAGACTTGGCTTCATCCCCAACCTCTGGCATTGAGAGCAGCTCCTCAGAGCAGAGGGGAAGGGAGGGAAGGCTGGGGTTGGGAGGGGGATGCTGTCTGGAGGGAGGAGAATCCCACAGAGCTGCTCTCATCCCTCTCTGTGCCCTCCCCTGCCTTGTCCCTGTCACCGCCTCTGCTTCTCTGCTGTCACCTCCTTCAGTGCATTAATCCAGAGGTGAGCTGACAGCAGGGCCATCTCTCCTTGTCTGACCCACAGCCCCGAGGTGTCCATCCTTCCCTGCTCCTGCCAGCCTCCTCCCAGCCCCTGGAAGAGCTGCCAGTGCTGTCCCCATCCCCCTGTCCCTTCACCCTGTGCTGGAGCTGCTGCTCCTTCCAAGGCTCTTTTGCAACTCTGCAAACTTTCCAGCAGCGAGCAGCAGGGAGGGAGGGAGGGGGGAGAGCGCCACGATAATTGAAAATAAATGATGCATTATATGAAATAAATGTTCTGGTGCAGCCAGCTTGCTCCTGTGCATTATTTATTTATATTTTTTTCCCTTTCCTAGAGTTTAGAGGTGCTTGGCAAAAGGAGAGCTAGCTGGAAAAGAATGGCACCCCGGGGATGTCAGCTCCAGATGGGAATCCAGAGCAGGAAAAGCAACAGTCCAAGCAGGAATGGCTGAGTCTGAGGTCCCTGAGCTCAGTGCCCAGCCAGGACATGTAAAATCGGGAGGAGGGAATAGCAAGGAACCTCTGGAGTCCTTTCTCCTCTTGCCACTGCTTGCATTTGAGGATGTCCCAGGTCTGACCCAGTGTCCCTGTATTTAATGTCCATCCTCAGGCTATGAACCTGCTGCCCCAGGACCTGCCTTACCACCAGTTCTGTCCCACCATGACCCATCTTCCATGGGTGCCTTAGTGGGCACTTGGGTTGAGCAACAACAGCCAGAGCTCTGCTTCTGCCCTGCCTGAGGTTAGCACAGCTAAAGCAAACAGACCCTCTGCCCCAGGTGAGTTTGCTTTGAAATGTTCCTCTGGTGGGGATTAACTCCTGACACTGCTATTTGTCATAACAGAGGAAGAGGCTGCATTTTCCCAGGATATGCTGATTTAACCAGGAACATGAAGCTTTCCCCTTCCTCAGATCACTGACTGACCATGTTGTGGTTCTTATGCCTTGATAAGACTTATCCTGGATTATTATTTTGCCACTAATTAATCTTGAGAGTGATGTAAAGGCTTTGAACTGCTGTTTGAAGATTTGAGTGGATGATTTTTGCTCTTGTCAGGGCAGGAGGGATTTGGAGATGAGATCCCAGCTCTGAATGACATTAAGTTGCTCTCCCTTGGCAGGTGGGAATGGCTCCTGACTTCCTCTTCTGCTAGGACCTGCAGGGTCCCTGCAAGACAAATCCCCTTGGAAATCAGGAGCACAATGGTGCTTGGGAAGGATGCCAGACACTGCCTGGTGCTGGGATACTCCCTGGAGAGTCCCACCAACAGGCCCTGTGGGTCTGTGAGGTTTGGAGTTACCAGCCCAGCCCTCTTCTTCTCCCACAAGCATTTTCCCTAATACATCTTGGTGCTTTTGGACTAATCACAGGGCTGAGTGACAGCTCAGGTGCCTCATGAATCATCGCTGATGATGGTCTGGCAGAGCCGTCAGAGGTCCTGATCACTGCTGCTTCCCCAGACAGGGATATTTTTCAGATGCTGCTCCCTGAAAACGGGGAAGAAACTCTGTCCCTCTTGGGGTTGAAGCCTGCAGAAGATGCTCCTCCATGCCAGCCTCTTGTTCCTGCCCACGGAGCACAGAGCGAGTTATGATCAGCCCTTGTGAACCTGCATCTTTTTAAAACACATTTTTCCCTTCTCCATGCTCGTCAGGATCAAGGGCAGCTCCGTGGTGGGTTGATCTGCTGCTGCATCGATTTGGCAAAGGCTGGGGGTGAAAGCCCTACAGCCTCCAGATGAGGCTTGTAGAGCTTCTCAGGATTGAATTTTCCCAAATTCTGTCCATCACAAAGAGAACAAACACCCCCACTGTGGAGCAGCTTGGAGGTGGAGGCAGCTGACTTGGGGGTCAGCATCGATCACTGCCTGCTGGGTGAGACCCGACTGACACCCCAGCAGTGGCAGGAGGCAGCTCCTCCATCTCTCCTGGCTCCGGAGCGCTGGGCTGGGAAGAAACACCCGCCTGTTTAGGAAGCGATCGCTTGACATCTGCTGTCACACTTCTGACACCCATCACTGCCAGTGACGACCCCGGCAGAAAGCCTGGTGGACCTCAGCCTGTTTCAGTCTTAATCTGACCTGGTTTTCTGATGTCGTGAAAACATCATCATCCACCACAGCCGGGGGGCGTAGGGAGGGGAGAGGAGGGGAGGTTAAACTCCTCCCTCACCCTCTGCCGCTCCCCCGCCACCGCTTTATCTCTCCAGAAGCTGCATTCGAGTACAATTCACTTTGTTATTAATTTCTTTTACACAGAGCCCTTTAAAGTGCCTGGGAACAGGGGCTGGTGTCACAGAGACGCTGCACAGCCCGGCAGCTGTAGTGCTTAAGTGCAGTTTAAAGAGCCAGCCCATTGAAGGGCGAGAGGCAGAGAGCTGAGAGCCTGCCAGAGCAGCAGCCTTGCTGTGCCTGTTTGAGCAGACCCCATGGAGATGATTTTGGAGAGCAGGGCTTCTTCCTCAGCGGCTGCCAGCGTTGGATCAGGGATGGGATTGCATTGTCTTTGCACCCCAGTGGATTTGGTGCACCCCAGGGATGGTCCAGCTCAGGGCTGGGTGGCTGTGGCCCATGAGTGTCACTTCACCAGGCTCTTGCCAAGCCCAGGTGCCTCAATGCCAACCAGAGGAGCATCTGCACTGCTGTGCAGGCCCTTCCCTGGCTGCATGGATCCTCCATGCCTGCAGTCCCCAGGGAAACTACCCCCACAGGGCTGCATTCCCAGCTAAAGAAACGCTGGCAGAGGGGCCAGCAGCCTGAGGAACCCTGTGAGGGTGCTCAGGTACCCCAAGGTACCACTGCCACCCCCAGCCCATCCTGCCATGACATGTGCTGGCTCTGGGGGATGGATGTGCTGGAACCCTTTGTGTGGGTCTTATTTGCTTTTAGTCTGGTAGAAAAATTATATCCCAAAAACGTAATAAATGAGAGGTTTAATCAAACCCAGCCAGCCAGCACTGATGGAATCTTGGCGGCAGAGGAAAATATTGCATTTTTGTTTATTTATCTCCCCCTGTGCTGCTGTGGAGATATCCTGACTCTCTGGGGGCTCCTCATGCTCAGTGACAGTGCAGGGCACAGGCTGCACATGGGGCCACCACGGTGGGGCTGGTGCTGGCCCACACTGCCCCTCAGCCTCTTTCTTTTCAGGAAGAGGGTCTCACTCGGTAGCCCCAGTACAGGAGCTGGCACTGGGCTCAAGCCCTCCATCCCAGGTTTCCTATCACCCATGATGCCATCAGGATCTGGTCTTAGGACATCTCCAGGTCTGAACTTCTCTGCCTAAATCTTAGGCATCATGTGGTGGGGAGGTTGAGTGTCTCCCCAGCCAGGAATAGCCCTGGCAAGGATAGGATTGGGGATAAAACCACGAGGCTCTGAATGAGGCACAAAGCAGCCCGATATCCAGCCAGTAGATGTGGCTGGGAATGAGGGGAGACTCCACATTTTCCCTGTGGCTCAGGGCCCTGGAAACACACCGAATCCCAGCCCAGGACCAGCTGCTCCTGGAGCCGCAGCTCCGCTGCCGCCTTTCTCCAGATGGCTTTTCTCAATGAAGCCTCTCCCAGAAATAGCTGCGTACTCCGAGCAGCCGGCTCTGCAAATAGCTCCTCTCTCAAAACAGAGGAGGCAGCGCAGTCAGAGCATCGTCCCCTGTGTCCTTTCCACGCTCCTGAGTGCCTCGGTGCTGACTCCAGTGTGCAGAAACCCTCTGTTTGCCCTGGGACACCTCTGCCACCTGGGAAACGGGGATGTGCTGGGATCCTTTGTGTCCAGGCTGGTATCTCCAGCTTTGCTGAAGGGGCTGTCTGGCTGCTCACTCAGCCCTGTGCATCCCACATCCCCACAGGGAAGGATGGCTGGTGGCTTCAGGGGCAGGGCAGATGGCCCAGGGGACACAGTACATGGCCCCACTGCCCTGCTGGCCGGGCAGCATCACCTACAGCTGCTGCACTGCCTTATGGCCCTTCTTATGTGTTTATTGTGCCAACGTAAAACAGGGCAATCCAATTCTTTCTGTAGGTTTAACTGATTTATTAATAGTCTATAATGTCAGTAAAAGCTCACCCATAAATCTGGTCTTAAGAATTTATGGGGCAAATATTCCAACGCCGTATTAAAGGCACAATTCATAAATGCCTGTAAGTATCAGCTCGGTGGCAGCAGGAGATGGTTATCCCAGGGGAGGGAGAGGTGGCAGTGGCTTCCAATGGCTTCCACATGGAGATTCCAAAATCTTTGTGAAGCAAATTCTTTCAGGCACTGCCTCCTCCAGGCAGGAGGTGCCTGTGGCCTCTGTGTGGGCATTGAGCCCAGGGTGGGTGTCATTACCATGCAGATGCCAACACCACCATCCCATTCCTGTGGGCTCCCAGCCCTGACTCCCCTCCAGGGACCCACAGCCTGCCATCTCCTCGTGCCCAGCCCAGGGTGATGGTATTTACTGCTGAAGTGTGCTGAGTGTAATTGCTAATCAGATACAGGCAATCAATCCACGCTCCCGCCGGGGAGGGGCTGCTTCCCTGCTGAAGGTGACTCCTGCGGGAATTCAGATTTAAAAATAAAGGCGATAGTCATCAGGAGTTCATTAAGTTGGCATCAGGCTCATTTGCACTTGGTGGAGGGATGAGGCAGAGGGTGTCTCTGCTGCCTCCCCTTCCCTCGTTCCGTGGTGTCCGCAGGAGATGCTTCCAGTGGGATGAAGCTCCCGGGAGCCCTCCCTGATTTACTCCTCCTGCCCCGCTGCTGCTGCAGTCATGAGTCAACAGTGCGGTATATTTAAATGCAAACCACCATTATCCGTCCTTAAAAGCTCTGTCATCACCCGGACTGCACGGGGAGAGCTCCTGTGCCGTTCAGCTCCCGGTGACACTCGGCTTCCCTGGCCGGGTGCTTGTGCTGGGCAAGGGCTCTGCCGTGTGAGGTGGCATCTGATTTTCTCTCGGTGGTGGCCTCAGAGCACGGAGGGAGAACCGGGCCTGGGAGGCAGGGACATGCCGTGGGGTGGGAGGGATGCAGGGACAGGCACAGCACATGCCAGGGATGCTCGAAGATGGGCTGAGCCCCCGGAGCAGGTGAGCGTCGCAGGGGCTTTGCAGACTGACAGCCCTTTGTCCCCAAAGATGGACAATCCCAGCAGAGCCCAGGTGCTGTTTCTGACAAAATTTCCCCTCCTTGAGACCAGGCACTGGCAGGAGAGCCATGCCTGGGATGGGGCCATGGTCTCCCGGCTGCCCCATGCCCTCCATCTCCTGCCAGGGACATGGGGTGGCTGCAAAATCACCCCACACCGTCTCTCCCTGCTCCACACCCTGGTCCTGGAGGGTCCACGTTTCCCCTCCATGAGCCCACCAGGATGCAGTCCCTGTGCTCCTCCTGAAACCTCAGCGAGAGCAGAGCTGGTGTTTCCTGTAGCTCTCAGCGATTCCCTGTCCCCAGGATTTGGAGGCACAATTTCCCTCTCAGAGGAGGGAAGCAAGCAAGGTAGAGCAGGTTTTTTCGGTAGTGGTGTTGATTCACAGATCGTAATTTAATTAGGAGAGAGACGAGATCAAAAGGGGACGGTATTAAAAAATAAATCAGGTGGAGGGAGTGGAGTTCCTTCCTTTAATTACAGCGTGGATTTGTAACAGCGAGAGACTCCATCAATCACAAAGGAAACAAAAGGTGTCAAGTGGAGAGACACGTTCCTGGGTTAATTACTGCTCACGGGGAGGAGCTGATTGGGCTGGGGGTCAGAGAGCAGGTGCATCCCGGCTGCTCCAAACCCCTCTGATGTTCACAGTGATGCTGGAAGAGCCTGGGGGTGCAGCCCGGGATCCTCGGGATGCGGGGAAGTGATGATGGGATGGGTGAGCTGCGGGGTCCGGCCATGGCTTTGGGCTGCGGCAGCCTCGGTAATCCTGGTTTTGGGGATCAGGGGCTGTGGGGGACCGGGGTCGGGCTGGCAGCAGCCCGATTGGTGCGGAATAATTAATTCTCCTTTGATCATCTGCTGTGTAAATCAGTGGCCAGGAGTTAATCATGCATATGAGATGAATCCTTCTCCTGCCTTAATGAGCGCTGATTCGTGACCGGCATCTGTTTACTCCTGACACTTTCATCTTCTTGACAGTCCAAACAATTAATTGTTCCCAATAATCTCCTTTTTATTCTATTAAAAAAAAATAAAAATGTATCTGGGAGCAAGCAGTATCTGGGAGCAAGCAGCCTTCGCTCTGCACTCCTGCTCACAGCGTTGTCCCCCTAATCTTTGTTTTTTAGTCTCAGGCAAGGATTTACCTTTGGGAGTGAAGCGAGGGTTCTGCAGGCACCCTGTGAGCCCCGGGGGGAGTGAAGCTCCCCTCTCTCCCCACTGGGGTGGTGCTGGTGGGGGACTCGCTCCTCCCCAGCCAGGTTTGAGGCCGGGCTTTGCACGGTTAACAGCGAACAACGAGCCTCTTTGAATGCAGGAGCGGATCCGCCTCCATCTACCTGGAACAAACTGCAATTAATCCACCGGTTGCGCCGCCAACGCAGGGCTGTAATTGGATTAATTAGAGTGGAGCTGCCACGGCGGGGAGGTCCGGCCCTGGCTGCAGCATCCTCCAGGGGCAGCATCCGTGGCATCTGTGCCCGCCGGGTGCTGGACCAGCAGCACCAGGGGATGCGGCGGCATCGCCCACCCTCCCGCGGGCCATGGAGCTGGAGGATGGCTCATGGAAACGACCCGCCCGCTAATTGGAGTTGATGAGGCGTGGCTTGATTAACGGGGGCTTGTAAGAGGCAGCAGGAGCAGAGGGGTCTGAGTCAGATGAGAGGACCCAGAGGAGAAGGCGAGTGGGTGATCTGGCAGGTGGGGGACGGGATGGCCTTCCCCATCACCCTTGGCTGTCTCAGGGGCCCTGGATCCTTCAGTTGTCTCTTGCCCCACGTCCTGGGGAGAAGCACAGAGGGAAGGGAGGGTGGGCTGGAAGTTCTGACCCTACCACACTGCCCCACTGCTACTGCAGTCCCTGCAGAGTGCCAGGAAGACAAGATCCCATGTTCCTGCTGCCCCAGGCGGCTGCTCAGGGCTGCTCTCCAGCTCAGACACACAATGCCAGTGTGGTCACTCATCTGGATAGACAGGCAGACAGACAGACATCCCCCCTAGACCTCACCAGAGCCCAGTGAGCTGAAGGAGCCTGTGACCACCCCTGGGTTTGTGCTCTGGGGTCAGATCCTTCACATCCACCTGGACTCTGTGCCATAAACTCAGCTCCCTGGCTGCCCTTGGGAAACACCCATTATATATACATATATGCACATATATATGTATAGGTATTAGAAAAAGCTTTTTTGGAACTCTGTGCCAAGCCTGCTGCCCATCTGCCTGGAGGAACGGTGGAAGGCAGGTGGGACTGTGCACGGACAGTGTGCCCCCAGGCACAAGGAGCATCCCCAAAGGCTGTGAGAGGATGTCAGCCCTGCTCTCCCTGAGCTAAATTGGGTCTAACCTGGCTCAGCTGGAAACGAGTGGCCGCAGGGGATTTACTGCAATTGCCTAAATCAACTGAAAAAGCCCTTGGGAAAGCTGGAGGTTCCCTGTGCCGGGGGCTGCAGGAGCAGCTGAGCTGGCTGCTGGTGCTTTTGAATCCCTCTAAGCTATCCTGGCTGGAGCAAGGCTGTCCTCGGCTATCAGATCAGTAAAAACCAACTCCAAAGTCCTCAGAAGAGGCTCTGCACACTAAACCATGTGGGACCCAGGGCTGTGGGACTCCTTGGCTGCTGAAGGGAGCTGGGACTCAGCCACACAGCTCAGGATGCTACAGAGGTGATGCCGGTGGGCACAACCCAGCCTTTAGGAAGTCTATTCCTCCTTTACCCAAAGGGAAGAACAAAATCCCACCAGCTCCTTGATTATCACAAAAAATCAGGGTTTTTTTCAGAGATTAATCAGCTTCCCCAGGAGGCAGCTAAGATGACATGCAGGGTGCAGCCTCTAATTAGCCAGGTAATTGGGGGCTGGACAGATGTCCCAGGGAGGACATCACAGTTCCTGTGAGACGAAGTTGGTGTCCCTGGACGAGTGGGAAGGGTTTGCCCCAGCCCTGACCTCCTCCAAGCTCCCAGCCACAGACAAGAGGGAGGAGGATCTCTCTGAAAGCCGGGCACAACTAGATGTCCCCAACTGCTCTGGAGCCCGTGGGAGGTGTGGGGCCCTCATGTCGCCCTGGATGGCAAATCCCTCTGTCCTCAGGGATCTGCCACGACCTTTTGGTGAGCTCCAGGAGCCGGCGGCTCTTGATCCGGCTCGCAAACGAGCTCGATCGGTGACAGCAAGGTCAGTGAGATCCGGGGCCCCTGGACACGTCCCTTGGCACATCAGTTCCTGTGGTGTACTTGGCTGTAATTTAGCCCGGTTTAATTGTGCTTGAATTAGCCACAAATGGCACAAAGCTGCAGCTGCGGCTGCGCTCGAAAATATGCAAAATTGCAGCACAGTAAAACATTTTCACATTTCATTAGTGCGTCTTAATGGGAAGTGTCTGCTCCCCAAACTCTCCACTTGCTCTCCAAAGCAGTTCAAGTTTACACATTAGCAGTTCGTGCTGCCCATTAACACTGTGAAACGTTCCACGTGTTTTGCAGGAGCAGCACTGCTTAAAATTTGGGGGACTGGGTGCTCTCTTGAGGCACCTCTGAGTGGGTGGTGGGAGGGAGGTTTGAAGAAAGCATTTTGCATCCCAGGTGGGAGCATCCCACACCCCGGGAGGAACACAAGAGCCTCTTTCCTGGGATGCTGCTGCCTCTCCCCCTGGCTTTATCGCAGCTCCAGCTTTCTCCCAAGCAGGGTAATGCCTCCGATCCAAATCAGGAAGCTTTTTCAGCGGAAGCAGCGTTTTAGCAGAAGCCTATTTAAGCAGAAGCTTAGGCTGACGCCCTCAAGTGCTTTATTTTAAAGCATTTTTGTTCCTCTCCATTATCAGTAATAGTCTATAAAAGCCGGAACGTGGCACTTTGCTCCCTCCTGCTCCATCCCCCCATGGTGTGGGCAGCCCTGCATGGCAAGGGTGAAGGAGGCAGAACTGGGCTCCTCTGTCCATGCAATAATCCAGAGGGGGGAAAAACCTCAGTGAGAGGGGATTGCATGGGGTCAAACTCCCTGTCCCATCCATGTTCCCCAGGCAGGTTTGGTTAAACAGCTTTGGATTTCTGGCGAGATCTGTGTTTCTTGGGCAGCATCTTCTCCATCCCCAGTGGGCTTTGGATCGGGGGCTCACGGTGTGAAAAGAGGTTTGGAGTCTGAGCCCAAAGTGAAAGGGTGGGGATTGTACCTTGTCCATCTCCCACCTCATCCCGATCTCAGCTTCCCTGGGAAGAGGGGCTTTTGCAATCAGGGTGGCCAAGGAATGGTGGGGAGGGGGGATGTGCTGAGCCTGCTGCTCAATCAATTTGGGGGAATCAAACCTTCTCCTGCCCCTGACTTGGCTCACAGGTTCAGTGCAGGGAGGTGCTGGAGGAGCAGGGAGCAGGAGCTGGCCATGCCAGGCTGGCACCAGCACCTGGAGTGAAATGGAACCAGGACTGGAAACATCCCAGTGCCAGTTTGGAGGAGGACATACATCCCGGGTGTGACCTGTCCCACCCTTGCCAGGCTGGAGGCAAAAGTCCGATTCCTTCCTGCTCTGCAGCCCAAACCTGTGCTGAGCATCCCCAAACCCCCTTCTCCAGCCAGACCCGAGCTGCAGGCTGGGATCCAACAGAGCTGCCTCCGCTTCAGTAGCCAGGAATTACCCCAAAAGGCAACGGTACTGTTTGTGTGACTGGAGCCTGCTGATGGCCAGCAGGGCAGGCAGGGAGAGCAGGGCAGCCCTGTGTTTCACCCTCCTCACCTCCTGGGCACATCCCCGGAGCGCTGGGACCCTCTGCCCATGGTCAGGGGCTGCTCGTCCCCCCACAGCCCAGCCAGGGGCTTTGCTCCCTTTGTTCCTGGTCTGGCAAGCCAGGCCCTGCCTCTCCTGCCCGGACACATGTGGCCACAGGCTCTGTCCCCCTCTGTCCCCTCCTCCAGCTGTGTCTGACCTTTTGGCAGGGGCACTCGGAGAGCAGTGGCGGCTGCGCAGCTTTGCCGCATGGTCCCTGGGGGCCGGCTCGCCACTGCTGCTCAGAGGGGAAAAATCCTATTTGCAGCTCCATCCCTCCATGCCCCTGCCCAGTCTGGGGCGTTTTTAGAGCCTAAGGAGAGAAAAGGCCGTGGTCTGGCTTCCCTGCCTCCCTCTCCTCCTGCCCTGTCATTCTGCCCTTCCCAGCAGCTGCGAATGGCTTTGCCTGGGAATGCTCACACTGATCTGTCCCTGCGCCTTTTCATCTTGCACTGCCTAAATATCGGAGCTGGGCAGTGAGCAGGGAGGGAAAAGGGCTTTTGTTGGAGCAGACATGTGGGCAGATGAGCTGCAGAGGCCCCTCCTGCCGACAGAATAGCTGGCTGCTTCCACTGGCGCTGGCAGAGAAGCCAGGGAGGGAGACACCTGGCACTGGGGAGGGGGACAAAGGGGCTCGGCAGGGCTTTGGTGTCCATTTGGAGGTGATGGAGAGGCATGCTGGGGCTACTGGGGCATCCTGGGGGTGACACCCTGCGTTGGCCCTGCTCCCACCGTGGTTTTTCACACCCAAACCCTGCAGGTTTCCCTCCTCCCTCCACAAGCGCTGCACGGGAATGGTGGAGCCACTGCTGATGGGGGGATGGAGACACCCCTCATCCTTTATCAGCTCAGACAAGGGGGCACAGCTAAATCTCCCCAATATCAGCCCCCTTGCACCACATCCAGCCTCCTGAAGCTTTCGAGCTGGGCACTGATGAACGGTCCTTGTCAGCAGTGGATGCACCCAAGTGCCCACAGCCTCGGTGCTCTTCAGGGAAGGCTGCAGCTCCTCTCCCCAGCCTCTCCCTTATTCATTGTCTGCAGAGACACGGGGTGGGGCAATGGAGAGAAGGGACAGGGTGGTCACTGCCACCATCCTGTGCCCCAGGGGCCAGCACAGCCTTGCAGGTGCTCCTGGATTTCCTGTGGGTGAAAATGGCTTTTCCATGGGTGGAGAAGGGAAGGACAATAAAACACCTTTGGCAAGTACCTTGACCATGGATGCACCTGGATACGGGGACAGGCAGAGTGGGAAATTCAGGTGCTGGGCTCTGCCCAGGGCTGCATGGGCTGTGGGGCCAACTGGGAGCCTTAGACTGGGAGGGAAAGAGGCATAAAACAGATATTTCCCACTAGAAAGATGGTGAATTCCCTCTTGCAACAATTTGATTCTAAAAAATGTATTTACCAGGCTAAAGATTCCTCAGTGGCACCTGCCACCATCCAGTGGTTTTCTCCAGCTTGGCAATGGTACACATTGTCCCAAGGCCACTGCTGCTTCCCCACACTGCAGCCCACTCCATGCTCACTCCATTCCACAGGGAACCCTTCTTCCCCTTCCTCCTCCTCCTCCTGCCTGACCAAAGCAGGCAGTGTGTTGCAGCAGGCAGTGGAGGATCCCCCTCCTGCCAGGCAGGGCTGGCTGAGTCAAGGGAATAATTGGTAGGTGCTTCTGGAGTGCCATGAGCAGAGGGCACTCGCAGTCTTTGTTTATTGACTCTTGATGATAATGAATACTTCCAGAGATAATTATTGATTTGCTGCATTTGCAGTAAACCTGTTTGGCTGGGGAATGGGCAGAGCAGTACCGTGCCACGTGGAGGTGGGAATGGGGTGGCTTGGTCAGAACCAGGCTCTGGCTCTTCCTGCTGGGTACAAGCCAAATAAGGAGAAAAAAAAAAAAATCAACATTTATAGAAAAATATTTGTGCTGCTCCAGGACAAGCCCAGCTTTCTTCTCTCTACTAGGGGGAACAGATTAAAATTTAATCCTAGTTAAACACATTTTCTCCTTTCCCTCTCCTCGGGTACCTCCTGTGCACATAGAGCCTCACTCTGCTGATCCCTTCTTCTCTTGGGCCTGAGCTCATCCTCAACAGCAGCCAAAAACCCACAATAGGTGTTCACCAGAGCAGGGACCCCTCTTTTCTCTTTGTACCCTCAAAATCAAAGCCTGGGTGTGGGAGGGGATGGGGTGATGGGGCCCTTTAAATGTGGCAGAGGATAAAGCAGGAGAAGGCATAGCTGGACTTTTCTGAGCATTCCCACCTGTCCCTGAGCCAGGTAAGTCCCTTTTCGATTTCCCATGGGGTTTTGGACCATGAGAGGGGCTTTGTGGGGTGAGGGGATGTTGGCTGTTTAATTGTGGGGTGCAGGTGGTTGTAGGGCTGCAGAGCTGGGTGCAGTCAGTGGGGCTGAGGGCTGGCAGTCTCAGGGAGAGCCTGGTTTGCAGACCCCCATGCAGGATGGGGAAGCCAGGGCTCAGCCCTTTGTGTCACTAAAAGAAAGCTCAAATAATGGAAAAAGAGCTCTCTAAGGAAGAGAGCTTTTATATTATTTATATTTTATTTTATACTCTTATTTATTCATTTTGCTTTGGAGAAAATTGTGCAGTCATCTCCCAAGTCCCAGTTCCCCTGTTCCCATCCCAGAACTCAGTCTCTCTGCTACAGTTTGGTGCAGACATTTGGGTGCAAATGTTTGAACCTGGCAGGGACCCACGTTACTGCTGGGGCTGTAAATAACCCAGAGTGGCATTTATGGCAGTCCCACAGGGTGAGAAGGCAGGGGCTGTGTGCTGCTGGCAAACAATGGTCCCACGGGGTGGGCAGCACCTGCGAGGGCTCTGGGGATGCTGTAGCTGTAACCACCCCCATGGCACCAGCCCCACAGGTCCCTGCAGGGCCACTGGCAATGCCACGGGTTAATAGACACACTAGAAACATAGAGAATCATTTCTGCTTATGATATAGTGCTTTTTTCTGGGTATCTTGTAATGCTTTCTCAGGCTATTTATTTATGAGACAATTTATTACAGCGCAGTTATTCTATAGCAGCGAAGTTTATTCCTGGGAGCCTCAGTTAACCGAGCCAATTGCTTAATTGGCTCACTGATGTCTCCACAAGGTACGCCAGGAGAGAGGGCTCTTGTAACGATTGGAGCCTCCCTCCTGCCCACACGCCACCCGTGCTGCTAATTTAATAGTGCAAACATTTATTATTCCTTTTATTTGGGAGTTAATGTTCGGGCGATTAGAGCCGTTCTGGGATTGCAGGTGGAAGGGGCTGAAATGCCCTGGAGTGCCATGAGGACCCTGCTTGAGGCTGGGAGTGGTTGGACTCATCCTGCAAAGCCCAGGGGATGCTGATGCCCTGCAGGGTATGTGGTTAATGAGCCACAAGGGGAAGGTTCGGGACGAAGGTGCCGCTGAGGCTCCTGCCTGACCCCCACCCCACAACTGGGTCATCCACCAGCAAATCAGAGCTAGAGCAGGCCATGTGTGTACCTACACCTGATCTCTCTCTGGTGAGTTTAATGTGCTCTGAAGGGAACCGCGTCCCTAATGAACAGGCTGTGTGCTACAGGAATGACTGGAAAGGTCAGGAGAAAACCAAGCCTGGATTTGCTTGGGTGGGGAGCCACTGTCGCTGTCCAGCTGCAGAACAGCGATGGGCCAGTGGTGGCTCTGCTGGGGCTGGTGGGTGCCTTCTGTGTCTCCCATGGGTGCTGTCTGTGCCCTCCCCAGCTGTGCTTTCACAGCGTGGCTGCTTTAGACCTCTCAAGCCCTTTCCCCTGCTCTCTGTGCTCTTTCCCGGCCGTGACAGTCCCCAGAGGGTCCCCACTCCGACACCTCCCACCCATGGCATGTACAAGGTGCCCAGGGCCGGAGCCGAGCTGTAGCTCCCAACTGGCCTTTCCCAGCCACTGCCCTTGGGCAGTTTCCCGGGGCCCAGCGAGCATCTCTCCGCTCTGCATGAATGTCATCCTTCCCCATCAGGTTTTTAGGCGATGTCTGGCAGAGCTGACAGCCTTTCTCTAAACCCTGCTGGATCCGTGCCTGCTCCCACTGCCGCCGCTTCCCCAGGATGTGTCTCCAGCCCTCCGTGGCCTCGCAGCACAAATCCTGCCGGTGTCGGTGCTGCTGAAGCTCTGCCTTTGCAGCTCTCACCCTGGGTACCAGTGGGGCAGGAGGCGACACGGGGCAGGGAAGGAGGAGTTCGCAAACAACGCTGCCGGAGCGAGCCTTCTGCTAATTTTGTATTTATCGCCAAGAAGCGATTAAGTTTCCCCGTGATTTCCCTTCTTCTCCGGCTCCCACCGCCTATTGTTCCCGGCTCCATTATCCCCCCGCCGCTTACATAAACGTATCATGCGGGTTTCTGAGGCACAATGGAGAGAGTCTCATTCATCCAAGGTCACCAGCTTTTACTTGCGCTTCAAAGCGTCTGGTAGAAGAAGCATTTTCTCCTGAAGACGCTTTTATTGTACTCGGCGAAGGGGCTGAGGGAAATCGCGGCGCTGCAACTTGCACCGCCCCAGCCCTCCTTGCCTTGCCGTGCGCTCGGTGCCGGCAGGTCAAATCCTGCCCAGGAAGGCGAGGCATTGTTGGCTGTGCTGGCTGGGACCCTGCTGTGGGGTTGCCCAGCCTGCCACCGTGCAGCCCCACGGATGGGAGCCAGGAGCAGCGTGCTGCATCCCAGTTAAATGGGGAGGGATGGGGAGAGGGAGGGAGAAAAGGAGTTGGCTTCCAAAATCTCTTTCCCATATGGATCCTAGTATGGACCAGTTACAGAGAGGTCTCCACAGCCTCCTGCTGCTTTCTCCTTCAGCTGGTGGCACCAAGCTCTCCCTCTTTATTGCGCTGTGTCTGGGTGGGACTGGGCAAACACGAAGGCTACTGGCAACCTCTGCGGGGGACAGGGACTCGCTCTGCCCTGGAGGGTCTGTGCTCCACCAAGGGCAAAGTGCAGGGGTGCCCCCCATCCAGCAGCGACCTGGAAGTGGCTCCTGGGCTGGGGAAAGCAAAGCTGGGATGGCACAGGGACAGTCTTGGGGGCTGTGAGGGGGCGGGAGCCCCCCAGACCCGCCTGATCGGGGCGGGCAGAGAGGCTGCCCCTCGTGCTGGTGGCCAAGGGGCAGCGAACCCCCCCCCACAAGGCGGGGCCGCGGGAACCCCCCGTGTCCCCCCCAGGTCCCCCTCGGGTCCCTCCTCGGGTCCGCCCTATGTCCTCCCCTGTATCTCCCGGGTCCCCTCCCCAGATCCCCCCCAGGCCCCCCTCGGTTCCCCTCGTGTCCCCCCCGCCCCCCCCCGGTGTCCCTCTCGTGTCCCCTCC
>JAWWEW010000036.1:3539720-3635363 GCA_035583185.1 Anabacerthia variegaticeps | reverse complement strand
GTACCCCCCCTATGTCCCCCCGATGTCCCCCCGGTCCCGGCTCTGCCGCTGCGGGCGCGGCTGCGGTGGGGGCGGTCCCGGGGAGGGCTCGGCTGCTCTGCCCGCCCCGTCGGCACAAAACGGGAGGCGGGGGCGGCCGGGGCTCACTGCCCGCAGCGGGCCGGGCTGGGTCGGGCAGGACCGGGCAGGGACCGAGAAGGACCGGGCGGGGCGGGGGATGTAGCGCTCAGCACCGCGGACAGCGGCGGGGCCGGCCCGGCTTGGGGGGCCCGGGGAGGGGAGGGGGACATGGCCGGCGTGCAGCAGGGCGAGAAGCAGCTCTTCGAGAAGTTCTGGCGGGGCACCTTCAAAGCCGTGGCCACGCCGCGACCCGAGAGCATCATCGTGGCCAGCATCACCGCCCGCAAGCCGCTGCCCAGGTAAGGGGCGTGGGCCGGGGGGCTCTGCGGGACCCCCAGCCTCATGGATGCTCATCCCCCTTCCCAACATCGGGAGGGGCCGGAGTGTCTCGCTTTCCCCCCTGGTTGGTGGCTGGAACACCCGAGGGGCCCCCGCCGCGCCTGGGGCAGGGGGATGCGGGCTGGCCGAGCCCCCTCCCCAGGCAGGTGCTGCGGAGCAGGGCGGGTTTGGGAAACTTTGGCTGTGCCCGGAGCCCGGGAGCTGATTGCTGCCCACCGAGGGGAGCAGGGCGAGGGTTTGGAAAGTTCTAGCTGGGCTGTGGAGGGAGGGCAGCAGCCGGAAAGTGTGGCCGGGTCCATCGCTGCCGTGCAGAGCCCCGGGGTGTGTGTCCTGCTGGTCCTCTGGTCCCTGCGTCACTCCCTCACCGGGGAACCCTTGGGAAGGTGAAGCCCAGGATGGCAAACACCCCCCCGCAGCTGCACCCTGCCTTGTCGCAGAGGGGAGGCTGATGGTCCCCAGGGATGTGCAGCCCAAGGAGCCCGGTCATTGCCATGGACCGGAGCAGCTCTGGGTCCCACAGCCAAGCAGCCTTGGCTTTGCACATCTGCTGCCTGCCCTGTCCTCCTGCTCCAGGGAAGCTGGTGCCCCCCGTGTTTGCCAGAGGCTGAGCAAACCCAGGAAACGAGGCGAGGGGGCTGCAGGTACCCCCTGAGCCACTCCATCGGGCTGTCATACAGGCAAGGGGCCATGTGGCTTCCTCACAACCACGCACGCTCTAATTTAGACCAGCTTTATTTTGCTGACTGTCTCAATATTGGTTAAAAATACTCTCTTTGTGCTGTTTTTGTAAGGAAGGGAAGCTTTTGCTGGCTCTCCTTTCTCTTTGCTCTGTTTTTCCCACTGGTGGCTGCTGCCCAGCTGGTGTGGGGAACAACCCTAAGTCCCATGGAGGTGCTGGGTCTGTAGCGAAGAGGGGCTTGGTCTGCAAGTGAGCTGGGTACCAGGGGCTCAGCCTGTACTAAGGAATAAAGAGCTCATAAGGAGTGAGCTGTTCCGGATGCCTCCCGTGCCCGTGGAGGCTGTGAACCACAGCAACAATGGGGATGGGGGTCACTTCTGCCCCTGCAGCCCAGCTGCTGAGCACGAATCTTTTCAATCTCTCTGATTTCCTTTAATCTGGGTAGGAGAATGGGAAAGGCACAGCTTAAGCTTCCAAAGGAGAAGAGCAAATCTTGTTTATATGGGCAGCGTTTGCAGGGCTTCAGCCTTTGTGAGGGAGAGGAACCACTGTGTCTTTCTCCATCCCTTGCATCTGGTATAGTCGGCATCCAAAGGGGCCACTGGCGGGCTGGGTGCTGGCTCACACACACCCCTGCCTGAAGGTGCCTGAGTGAACTGTGCTGCTTAAATGTCTTGCAGTTGGAGGTGTAACGCAGCAGAAAATTAGGGTGTTGGGGGAATACAGCCAGCCTGGGTGGCAGGGCTGATGCCTGGCTGTAAACAGCAGTTTGGACATCCTGGTGAGGCTGAGCACCGCAGCTCGGGGTGTTTGCAGCTCCATTAAAAAGTTCCCAAATGTGTGTACCTCTCAGTTCTGCTGGCAGTGCCGGCTCCGGCAGGAGGGGAACTGTCCATGCTGTGAGCTCTTGGCGTGCAAAACAGACCTGCCAGTTCGGCTTTGCTGTGGTTTGTACCTCGGCACCGGCAGACCCTGCCCGACGAGGGTCCCGGAGCCGGGCTGTGCTCCACACCGCCAGCCACGGTGCTGCCAAGTCCCCGTGTGTGTGGAGCCCAGCTCCTTTTGTGGCCTCGCAGCGTGTGCCGCTGGCCGGGGCCGGGGATATTCCCTGCGGTGTGGCCATCTGTGCCTCTGCCCTAGGGTGTCCAGCGGGGTCAGCCCACCGGGGTCTCCTCGTGTCTGCGGGACACGTGCTGGGCTCACCCCTGTCCCCAGGCACAGAGGGTCGACACCAAGGGCTGCGGGCACAGGGAGAATGTGGTTCTCAACTCGGCTCACATCCCACAGGGCTCTGCCAGTAGCCCGGGGCTGCTGTCTGGGCAGGTTCACACCTAGGAGATGCCAGATCTCACATCCCCAGGGGATTTGCGGCAGTTCCCAGTCCCCAAGCTGGCACCAGGCTTGTACTCCAGCAAGATCCACAGCCAGGCTCTTGCTCCCCATCCCTGGTGAGAGCTGTCCCCACGGCTTGCAGGAGCTCCTTTCACAGTGGTCTCCGTGCCCAGCCCCACTCTGGGTTTGTTTTTCCTGAAGGTTTCGCTGCGCCACTGCTCCGATCGGCCTTTCTTCCCTGACGGTACTCCCGGCTAATTTAAGAGCAAATGACTGCGGTGCCAGCAAGCAGAGCACACCAGAGACGAGATGGGGAGACCAGTTAGCCAAATGAAAAATTAAGATGACCATCTGGATTCCTGTTTTCTCCCACACTTGACAGCTGGTCCTCTGAAAACACCCTGCCCTGGATCCAGCCCCGCGCTTCCCCCAGCAGCGAAGACATTGGCATGGTTTCTAGGCCAGAGTTGCCCATCTCCCCATCAATTTTGCTGTCTGAGCCTGTGCCCTCCTGGAGTGCCAAGGGGCTCAGCTGCTGCATGGGGGTCCTGCCAGGAACCCCCACAATGGGCATAGCCCAAAGCCATCCCTGCTGTGTGCCCTGGGCATGGCTAAGGGCTCAGTCCTGCATCCTTGTGGGGCTGTGGGGGTGTTCCCAGGACAGAAGGTGATTTTTCCCTCCCCTTTCCACTTGGCTCTACCCTTGCCCCATCCCTCAGCACCACCTTCCTGCTGGTTCTGGAAATAAAGCTTCTTCCATCTAAATTCCCACCAAGCTCTCTAGGAGGTTTGGGGGGTTAAAGCTCTGCTAAACCCACAGTTCATCCTGGAACAAAAGAGTACATTAATACCTTCCCTCCTGGTCCCGCCGGGGCTGGTGGAGTGGGGAGGCCATGAAGTCCGGCCCCCAACACAGCTTTGTGCCCAGAGCAGGGCTCTGCCAAAGTAAATGGATTATTGACCCGTTTGCAGAGTGAAAGGAAAAAACGAGGTGATGGGGAAAGGGGCTTTTCCAATTAACCTTTTCCCACACAGGGTCTGGCAAGGCTTCACTCTGCAGGAGGAGGTGAGGGATGGGGTGTTGTGGGCAGGCTGGGCAAGGCTGGGGCTGATCCCACAAGTTGCCTTTGCAGTGGGATTGCTCCAGCATATGCAAAATCCTAGTGTGGGGTTTGAAGGGTTTGTGTGCCCAGTGTGCTGGGGAGGGATGGGGTCAGGGACAGGGACCACTTACCCTGCCTTAGCTCCTCTGCTGAGCCGGGGTGCTGTCACTTCCTCTCACTGGTCCATAAGGATGGGGCTTTGGCTCTTGTGAACTGAAAATGCTTTTTAAATCTCCTATGATAAGGTGCCAGCAGCCTCTGCCCAGCCTGTGGGGATGGTTATCACCACCACGCTCTAGCCCCAGTCCCATCACTAGGATCCCTTTTCCTCCCTCTTGGCTGGGCTTTTGTCTGCATCTCTTGCCTGGCCATGACCTCAGCCACAGAGCCGTGGCTGGGAGCTCTGTCCCACTCAGCAGCCTGACTTCTCCCAGTGTTGCTCTATATTTCATCAGCACCTGTGCTGGGGACCTGGGGACAGCCAGGTGGGAGATGCTCCAGGATATCCTTGGGACCCAGACATGGTGGCAGTCTGGGGGCTTGTGGGACGCTTTTGGGGGTGTTTGCATTCCCTGCTCCCACTCCACCAGCCACAGGAGTGTGTCATGAGCTGCCCTGTCCCCCAAAACTCAGCTGCAATCCACTTTGAGGGCCCTGCTGGAGCTGGGGGCTCTGGGTGCTGGTGTTGGTTCCCGGGGCAGCCGGTGATGCGCCGGCAGTGCTGGGGGAAAGGAGGCTCCTGCGTCCCTCCCTGCCAGATGGTCTAAGTGGGTCACATCAGGGCAGTGCAGGGGATTTGTACTTTAACCCTTAATCCCCCGGGATGTGCCGTGCACGGAGGGGGAGGGAGGGAGGGAGGGATGTGTGGCCGAAGTGGGATTAAGCCCAGTTTCGCCACCTGGTTTGCCATTGCGGGTGATCTCGGGTGCTGCTGCTGCCGCAAACCCGCTGGGACAAGGGTGACGTGCCCTCCCTGGCTGCACCGGGACGGGGCAGGAGCGCTGCCAGGGGTCGCGGTACCCCAGCGAGGGCAAGAAGGCACCGGCGATTCTCCCGCAGTCTTTGGCGGCTTTGGGCCATCCCAGCCTGTGCCTCCCCAGCCGTGGGGTGCGGGTGCGCGGGTGGGGAGGCAGCCCCGGTGGCAGCCCCGGTGGCAGCCCCGCCGTGCGGATGCTCCCCCGCTCCGCCGGGGCTCCCCCGCACCGCCCGGGCATCTGTTCGCGGGAGGAGGCGGCGGCGGTGCCTGGCTGCCATCTGCTCCCTCCCGGCCCGCCTGCTAATGAGCCCGTGGCCCCGGCCCAAGAGGGGGGAGAGGGGCTTGAAAAGAAAAAGCCGAGGGGGAGAAGAAAAGCCCCTTCCTCGGAGGGGCTGTCAATAGCGAGGCTTTTGTGTGCCCCTGCCCTCCGGCTCCAGCTGGACGGCGATGGGAGCGCGGAGAGCTAATTAGGCAGCTCGGGAGCTGTCGGGAAGCTGGGGGGCAGCTGAGTGAGAGGAAGAGCAGGGGTGCCCGCAGGACTCCCTCCCTGCTGCTCGCAGGGCCTTCATCCTCCTCCTCCTCCTGCTTCCCCTCGGCCCTGTCCATCTGCCTCTCCACTGGACTGGTGCTGGGCACCGTGTCCCTGCTGGCCTCCCTGGTGGGGTGGGGGACACCTCTGTCCCCACCACTTATCAGGGACAAGGGGATGGACGTTCCTGCCAGGGCTGGGTGGGATGCAGAGGGTGCCAGGCAGCACGGCCAGACTCAGCACCAGTGGGTACCTTAGCCAGGTGTGCTGTGCCCCAGCATGGGAGAGCGTACAAGTAGGTAAGGATTTAGGGAAAAGGCCATTGGAAGCCCCTGTAGGAGCCCCAAGTTTATAGTTAGAAGTGCTGCCTCTCCCCACTGTACCCCTGCTGTGACCATGTGGGGCTTTGTCACCTTCAGCTGGAAGCTCCCCAAAGAGGCTGAGAGTTGTCCCCAGACCAGCACGGCAGGGACTGGTAATGAGGAGCAGTGGGAAATGCTGTGGGTTTGGGGACAGGTGATTTCTGACCTGTGGAAGTCCATTTGAGAGCTTAGCTGAGCTCTGCTCTGGGGCTCCCGATCCCACGCTTGGCAGCAAGAACAGAGGTGCAACCTGGCCCTGCTGCTGGGAGTGAAGGTGCACAGAACCTGCTGGGGAAACACGGGCTGAGGCTCTCCCTGAATCTGGGACTTGCTGCTGCCCCATCTCTGGGGCATGGGGAGCCTGCGGGCCTGCAGTGCCCGTGCTGTGAGAGGGGAAGCACCGTATCTGATCTCTTCAGACGAGGGATGAAGTCAGGTGGAAGGAAGCAGAATGGGGGAAAACTCCGCTGGCTGGCTGGAGGATCATTTTGTAGAAAAATTTGATTTCACCCTTGAACAAAGCCACTGCAGACACTGCCCTGGCTGCTGGGCAGGCCCTCATCTGCAGATGCCAGGGGTGCCAGGTTTGTGAGTACAACACTGGTGGGGTCTGGCAGTTCGGGGGGCTGTGCTGGCTGTGGGGTCTCCTCCGTGGCTCAGCACCATCCCAGCACTTGAGTGAGGCTGTTTCATGGAGGTAATGAAGTACAGAGAACCAGGACAGAACGTGTCAGTTTAGAGTCTTGCAGGGCCAGGCTCTTCCCCTGCCTGGCTCAGGGGGAGCTGGCAGATGCCCCCATAGCAGCACCAGCTCCAGCCAGACCCCATCCTGCTCGTCTCCTGCCCCTGGAGAGGCAGCAGAGCAGGACACTTGAACCCTGCAGATGCGTTTGCACCCCTCCCACGAGGTCCAGCTAATAAATATTTAGGACTGTGAGGCCCTAAATAATAAATAGCAGTGATGACCTTGATGACAGGGATTGCTAAGAAGCTTCTGCCCCATGCCAGGTCCTGTGGCTGCTCTTCTCTCCTCACTGTCACCATCCTGCCCCGCCATCCAGGGCAGCCTGTCCCACTGTGGCTTGTCCCCAGGAAGGGCCTCTACAGACCCTATTGTGTCTCTGGGGGTCCCCACTCTCCCCTTGGTCCCAGGGCTTGGGAGATTTTTCCTTCCAGTGGGTCATGGTTGGAGCTGAGCCCTTCTCTGCTCAGCCCCGTTCCTGTCCCTTCCCACGTCTCCATGTCTGGCAGCTGCACCTTTCTATACGCTCATTTTTCTATAAGATGAACTTATCAAATGCAAACCCCGCGTCGCTGAAATGAAATAATTTCATGCATGACCACCCTTTCCTTTTCTCTCTCTTTTTTTCTTCTTTTCTCCCTGTGGGCACTGAAACCTCTTCATCCCTGCAAAACCTGACCCAGGCCAGCAAATCCCACCCATGTTTTGGTTGCAGGGGATGCCAGGGCTTTGCCACAGCCCCTGGTCCAGTGTGAGCTCTTTGCTCTTTGGAGAATGTGGGTCTGCTCTGACCCACAGCTCTTCCCTGCCCCATGGGAGACCCACACACCGCTCCCATCCCCTTGGGTTCTCCTCCAGCCCTAATCCCTGGCAGTGCCATCAGCTGGAAAACAGGGCTGGGTTTGATGCCTGGATGGGAGCCCTTTGGCATTCCCAGCAAAGGGCAGGGAGAAAAGCCAGATCCCGGGAGCCAGTTTGCTTTTGCAGCTTTGCTTAATGATTTTATAGGTGGAGGCAAAGGCAGAGAGGTCGTGGTGCCTGAAATCTGGCAGGAGCGGTGGATTCCAATGGCACGGCATCCCTAACAGGGCTTTGGTGTGATGCGGGTCTGGGAAGTACCGGGGGGATGAGCAGGCTGGACCACCACCTCCAGCAGCGTGGCCGGGCACAGTGCCCATGTCTTGCTGCCACCACGACCTGGCAAAGGCCACAGAACCCTCTGCGGGACACCGGGTGCTGCAAAACTGGTTTCTCCATCAGCCACTCGAGCCGAAAGCGCTGACAAACACTGGGAGTTTAAAAATAGCAGGTTTTTTCACACGCGGCGGGAACACTTTCCCTGCCAGCACAGCGGGGACTGCAGGAAGGGCTTACAAAAAATAATATGAGTGAGGAGAAGAACTCTATTAGAAACTGTATTGGTGTTTCAGGAGGGCTGAAATAAGTCCCTGGTCTGGAGGCAGCTCCACTGATGACCCGTTTAACACTTCATGTTTAATTTATGTCTCGAGGACATATGGAAGAGGCAGCAGCTGCTGCCCAGCCCCAGCCATCTCCTCATTCAGCCCCGAGGGGGTGCCTGGGTGGGCAGAGGGGACACTGTGGGAAGGGTCCTGCTGCCTGTGGGGCTGCTCTGCTCTCTCCTTCCTGGGACAGGGCAGGCTGTGATGTGCTGGCATGGGCTGCAAGGGCCTTTGTGCTGCTGGGTCTCAGGGCTGGGGTCAGGTGCCCATCTCACATGTGGGTGGCTGAAAATGCTCTGAGACCCACAGGCAGTGATAAGAAAATGGGTTTTCTCTGCCACTAACACCAAATTCCAGCAGTGCATCATCCCGCTGGAATGTGATGGCACTTTGGCAATAGGCTGGTTGTGTTGAATTCATCTCTGAGCCTGTGTGTGTTGGAGAGTGACTAGAACAGAGTGGGGTAGAAGGCTGGGATTTTAGCTTTATTACTGTCAGAATGAAGAATTAGCCGCTGCCCAGCAAGAGAAATATTTTTGCATTAAGAGAGATTTCACAGTTAAAGAGCTCCTGCTGCATTAATCTGTGGGTCAGCTGGAGCTGCTGTACAACCCCCTGCCCACCAAAGCTGTGCAAGTGTAACACCAATCTATAATAGCATGTAAATATATCATAGCCTATTCTCCACAGCTCCATCAGCTAAAGCCAGCGGGGCATTCCTTCCCTACCAGAGTCCAGGGCATGGACGTGGCTGTGGCATGGTGGGTCCAGGAGGCACTTAGGGATTTGGGCATATCTACCCCTGAGGCTGGTGTTTTAACTCAGGGAACCTATTGCCTATCAAACATTTTCCCTTTTCAAATCCTCCTGCTCTAATCAGAGCCCAGCCAGGTTTGTTACAATGGGGAGAAGCAAGACAAGGGGGTTCAGCGCTTCTTTTTCCAAGGGATGGGGTTTTGAATCACCAGAAAACTCCCAAGACTGGGAATTTATACAAAATAAACCCCCAAAACAACAAAAGGAGAGCAGTGCCTCCGTGTCGCCTGCCTTTCCATGTGTGTTAAACAGGTTCTGTGGTTATCTGTCACCACCCACCCCATCCCTGCCTTTGTCTGCCCATCAGCCACGCGTGGCCGGGTTAAAGGGCGATGGTTCAGGGCCTCTGGAGCGGAGAGGCAGGAGGGTAATGCGTGCTGGGAGAGGGAGGTGCAGGGGCTGGGTGGGCACCACCAGCAGAGGAGGAACAAAGGGAGCTGCTGTTAATCCCTGAGAGGGGGCAGTTTGCAGCCTGACCTGCCAGGGAGTGTTGAAGCCCATGGGCTGTCAGCCTGGCTGTGCCCTGTGTCTCCTAATGGAGGATGAGCTTGATCTCTTGATGAGCTCCTCTGGCTCTGTGTCCCTGGACCCTGGCTGCCTTTGGGGTCCCTGTGTGGGGCTGAGCTCTGCAGCACACAGGACACGGTGGCTGTGTCTCCCCCAGGATCCAGGGACACCCCCGGATGCAGGGACTAAGTTGCCTGTTCTGTCCAATTGCTGGAGAAGTCACTGGCACAGTTTTGGACCGGTCCTTGTGCTCTCCCAAACATTTCCCACGTGTGGTTCAGGAGCCAGTGAAACCAAACGATGTCCTTTGTATCTTTTGGAGGGATTTTGGATGTTTTGGAGACTCCAGGCTGGCAGTCACAACTGTTTTGTGCTTCAGGCCATCCCTGCCCTGGCGTGTGCCTGGTGTCCAGGTCCCTGTCCCCATCCCTGCTCTCACTATGAGTGTGGAGAATCTCAGCACCCGCAGGGACAGAGCTAAAGGCACCCTGGCAGCTTTGGCTCCCACTATTTGCTGCCTGGTGGCAGTATTTACTACCCCATTGCCCTCAGGAGCTCCCCACAAGTGTTTTTTCCACCCACGGCCCCAAATTCTTCGCCCCCATCTCTCCAAGAGGGTTTGGATGCTCAAGGGCTCTCAGTGTGGGAGCTGTGCCCTGGGGATGAGTGGGTTAATTTTGTGGTGGAAGCTTGTGGGCCAAGAGCTGCCTGCCGGCTCTCAGGGCTTCGAATGCCACCTATGGCACATCCATCCCTGATTAATGGGAACTGAAAAGCAGGATCCTGAGGACCTGTGGCTCCCCTGCCCCCTCCCCGCCGCCGGCTGCCACAGCCAGCCCTAGCCCTGTGTTGCCGCCAGGTTTGTCCTGCAGGGAGCAGAGGACAGTGGGTCTCACCTTGCCTTCCTATGGAGGAAAAGCAGGCGGTGGAGCCCAGGGACACAGGCTGTGCCCTGCCTGCAGAGCTGGTGCTGGGACACAGCCACTGCCCCACACCCCCGCTCGCCCTCCCCACCACGTCGGTATCGATTTGACCTGAGCTCCCTTTAATGGGCTGTGATTTCTTTCAATTAGGCTTTGAGTGAGGACTCAATAGAGCCGGACCCGGCACGGTGCCTGGACCAGCACGGTCCACAGGGAGATGTTTGCAGATGCTCCCCCATCCCTGACAAAAGCATCCCTCCATGTCCTATTTTCCCCACATCCCATGGGGGTAATCCCACTGCTTAAAGGTTGCTCCTTGTTCCCTCTGCATATTCTGTCTCTTCCCATCTGCTGGACTGGTGGCTTTGCCACCCCAGCCCATGGGACAGATTTCAGCATCGTTATCTGGTTCACCTTCCTAATTTAGATGAGCACTGGACCCTCGAGATCCCAGCTGGACCCTCAAGATCCCAGCCCCATTGCCAACCAGAGCTGAACTGACCCTGAGCACTCATCTTCCCACCCCCAGCAAGGCTTTCCCCTTTCTCCTTGGTGGCTGTCACCTCCTCAGGGATGTACTTAGCCAAGTCAGGGCTTGGTGTCACATTGTTTCCGGAAAACTAATGGGCAGAGGGCTTGTTTCCAGAGACACTGTGGAGCAGAAATCCCTGCCCTTCATCTCCAGCTGCAATTACCAAAGCCAAGTCGATGCGGTTGATGGTAATAGGATGGTAACACTGTCTGAATTTGTATTTAATGCTGATTCCAAGGGTCTATAATCTTCATCAGCACCACATGACTTTTTATAGAACAGAAAAATGTGAGAGCGGTTAATGAGCTGTAATTCTGGAGAGCTTCTGCCTTGATTGGGACTAATTATTTTCTTTATAAAAATAATTAACCATCCACACAACCTATAGAGTGAAAGGCATGTGGCATTAATTAAACCATGCGGTATTTTCAATGCACCTTTATCTGCTGTTTCCCAGCACATCCCAAACAGACGGTCACACGCTGCAGAAAGGCAGGCTGGGCACAAGCTGGCATCGTGCAAGGGCTTGTGCTGGGTATAAAGGGCAGGTCCTGAGGGAGGGGGCTGCGTCCAGATCCCACCCCTGTGGCTGCCTGGCCCTGCATATCCTGTAAAACTCCTCATTTGGGTAGGAGAGGCTGGTTTGGGCAGAGTAAGTGACAGTGCTCGTGTGTGGGCTCTGTGTGATGGATACTGGGGGTGCCTGTGCTGTTTTGGCTGAAGAGCAGCCACAGTGACCCTGGGGGACACAGGGGGCTGTGCTGTGTGCTGTCATTTGATGTGGGCCATCAGGATATCCCAAACCTAGGTGTTTGCTTCACACAGGCCAAGCCTTTGTTCGCCAGCACTCTGAGATCCCGGGATGAGTCCCAGGGAATGTGCCCCAGCACCAGGTCTGTGCGTGCTTAGACGCACACTTACATAATGCATGATTGTTAACAAAACTAATTCCTCTGTTTTCCTGGAGGTATTCTGAAAACTAATGAATATATTTGCATAATCTTGATTTTGTTTATGAATAATTCTGGATTATCCAAATGTGAATAACACCGGGGCTTTGCCACTCTAGATTGCCTTTCAGCCGAGGATAGCAAAGCATTTTACAAATATTAGTTCAGCCTCACAAATCCCAGCAAGCAATAAAATTATTATTACACCCAATTAAAGGTGGAGGGGATGAAAACTGAAATGATCCTCTGCAGCCCTTCCTGGCAGAGTCTGCCACGGGAACCCACAGGCCTCTTCCAAACATTCCCCCTAGGAAGCAGCAAGCCAACAAATACCCTCCCCTTTCTTTTTGGGGATGATTTAAAACAATATTCGCAGTTTCAGGATGGTGTGGATGGTTGGGGACAAGACCTGGGAGCAGAGAGGGAGTTTCTTTCAGGCTCTGACCCCCACAGAGCCCTGAGTGCTGCAGCACTGATCACCCCAATGACTGCCAAGTGGCAGGGATGGCACAACCATACCAGCTCCTCTCTCCCTTCAGCACAACAGGAGGAGAAAAGGCCCTCTCTTCCCTCCCAGGATCTCTCCTTAACTTAACACCTCCTCACCAGTCCTTCCTGGGTAGGTGGCACAACCACTGAGGTGTTTGCAATGGGACCAGGGGGTGTTAGAGGGAAGGAGGGTTGGAGTCAAATCAAACCCTCCCATCTGAAGCAGCAATTCAGGAGTTTCCCAGCTCAGCTGACATAGCAGTTGTGGCTCAGGCAGGCAAAGGGCCCTTCTGGCCATAAAAAGTCCCCAGAAGTGGGGATTAAAACCCACTTGCCCCCTTCCTTCCCGGGCTGGAAACATTGCAGGCTCATCTCTCAGCAGCAGAAATCCCTTGCTTAATTCCTTTCCACAGGAGCTAATTGATGCCCACGCTTCCCCACACTGGGACATCTGCTTCTTGCAGTGTCACTTAACCCTTTTGGCCCCACGTGGCTCAGGGGTTGGTTTATTAATAGTGTGCAGTGTCCTGAGTGTCCCTGTCCACAGCCTGGATGGATGGATGGACGGATGGAAGGATGGGGTGGGCAGCAGTCAGCCAGAGTCATTCCCAGGGCAGCTCCACAGGCAGCCAGTGGCTATGTAAACAGGTTCTTTTTTTCGGAGTTATCCAAGTGTTGAGACTTCCAGTGTGTTTTTCCCTCTTCTTCCAATGGTAATTCAAAAGAAGCAAGGAGGAAAAAGCTTTATGTGAGGGTCAAAGGCAGCATTTCTGCTCCAAGTGGATCTTCTCCAGCCGTCTTCTCCTTGCTGCTTCCAACGTGCCTTATTACTAATTCATTTTTAAAGTGATCTCTCAGCGCTCCCAGGAGCTCCTGGTAACTGTGTGCTTACAATTCCCTATCTGATTAAAATTTAATGAGCTGTTATTGGCAAATACACTATTTCGTTGCTGTTTGCCATGCCACATAGCAAGGGTTTTGGACAAAGCAGGGAATGGGCCCATCCCATGGTCCCTGGAACAGAGTCTGGCACTGTGCAGCCCCTTGGGTGTGAAGGTGCTCTCCAGCCTTACCACTTTGCAGATAATGCCAAAGCACTTCTTTTCTAGGGCATCCTTCATCCCTCCCAGCCCATGCTCCTGACCTTGCCCGGTTTGGTTTCGCCCTGAGATGCTTGTGGGCGAGAGTTAAATGAGACATTTGAGCTCACACCCAGACTTTTCCCCATCACAAGCTCTGCAAAGGCTACTTCAGGTTGCCCCCATGTCTGGCTGTCAGCTCTTGTCCCCTTCCCCCAGGAGCAGTTGGCCCCATGGCTGCCCCAGGCTGCATGGGGACCATGGCAGGGATGGGAATCTGGGAATGCTGTTTGTTGCCATCCAGGACAAGAGCGGCCGTGAGGCTATGGCAGGTTTTAGCATAAGCTCTCAGCCCCAGTCCCTCCTCAGACCGGTCCCTGGGTCATTCAGGAGCCTGGAGTCCTCCAAAAAATGCCTCAGGGATGTGCAGGTTTGCTGTGCCATGGCCAGCATGGCAATGCCAGCACTTGTGTCTACGTTTTCAGGCACCTGCAGCAGCCAAGGCTCCTCCTTTCCTATTTCCTGAGTGAGGGTCAAACTGCCTCCTGCACAGACATGGGAACCTGCAGGGTGTTTGTCTAAAGAGGAGGATTTGAGGACAGGAAAGGCACAGGATTGTCCCCCTGAGAAGAAGCCTGGCCCGGCAGTGTGCAGGTGCTGACGGGCAGGAAGCTCCGCAGGGACCTCCGAGCCGGCAGCGTGGGAGGCACAAGATGCTGTAGGAACCATTTGAGATGGGGCAGCAGTCCAGGTTTCCTTTAGAAACGACGTGCTCATGTGCCATATTCCCCGGGTTTGTCTCTGCTGTCGCTGGCAGGCAGTCAGCAGAGCCTTCCTGGATTGCTGGCAGTGAGGGAAAGCAACTCTGAGCCCTGCAAGGTGAGCAGGTGCTCGGGAAGGAAGTGGGACAGGGGTCTTGGTGCCCCTGGGGAAGAGGAGATCCAGCCATGAGGAGCAGGGAGAGGCTGTGCTTGCCCTCGTGCCTGACCCTGCCTAAGAAGGATGGTCCATCACTTTGCCCAGTGGAGTTTTTCCCTCTGCCAGGGCCATCCACCCTGTGAGCCTCTGCTGCTGCCAGCTGGTGCCCAGGACAGAGCCCTCCCCGTGGGCTGCGACCCCACAGCATCCCCCAGAGCACCTGGCACGGACCCTGCACCACTGCCAGGGCCTCTTCCAGCAGGGAAGCTCCTCTGTCCTGATCTAACCATGCATAGTAAATCAACTGCTGGAAAATATAGAGCCAAGCTGCTTTTTTGGCCTGGGATGTGCTAAGAGCAGTCCTTAAACCATTCTGGAGTCCGAGAAGGGAAAGGAACCGCTGTCACATAGAGGCTTGCAGCAGGACAGAGGGTTCCTGGGAGCAGGAGGGGAAGGCGAGTCACAACTGGCAAAAAATTGATGAAAAATGTATATTACAGAATTGTATTTCTCTTCTGTGTTTAAACTGCCTCAAGAAAACCACGTGCTTTTCTGCAGCTGGTGCCTCTGCTGATGCACAGAAAAAAAATAGCGGGGAGAAGATTAAAATTGAACTGGCTTGGAGTCTGTGTAATCAAGGAAAATATCTCGGTGATTTGCTATTATAATTTTCAATAACAAACTGCAGGGCTCCTGGTGCACTAATAATAACGGGTTGAATGAGGTGGGGAAAGAACCTGCCATGGGGTGTTTGTGTGTGTGTGTGCTTGTGGGAAGCACTTACAATATTCCCCTTCTTCTAATTTTGAAGAGGTATTTTTAGTGCGTCTTTCAAAGAGCTGTACATAAACACATCTGCTGGAGTTTTTGCTGCGAGATGTCTTTACAACCCTCTTTTCTGTCCCCTCCATTTCCAGGGACAGGGAATGGTTCGATCATTTTCTTTTTCAATCAGATGAGCAAAGCCAGAGACCAAGAGAGAAAATCAAAGGGTCATTTTGCCAGCACCACAAGGCTTTTCAAGCCCAAGGGTGGATTTTAGAAACTATTTGAGCAGCTCAGGCCACCCTTACTGAAGCCCAGGGAAGAAGCACACAGGATGTGACCACAGCAGAGATCCTGACCTGCCATCTGCCCTCTCCTGTGCAGCCAAAACCTCCAAGTGAGGAAAGATGAGGTATTCCACCACCTATCCATGTACCTTTTTGCATGTTACTCAGGAGAAGTGGCAAGAGCAGCTGCAGGTGCACAAGTTTCTCCCATTTCCCCTCAGGTTGCCTGTGTCCTTCCAGGCCAGGCATCCTTCCATCATAGTTTAATGCCAGTGAAACATTCACAACTATTGGGCTCATCAGAGATGCTTTAACCTTTTTTTGTTTTGGGGCTCTGGTTGGCTGGAGCTGTTCCTGCCTTTTCAGTGGGGGCTGTGGAGAAGGTGGGGACATCAAGCCAGCCAGGGCTGAAGCAGGGAAGGTATTAAAGTTTCTGTATTGGCTTTCCCAGGTCCTCTGCCCTGAGCTTGGAAGTGCTGTGAGTGCAGGTCTGCCAAGTGCAGTCAGTGTTCGGGGCCTCTGAAGTGCTTGTGTATGCGGCCGGGTGCATCCACCACCTGACCCAGCTGCGTGTGCAAAGGAAAATAAAGGATAAAAACAAAACAAAAAAAGCTTGCTTAGCATGATCCAGCCCCAGTTTGCTTACACTGCTGCTTGCAGAGCAGCTGGAAAGGGCAGAGGGGCTGCTGAAGGCCACGGAGGGCTGGGATTGCTGGAGCCCATCCTGCAGAGGCAAGGGACGATGAGGCTGCGGGTGGGGACAGGGCTTGGTGCCAGGGTCCGGCAGCTGAAAGGTCACTTGAAAGACAATTTTCCTGCTCTTGTCTCCTCTTGAGCTGAGTTACTGTGGGGAAAAGGCTGATGGATGAAAGCTTTGTGGCAGGAGACTGCTGTGGGACAGAGGAGCTGGGCTGGGACACTGGAGCCTGCAGGCAGAGGGGGCAGTGCCCAGCCCTGGCAGCATCAGGGTGTCAGCACACAGGGATGTCAAGGGCACACCAAACCCTCACTGACTGCACGTCCCTGCGGGGCTGGGGGGGACGGGTGTCACTGGGCTTGTCTCCTGGCATAGCCTGTGTCACCAAGTGCCACATTTCATGGCCTGATGCAATGGCACTTGGCCATGGCATGGAGCATGGCAGCCCAGGATGGAGGGGTGGGGATGGTTTGTGAGTTAGGTCTGCTCCCCAGGGCAGAGAATGCCTTGTGCCTGTGTCCCATCTGCTCTGGAGGGTGCCAGGATCTGTCCGTGGGCAGGAAGGGCAGTAGTTAACTGGCCTCCATGGTGCCTCCACAAACTGGGGAAAGCAGTTCAGGCAGTTTGCATAAATAAACAGGGAGCTCCCACCTCACAGTCAGGCTGGCACCACTCACCCCTTCTCCTCCAGATGGACATAGTATTTTATGGTGGTTTCACTCCCCTTCAAATGAGGTATATGTGGGTCCTTTCCCACCAGTGACCTTTCCTGCATCATGTCTATTAGAGTAGCAATAGATCATTTCCCTCTGCTGTCTGTACATTCTGTTAGGGAAGGAAAACATGGGAGAGCCCAAATCTCATACCAAAGTATGGAGATGGGGTGGCTTGGCTATGAAAAGTGGTGAAAGGCTTGGGCTGCTGGAGAGGTGAGAGCCTTGTGTGCTTCATGCTTCCCTTTGAGCCTCTGCAACACTGGCAAAAATTGCCATGAGCCCAGAAAACCCCTCCTGGACCAGAGACAGATGGGATGGGAAGGAACAGGGTGAGCCAGCCTTGGCAGGAGGTGGCACAGGGCATGTTCTGCACTGAGCTGGTGGCAGGCAGCCCACAGGTGCCCTCCTGGGGGTGTCTCCCATCAGGAGATGGTGCTGCTTTTGGACAGGTCTGATGGACAGGCTGGGTTTCTGCATGGCAGAAATAAAGGGAAAAGAAAAGCGAGTGCAATAGCCAAATGGAAATGGAGAAACTTGGATGTGTGGGCAGCTGTCTTGTCCTGGCCCAGCTGCCTGTGGCCAGGAGTGCATCCTTAGGGACAAACCTGCAACCTGTGTTGGGCAGAAAGGCCACAGTCCTTGCTCCGATGCTGGAGCAGTGTTGTCCCCCAGCAGGGCAAACCCTGAGCATCCTTCTTGCCTCCTCTTCTTCCTGCCTGCTCTGGCACATCCTCTGGGCTGAAAGAACCCCGTGCTTCCAGCGGCATCACACTGAGCATCCTCTCCCAGGGCCGGCTCCAGCAAAACACCCACAGAGGGCTTTTCTTTCCTGCTGCAGGCACAAGCAGCAGGGAAGGTGTGATAATCCCTCCTCTGAGGCCACAGTAATCATTCACACCAAACTGCATCACTTCTATATCAGTCATGAAAGACATGAAAGACAATAAGAAAAAATACGGTTTTATATATATATTCAATCAATGTCTATGGAGCTCAGCGCAAGGGGATTACCAGGCAGTTTAGAGTGTTAGTGACTCTCAGCATCCATCAGAGGAGACTATTGGGTTGAATGGAAGCCAGCCTTTGATGGAATTGGAGAATAATTATTTCCATCAATAATTACATCCAAGCCCAGAAGAAATGGTTCCTGGCATGTTGCAGGACAGGAGTCCTTGATTGCCTCGAGGCCAATATGTTTTAAACCCAGGACCTGGAAATCCCATTAGTGGGAGCAGGGGCTGGGGTGAGAAGGACATTGCCTGCTGTGCCCAGGCCCTGGCAGTGGTGCCTCAGCCTGATGCCAGCCCGGGGAGGAACCCTCCTGCCTCTATGCTGGAGTGGATCCAGCTCAGACTTTGCACAGGTCATTAATTTGGGGACGTTTTTAATGGATCCTAATGATTGAGCCTGTTCTTAAAAGGGGTTCAGGAAAGGCCACAAGCCAATTAGCTCGCACGGAGAAAGCGATTAACCATGTAGCTTCCTGGGTGATTAAAAATAACATAGACATTGGGAAGCGACTGCGGAATCTATTACAAGCAGAGCAACAGTTTTAAAGCCAGAGGGACTATCACCTCCTGCATGTTCTGGGCCAGAAATGTTTCCCCCAGCTTCGCCCCAGTGACCCTTGTTCCTTGTATATGGCTGTGCATATCCTTAAATGTTCGGGCATTTTAAAGTGGGCTCCAAGGAGGAGTCAGCTATTAGTGAAAGTGGATGCTTGTTGGGAGAGAAAACAGGTGGACAGAGAGTGGTGACCCTTCTGCAGGTGCCTCTGTGCCAACTGCAGCCCCAAAGTGTGTTGGTTATGGCTGAGGCAAGCAGCAGGATGTTCCCTGGGGCATGCAAGACTCTAGCTGTGCCTAACTGGGGCTTTATTAACATCCCATTGCTGTTTAAGCACCCTCTTGACCCCATTCAACCCCCCAGATGTGCAGCACACACCTGGCCCTAGCCCCACAGGGGTCTGTGCAGCCCAAAGGATCCTCCACTGTGGCTGCAGGCCTGGCAGGGGGACATCTCAGCCTTCCCCTTCTCTGGTGGGGTCCACATGGCCTGGGGGCTTCATCGTGTGTCTTTCCAAAGGAGTGAGGAAGGTTGGGTGGGAGATACAGCAGGGGAACCTTTGAGAGCTGACCTGGGGATGGCAAACCTCCAAATCAGCACCCACAGCCCAGTCCTGGGATTGGTCTCAAAATGACAGTGGGAAGAAATGGAGACACTTTCAGTGCCAGCTGAGACCAACCCACCCTGGGTACCACCCCCCAGCCAGGATGATCCTGGACATGCCAATACTTGCTTTATCTATTCAAATAATACTCTGGCTGACATCAAACCCCCAGTGTTCTCAGCACCCCTGCTGGGTTCGGTTTATGGCTTTTCATTAATCTTTCCATTCTTTGAAATAAACATCTGCAGGGCCTAGAAACCTATTTACTTTCCCCTGAGTGTCTGCACACAGGCTTGTTTGAGTTTGTTTTCCCCATTAGGCTTATTTTCTTCATTTCAGCTTGCACAAGCCCTGGTGTTTCTTAAAGGCCACTCACTGTCTCTGCTCTTCACCAGATCCCATGGTCATCCCAGAGCTCTTGCAGGGCCCATAGCTCTGCTGATCTGCCCCAGGTTCTTCACATTGAGCTTTCATCAGGACCAGGTGTATTCACTGCCCCAGCACCCTATTTGTAGAAGGGGAGGAGGGCTGCTCCGTGGCTGCCAAAAGTTTTCTTCTAGTGGAGGATGAGGATGTGTGGCAAGGTGTTATTAAGGCAATAGCGTATTTGGAAAATTGCATTTGAAATGCAAAAAGTTTTTTTCTATCAGAATGCAATACCTGTGCTGTCTCTGCAGAGCTGATTATCTAAAACCTGTGATGCAGATGTCCCGACTAGCTCCCGTTGTCCCCAGTGGACTGGATCTGGACAGCTCCACACAGTCCCTGCAGCATGGAGCTGTCCAGCTGCTCCCCGGCTGCACGATGATGCTCGTGGCATCTCTGAACGCAGAGCACAGCAAGCCTGGGGTGCAGCTTTGCTTGGAAATGGGGCATTTTGGAGCCTTACAGGAGCACTTCCCACTGCAGGGCTGAGCACTGAGAGCAAGTAACCTGCAGCTCTCCTTCCCAGCAGCACAGGTCCTACCTGTGGAAAGGAGATTCCCCAGGACATGGGAAACCCTCAGCCAGTGACTCCAGCTGAAGGGACAGTTCCTGATGGCTCTCTTTCCTCTTGCTCTGGCAGTGGGACACTCAGCTGCCTGCCATACCCTGCAGAGGACAGACGTCCTGAAAAGCTGAGCAGCTGTGTGGTCAGGGAGGCCTCCACCACCAATGGCTGTGCCAAAGGGAGGGAGAGACGAGACCATGGGCACCGCAGGTCACGCAGGTAAGAGCCGAGAGTGAGAATGGGGTCACTTCAAAGCTAAGGGGTGGCAGGGGAGACATCTGTGGCTGTTTACCCAGCCCCTCTGGGGTCTGTGAGAGCTGGGGATGGCTTAAATGACTCTGTGACTGTACAGCAAATGCATATGATTTTATGAAATCCCTGTGCATGTTGGCAGGTAGAAACCTGTAGTTTACTTCTACTCCAGGGCTTGCTCTTACAGTCTCCTTCCAAGTAGCCCTGTCTGGAAGACAAGTGACCTACCAGCACCCCTTGGCACTACCAGGTCTGCTGGGAATCACCTCAGCAATTCCCCTCTCCCCATGCCTAGATCAGACCAGCAGCCTTGGCTTCATTAGGACATAGCTTCGTTATCAGCTTGTTGCTAGTCCCTGACAATAGGGAGGAGAAAAATGAATGGAAGGTTGTAAATGAAGCAGCTGGGGTCTCTGAGCCCTGCCTGCTAAACTGTCTCTGGGATTAAAGCCTCTCCCTTTGGTTAAAGATGCTGCAAAGAAAGAGCAAGAAAGCACATTTCATATCTTCAGATTTCAGGCTAACCGGAACAATAATCTGAAGCATATTTTTAATTAGACTTTGATCATAATCGCAGAGAAACAATTAAAGTCAGATCAGCGCATGGGAGAAAGCTTCCACATCAAAGGCAGATTTTTCTCTTGGGAGAAGGAAAAGGCCTCTGCAGAAAATGCTTGTGGCCAAATGGTCAGAGATTCCTCCCCACTCTTTCTTGGCTGTACCCTTGTGTGAAGGGGGCTGAGGGGCACCCAGACCTGTGTGCTGTGGCCCCCAAACCTGTGCTAGGGGAAAGCACGTGGGATTTGGGCTTGAGCATCCTAAGAATGGAGGGGTTGGGAGCCGTGCTCGGGTCCCTGGTCTAGCACAGCCCCAGGGTGTCTCTGGGCAGGTGTCTGAGCTTAGTGACAGTGGAAAATGTGTGACTTCTACCCCAAAGCAGACTAAAGACCCACCAAGCCCAAGGTGGGCTGTATCCTCTAACAGTGATGCTGCTGGTCCATGAAATCCTTGGGAGGAGAAAGAGAGCAAGCAGGAGTATGTGGGTGCCCTGTGGGGCTGTGGTCACACCTTGGATTTACTGCACCAGAGGCACTCAGCCCACACTTTTATCAGCAATAATGTTTGTTCTTTCTGCAGAAAGAGGCTCAGATTCTTTAGGGAAGATCCCAGAGTGTTCTCCAAACGCGGGGCTGCTTCCACTCATTACCTGATCCTGGCTCTTCCCACTGGCAGGGGGAGAAGTGGGGAAACTGAGGCACAACTCATTTCTAGCAGTGATTTTTCAGAATCCCTGGGGAGCTGCCTGTGCCTCCACAAATTTTGGTCCTGGGTCCATTTGGGGATCCATCCAGGAATCTATTTGGGGATCCACGGGCTGATTTGGGGTCAACCTGAGGATCCACAGGCTGCCACCAGCTCTCCCTGTCTTTAAAAGCATTTGCTTTAGTTAATGAGTTAGCTGCAGAGTATCTGTCATTTTTTCAGCCCAGTGCTGTGAATTAATTAACCATGGTATTTGCTTTTCATGGAAACATAACGCCATTCGGTGCCGTGTGTTTAAAAAAGAAATTAATTTACAGGAGGGTTTATTTTCAAGGTTTAACAACTGTGTAAGAGATGCATATCTCCTCCAATTACCATAGTGTCTCAATAAATATATATATATTACTAATCAATTGCTACTTAACACATGTCAAGCCTTTATTATAGTTAGATGCGTCTGGTTGCAATAATTACTGTGTGCAAATTAAATGCCAATTAATTATTTAAAGCATATTTACAAAGAGCAACAAAACCTATAAATCTGTTACAGAGTCGTTAACCTTAGCAAACATGTTTTAAATAATCAGCATTGCTGTGGTGTAGCTGTCTTGTTGTATCTCCATTAGACACTTTAAACTGTGACTAAGTAATTCGTTAGAGGGTAATTAGGCATCACTCATGCCCCAAGCCCATTGTGAACACTGATCTTGCTGCCCCGTGTCCCTGAGGTGGGGATGGCAGTCAGAATCAACTCAGTGTGAGTTGATTCGGGGTTTATTTTCACTTTTATTAATGTTTATTGGTTCCCTCCCCCCAGCCCTTCATGTGATGGGGAGCGGCTGCCGCCGGCCCGGGGGAAGAAGAAGAAGAAGAAGAAATCTGGTCGCAAGAAGAGAAGGAGGTGAGGGCAGCTGTGGTGGTGTGAGGGATGAGGGTCAGTGAAGGACATGAGGGTGACCATGGTGGTGTGAGGGGCAGGAGGGGATGACAGCCCTTAGAAGGGTGTGAGGGAAGGGGGTCAGTGAAGGAGACGAGGGTGACCGTGGACAGACAGGGCAGCCTTGGCTGTGTGTGAGGGATGAGGGTCAGTGAAGGAGGCGAGGGCAGCCATGGCAGTGTGAGGGGATAGGGATGGCAGCCCTTGGCTGGGTGAGGATGAGGGTCAGTGAAGGACGTGAGGGCAGCCATGGTGGGGTGAGTGGCGTGAGGGGACCAGCAGGGCAGCCTTGGTGGTGAGGGATGGGGGTCAGTGAAGGAGGTGACGGTGGCCATGGTGGTGTGAGGGGCAGGAGGGGATGGCAGCCCTTGGGTGGGTGTGAGGGAAAGCAATCAGTGAAAATGAGGTATGGCATTGTGTGGGGCAGGAGGGGACAGAAACCCTCGGCTGGGTGTGAGGGAGGGGGACCTGTGTAAGGTGGAGGCGTGAGGGGCTGGGGGTTCCACGGCCCAGGGAGGTGCCGCCATCTTCCTGCCCTCCCTCAGGGAGCAGGGCTGGGTCGGGGCTCATCCCGGGCCTCATCCCATTCCCACCGGGAGCCCCCAGCCCTGTGTGCCCAGGGGGTGCTGCTGGGTGAGGGCTGGGCTCCCTAATGCCCCTCTGCCTCCGCAGGTCTCCCTCCTACAGCCCCTCGCCTGTGAAGAAGAAGAAGAAGAAAAGCTCCAAGAAGCGAAAAAGAAACAGGTATTTTCTCCTCAAAAATGTAATTCAGCTGGCAGTGGCTGTTGGGCGGTTTGGGGAAGGGGTGGAAGGCAGGGCTGCCTTGGGCACAGAGGTGCCAGGCTCTGGCTGTCAGCAGTGGCCATCTCCAGGTGATCCCTGGTCAGCCAAGGAGGGGCACAGCCAGAGTCCCTCTGGCAAAGGAGGGCACGGAATGGGGTGCCCACACAGGGCAAACAGAGAAACATGTCTTCTTGGGGTGTGGGGACACAGAAATGGGCGGGCCAAATCCTTATGAGGTCTGTGGAACATCCACCAGCTGTCCTTGCTGTCGCATTCCCAGGGCTCCCATCCTCTGGGATGCCAATGGGATCGGTGATCAGCCTCTACACTGGTCCCTGTCCCTTCTTTCCCAGCCTGCAGAAAGTGCCAGGACCAGGAAAAGGCTCAGACAAGCTCCCCACATCTACATCCCAGTCTCCTCTCCTAGCCCTCGTGACTGCCTCCACCTTCCCCTTCTGAAGCCCATTTTTAATTCAGAGAGTATGATTAAATTTTAAAATTGCAAATATTTCACTGTTTTCGCTCAGCTGTTAAACCAATATTTGAAGAGAACAGTGGATGCCATCTTCCTTGGAAAGTTCATGTATTTATAATATATTGAACCAAAGAGAGAAGCTACCAAAAATGGATAACAGGGTGAAAAGTTGAGCTTGAATCTTAAAGAAGAGGAGGAGAGACAAGGATATCGAAACTTTTTTAAAACAGTTTCTCCCCGAGGAGGGATTCTTATGCTCTTTTATGGATGCCATCTCCTGATGGAAGTCCTTCATCAGAGAGTGTTTGGCCATTTATGGCCCTGCAATCCAAGAATAAGCTGTAGCTGGTCCCAAAAGGCAGCGTGATAAACCATTCAGGATTAGTGACCAATAGAGGTTGTTTCCAGACACCTGGTAGAACTTCAACTACAGATCCCAATTGACTTTGCCAGAGCCAATCTCACAGCCCCTGTAGGCAGGACTTCAGGTCATGTCCTCTCTAGCATGTTGTGCTCCAAGGTGAGATGAGATAGTGGGCTGTGCAGTGCACTGAGGCCAGGCCTTGATGCATGGAACTGTCCTCCATGCTCTCAGGTTGCTCTGTATGAGAAAAGTGTCTCCTGTGTCATCCCAGGGATGCTCCAGGAGGCAAGACAGAGGCATGGCAGTGGTTTGGCTCTGAGGCTGCTCTGGAGTCAGCAGAAAGGATTTTTCCTTTGATTGCTATTTTGGTCCTTTATACAGAAAAAGCAGGGAATGGACTCACTCCAGCCCCCTCAATATGCAGTGCAAAACTGTGGAGAAAAGAGACCCACCAGAGATAGAAGATGTATCTGATCTCTCTAAAGATTTGTTATCCTGAGGATCATATTCTCAATTACTTGCAGAGTGTTCTAGTCACTTCTACCACACCAGGATTTCTCAGCTGCTAAAGGAGAGCTGGGGCCATTCTGCCCAGCTAGTACATGAAGTCTTCTCTCAGTGCTTAGTCTGGGCCTAAACACATTGTCTCTGATTCAGATTTACAATTTTGTGAGACCCTGTATTCAATGTACATATTTGTGTCTTGCAGGTTATCTTCAAAGAAGAGAAGGCACAGGTAAGAGTTGAGCAAGTGTGGGTGGTCCCTTAGAAATATGAGTTTAATGGTTTCTTCAAGGTTGATGTTCACTGAGTGGGGGCAGAAGACACTTCTTCTGTGTCTTCTTGTGGAATCCCCTTGGCTCCCCCCATTCCTTGTGGGTCTTGGGCTACCCTCTCCTTATTCAGCCTTATGTGTTCCTCAGACCTCAGGGGAACTGGGTCTCCAGCCCAAACCTGTGCAATCAAGTGCATAACTGGAAAAGTCCTCTTGGTGTAACCTAGCCCCTGGCAACCTCATCCATCCTGCACCTGAACCTTCATTTCTCTTATGGCTGCATTTGCAAACAGAGCCCATCTTTGCAACATTCAGAGTCAGTGGCTTCCCAGGTGTGTACTGGAAGAACTCTCCTGATTCCAGTACATATGTGCACAGTATCAAGAAGTATTCATCTTTTCTATGTAAAAAGGCAAAGTCATCATGTTGGCTGATCCTTTCGAGGGTTTTGGCCAAGCGCACGAGGCAGATCTGCCAGCAGGCACCCAGACCCCCTGTGCTGAGGCAGAATCATGAATCCCTTTCATTTTCACTGCATGCTCTTGGGCAATCTAGCTGTAACATTGATGTGTGATTGTGCAGCTTTTTATCGGAACAGAAATCTCCCAATTAATTAGCCATTTCTTATTTAGTTCTTCAAGCCCCAAAAGTAAGAGAAAGGAAGAAAGAAAACACAAAAAACAGTAAGTAGTGATTCATGGAGTTCCCTGCCCTGCCTGCACAGTGTGAGGCTAGGAAGTGCTTGATGTGGTGGGGCCCCTGGAGCTAACACCTGCTGCACAGTCCTAAGTGACTCTCAGGATTATTTTGCAGCTAAAACCAGCAATTCTGGTCTTGCTGGAATGAAAAAGGGTTTGTAGAGGCTGGAGATCTTTCCTCACCCTTCCCTTTCTGACCCCTCATTCAGTACTTTCTGTGTGTCTCACAAGGATATGAAGAGTCTTGTTATCCAGCCTGGAGCAGAGACTCGGGCTTTTCTGGTGGGAGCAGCATGAGAGGATGAACTCCAATCTGCTGAAAGTGCAGGCTGGCACACTCTCACTGTGAAGGGCCTTGGCTCCTCCTGCTTTGCTACTCTTGGAGGTCACAGTAGGGGCTACTCGTGATATACAGTACAGCCAAATATCTGAATGGGGCCTTGGGAAGAGAAGGGATTTGTTTGGAGGTGATGGAGGTTGCAAACATCTAGTACTGAGGTTCGCATCAGTCCTGGAGTGTTAGCAGAGCACAGTCTGCTATGGGGCAGATAATCAAGGGGTATGGTATAAAATGGGGTTCCTCAGGACTAGAAGGAAGGACTGTAAGTTGCCTCTGGTTTTCACTTCCTTCTCTGTCTTCTGGCAATTGCAACTTATGGTTTCTCTCCTGCTTTCAGAGCAAGGAAACAGTTCTGAGGCTGTGCCTTGGGCACTGATCCCCTGATTGGCTTTGCTGAGACTTGGCATACTACCTGCACAGGCCATCTCTGTTGCATGCAGAAAGCCTGTCTCCTTTTCTCTACAATTTCTGTGTGTCCAGTGGCACAGACACCATTTTTTCCCCTCAAACTGGGCTGCCCTGCACCTAGAAATCTCAGTGGTAAAAGGAAAGCTTCCTAGGTTATCTGTAAAAGCAGGCATCTCCCCAGCCTTATCAAGCATACCCTAAAAGTGTGGTTAAAGCAAAAATCCTACTGCTGTGCCCTGGCCTCAGGGAATGAGAGCTGCTGGAATTGCTCTTTGGGGATAAATCAGACAAGGCATTTCAGCCTCATCTTTCTGCTCACAAATCAGAGCTGAGCCACTCCTGATTTCTGCAAACCTTATTGCTCCCAGGCGTGGATCAGATGGATCCCACGAGCCATCTCAGATCAGGATTTTTGCATAATCACGTTGCTTTGGCTTATCTTTGCATCGAGCAACTGGTTATCTAAATCACTTAGGACCAGTTTTTCCTCCTGAAGGGAGGGAAAACAAACTGGAGGGACTGGAGAGGGAGAGATGTTCAGTGTTGCTGATTTCAGCTCTATGGAAAAAAGGAAGGAGGATCACAAAATGTGAAGTTTTTAAAAATATAGGGTGTGAAAAACATCAAAGAAAGCGGCCAAGTGGAGTTGAAGGAATTGCCCTGGAGGTTGCCCTTTTGTCTTAAAGGAGATGCTGTTCCCAAGTAATTATTTGCTGAGTTTTTATACTGGCAAATTGCTAAATGCTGTCCAAGCAGGTCATGTTCATGCTGTCAGTGACTGTATAATGTGGCCTTGAAGCCAGGCTGTTCCTACCAGCTAACCCACCATTAGCTTTGTCTGGTGGCACAGCCGTGCCAGTCTGAGCAGATGGATGTGCTGCTATGTCTAAAATCACTGCTGTGGTGGGCACTGGTGAGAGGGAATGGGCACAGAAGGTGGCAGGTAGCCTGCCACCCATGTCACCCTGCTCTCTGCATGCAGGACTTCAGCTGTGGGCACAGGCAACAACAGCCCTTCATTAACAGGGCCAGGTAATCCATGAGAAACAGCCTGGATGGTGCAAAGGGAAGCACAGCAGGGCACTGGACCTGTGTCCCTGAGCACAGTTTGCTGAGGACTGTCCTCAGGCCCTGTCCCAAAAGGGAGCAGCAGTGACTGTCAAAAGCCAGGTAAATGGTCCTGCCCCTCAAGCAGGAGCCATGCCCAGGGCAGGCTGCCATTAGGAAAGCTGTACTTTGTGTGCAGCCATGAGAGCTGCCCACAGGACTGGCTGGATGCTCACTGGTACCGAGTGTACTGTATCCCTTGGAGCTTGTCTGTCTGCATCTGCTCTTTAACAGGGAGCCAGCACTACAGAGAGGGTTGGAGGTTTGTGATGGGCTGCCCAGAGGGACAGTGCTCCTCACAAGGCTCAGCAACAGGAAGGTCTCGGGCAGTTGCCTGGCTGGTTTAGGGTAGGTTGCAGGAGGAAAGGCACACACACAGTTCTTTGAAGTCTTGAAAGCAGAAAGGATTGGTGCTGGCTGCTGCACTCCTGCATGCTTGTCCACAAATCTTCCCCAGCAGACTACAGAGCCAATCTAATAGTTGGTGTGAAATGCTAGCATAGATCTTGGGAAGATGGCTTGCCCTAATGTCAGTGTAGCAATGAAGGGATGGAGAATTTTATGCCTTGATGTTCTGTACAGTGTTTCATCCACCAGTCTCTGGTTTAAAACACAAATCCCCGTTCTGATTTGAATGTTGTTGGCTTCAGCCTCCAGCTGCTGGCTCTTGCATCCCCTCCATCTGTTGGCCTAATGCTGGTTTTCTTTCTGCTTCCTAAAGCTCTCGAGGGCGCACCCGGAAATCTCACCGCCACCGCCGCTGCCACTCTCGCTCAGACAGCTCCGACTCCCACTCCCCCAGCTGCCAGAGCAGGTAAAGTCACCGCTGCCCGAGCTCAGGGTCCTGAACACATCCCTGTGGGCTCAAGGACATGATTGCCACAGCCTGCCCCAGTGCAGGGCCACATCCCATTCTGGTAGCAGCAATGTCACATGCTGGGGGCTGAGCTGCTTGTGGTCTCGGCCATAGGAGGGTTTTGCCTCGAGGAGCAGTGGCTGCAGCTTTTTGGTCTGACAGTCACTTCTAATCCTGATGATGAGCCCATGACAGCTGATTACAGCCTAGTGTCCCTTCCCCAGCCCAAGGGCTCTGTCCTGCTGATGTCCCAGGAAACCCTTAAACATGGTCTTAGCAATGGAAATATATTTGCCTGTGGCAATTTGTAGCTACTGTCTTTGACCTGATTAAAATCTCTGTCCTGTGGATGACAGGACCTGGGGCCAGCTAAGTGGATGCTGGTGTTAGAGCTGGCATTGCTGCAACAGCAAGTGGTTTATACACATCATGAGTTCATGTTTCATGTTCTGTGAAAGCACTTGAAGAACCCACCCCCACTCTCCCACTTCACTTCTCCTAAGTGCTGTGAATTTTCATATGAAAAGCTGATGATCCGTGGGGGGGAGGAATGCAATCAGTAATTGGAGGGGTGCTCACTCAAGAGCAGAGCATGTCTTCTCTTGGAGGTGCATCACATTCTAGGCTGCATGAAGGTATGGTTTACATGAGCCACCAGAAAGTCATGAGCTGGGTCTGAAATTTGAGGTTAAGGTCCAAAGCCTGGATGCAAAATTATTACTTTTCTTTTAAAATAGAAAAGCAAAACACCCCTTTTCTCTCCATTATGACTCCATAGCACAGTCATGTGGAAGACATTTTCCCACATGCAGTGTCCTAGTATAGAGCTGCCAAGGGTTGTTTGGAGCTGATAATGGGCACCACTGCCATACTAAGGAATAACATTTTGGCTGTTCATGTCTTCTGGAGGCACAGAGCCAGGTCTCGGGAGGAAGGGCGTAAAATACGGCGAAGACACTCCCGGCACCATTCAAAGATCACTGCAAAGAGAAGCTCCTCTGCAGAGGTTCAGGCCAGTCAAAAAGCCAGCCAAACCCTCCCACTCTACAGCTTCCTGTCTCCTAAGGAAGTAGTAAGTATTATACACTGTCCTTCTTTGCTTGAACTAGCCAGAGGAATCTGGGCAAGAACTCTGATATGAAATTTTTATAACTCAATTATAGTGATGTTAGACAAACTTGGTTAAACTGTATTACTAATTCATGGTGCTGTTCTCCAATGTATGTAAAGTCATTCCTTCCTTCAGCACTTTCACACCAAGGGTGGGGCTGGAGAGGGGAAAAATTTGCAAGGGCCTTAGCCTATGAATAATAAATTGAGGACATTTAACAAAAAAAAAAAAAAAGAACGAACGAACAAAAAAGTGGCCTTCAGCAAGGATATTTTACAGGGAAGTATTTGTTATGAAGTCATTGCTCAGTTGGATGTGAACTTAATTCACTGGTCTTCACATCCAAAAGTTTTGTCCTTCAGGGTAAGAAAGGGTATCAAATATATATAAAAGGAACATTTACATTTAATGAGTTGCTTATTATTGGCAGGGGATGTTTTCTGACTATCAGAATCCTTCTAAGATCATTGTTGCTCTGGACTGACAAGCCCAGGGGTTAAAATCAGAACCTAGGAGTAGCCCTCATTGATGCTAATGGGAACTGCATGTGCAGCTGAGGGTAAAATGAGGCTCAGCGCCTTGGGATGTTTTTCCATATACATGGAAAGAGATGATCTAATACATGAATTGAGGAAGCAAGAGGTGGAGGGAAATATTAGGTACAGGTTGGTATCAGTCTTCCTTTTCTGTGGCATGTTCACCATTTGTTGCTGGCAGCAGCAAAGCAGAGGTGTGATGCTCTTTGACTGTGGTGTTAGTATCAGATAGGCATTCTGGAGAGATAAATTGCTACGTAGGACCGGAGGTAGTGCAGAATCTTGTACTCACACGTGTGGATGTGTAATGCTAGAGGTGTTTTGAGTACAGAGTCCTCCAAGCCCCAAAGTGTTTTTCTCCTTCAGGCCCAGTCATCAGTTGGAAATAGCTCAGCCACACGCAGGAACTACATCAGATATGAGGGAAATAGTGCCAGCAGGAGGAGAGACTCTACCCACACAGACAGCGTGCCCCTCAAAACACACAGGGCTCGTACGTGGGTACAGACAGGCACAAGCTGTCTCTCAGCATTATAGACATGCATATTTGCTCTCGTTATAGACGGCTCCTGAGCGTGTGGGGCCATGTGAGTCATTGCTTGTAAAGCCTTATAAGGCAGCGTGCAGAGCAGAACCCGCACACCACACGTTGATGTGTGAGTGCAGAAAAACAAGGTATGGAGCTTATTGCCATGAGCTGGGGGTGTTGCCCTCTGTCAGCTTGAGAAGGTAGGAATGAGTTAAGAGCTCCTCCCAACAACCAACCAGCCAAAGACTGCAGCATGTCACCAGGGTGTTGTTTGGTTCAAGCTGCGCATTTTGCATAAACGCTTTTGAGCCTAAGCCTGGTTTTTAATTAGTACTAGGTTTCCTCTCTCTGAAGCCAGGCTGCCTGAGTCCTGTGAGGCCAACTGCCAGCTGTTCTGTTTCCTGAGAAAGAGTAAACTCTAATTTAAAATTTTAAAAGCTTTTAAATGAGCTAAACTCAAGCATGCTGCACTCCCCTTTCCGCTTGCTTCACTTGAGGTAAATGAGCACACAAGCTGCAGGGCAGGGAAAATCAGAGCTTGACAGCTCCCAGATGCAGGGGGCAGATGAAAAGTAAAAGTCATCAGGACCCTCCTGTATTCTTTCTAGTAAGCTTTAAAATAACACAGGCAAATATTTCAGTGACTAAAAGACATAGTCACTGATGCAGCCCACCACTGTCCTTCTGTCCCCCAAAGAAATACACTCTCCTGGGACAGCATTCAAGAGCACATTTAAGCACTTGTTTAAATTGAACAAGTTAAGAGCTGCCCCTGAAATTTTTCTGAATAAGGTCATTAAATATCATGTACTCAAAACTGGCAAGGGAAAAATGGAATGGGGAACCTTTAGTCTCATTTATTAATGACTATACACAACCCTTTGATGCCTCTCTTTCTTGTGAGTTAAATGGTTGCCTTATTAATAAGCTTAGTCTGTCAGACTCTACTTTGAGAGCAGCCTGGATGTGTTCTGAAATGAAACTGCATTCTTGCGTAAAATGCTGATCACATATCAAAAATAAATTACTGGAAAAGAAAAGATTTTGTGAAAAAAATCCACAAGTGGGATTCAAAAATGCCATGTTTCAGTCCTCTGAGAGGGCTAGTGCATCACACTCCTTACCCTTCCATATGGCCTGGGCTTCCAAACCAAACCATCTTTACCTGGGGAAATGCACTGTCATATCTCCAAAGGAAAGGGATTGTCCAGGGAGAATCAAAACATACAGAAAAGACCCAGAGAGACAATACACAAACTCCCATGAGGTACTGTTATAGCACTTCCAAATCCAAGGTTTTGCTTCTTAAACCATTTTTTTATTCTCTTTCTTCTGAAAATTTGATGCACCTTGTTCTAGGTTCTGCATTCCTCCCAATCCATTTGTCTTCCTTGGTAATAAAACAGCCACAATTTCTGCCTAGGTCTGCTTGGAATTGATGAGGGATAAAGCACACAAAATAATGCCCTGACCATGCACCTGCCTTGCTGCTTCTTTCCCTCTTTATGCATAGGTTGATGCACGTACACGTGCAGGAACACCCCGAAGTTCCCTGCTACTTTTCTTTTTGGCAGTGAATTTCCAAGCTTCTCCCTCTCACTCTCCTTTAATCCTGTGCAGCTGCAATAGCCACCTATTGAGAACAGGATTGTGGGTCTGTGCCTCAGCTTGAAGAGGAGCTGTGGGTAATGTGCAGCATTTATTTCTGTACAGAACCCCCCTAACCTGCTGCAGACACTTCATTCCAGCACAGATGTAGGACGTGCCACTGCGCTTTCAGTTAGCAGTGCAATATAAATACCTGCAGGGCATGGATCTAATTGCCTTTGTTGTTCCTGATGAAGATAACTGCACAATGCATACGCTTTCCTTGCCGGTTCTTTTACTTCCACTGTAACTCATTTGTGATGCCACAAATTAACACAGGCTTGAGCCAGATTTCCAGTGAGGCTCAGTGGGGTACGGCTGGTCCAAATGATGCTGTTTGTCTTTGTGCTTTTGTCTGCAGGAAAGTAGAAGAGGGGAAATGCTGTGCAGGGACTGGGACAGTGTGTGCTGGAGGGCTCAGGAAACCTTATGGTAGATCTGCATGTTGCCCTGCTGCTGGTCTCTTTCTAGCCTGGGTTGAAAGCTATTCTTTTGAGTGTTAGGCAGCATATTTTTGATAACAAACAGGTCCCTTGTAAAGCAGAAAGGCAAAACTTTCCATAAATGTGGAAGTTGTTCTCTTTTTCCTTTTTCTGTTCTCTCCTCTGAGCCAGAGGACTGAGGTTACCCCTGGTTATTGTCTGGCAAATCCACAGCTCAGTGCTGAGACCAGCAGCTGGTGGAGGAAGGACAGATGCCTGTAGCCATTGAGGGGCTGGGCATACACCAGGTACCAAAAAAGGTGGGGGAAGGCAAACCCTTGCTCCAAAGTAGTGCCAGCCTGGCCCAAAGTGAGGTGGGGACACCCTGACCTGTGTCACGTAACACTGGCTATACCCCAGCAGGCTGAAAAAGTCCTTGAAAAGGAACAAATCTTGGCTTGACATTCTCTGGAGCTCAGAGCTTGCAGGGACAGTTGTCATTGCCTCCATGCTCTGGGACTCAGCTTAGCCTCTGTGACAGAGAAAGCCTAACCTTGAACTCTCCATCTGGCCAAAAAAAGGGGGTATTTTCCCACTCAGTATTCCTCGAGTCAGAGATTCATAATTGTGCAGGAAGGGGTTATATTGAATTCCTACAGCATTTCTATTTTTGGCACTCAATAAGAAGCTGGCTTTTCAGCTGGGGTGGGTTATCAGCAGAGGTGAGCCCATTTCCCCAGGTGAAAGGCCCCCCCGTGCCCCTGCCCTGGCAGGTGGAGGTACCCCAGCCCCAGCAGAGCCTCATCCCCCGAGCAGCCCCTCAGCAGGTGCTGCTCCCCATGCTGGCAGCTCGTGGCAGATGTTTGCCGGGCCCTCGCCGAGAGCAGGGCTCACCAGGGTCAGGGACACAAGTGTTTTATTCCTTTCATTAGTACAATACCCAGAAAAGGAGAGAAAGGCAGACATTATGCCCCTCTGAAAAAGAAATTAACTCCGCTTTGAAGTGAGTTGCAAAACAAGAGAAAAAAGACCCAAGAAAGAAATCCTCCAGCTTTTAAGTGAGGCTGTGCCACGCTGGGCACTGATGGGTCCCAGTGCCCGTAGGGCTGAGAAAATGTGTCATGTCTCACCCTGGGGCCGTTTGTGGCACAGTAAATGGAGTTCTTCAGTTTAATTGGAAGACGAGAAGTGATTGTATTTTTGTAACCTATTAGGCCTCGCTGCCTCTTGGTCTGGGATTGCACTCAAAATTACAGTCTGGAATATGAGTGAGGGCCTCATTTCTGCTCCCCCTTCATCTTGATTAAATAATGATTTGAAACAAAAAATCCAATAAATACATATCTTAGATTCCCTTGAGGGCAGCAGTAGGTTACCTGCTGAAAGCTGGAGGAAGCAAAGTTCAGGAGATTATTTAATTACTTATTAGAGAGGGGAGTGAAAATCCAAATGTTCACAGAGAGAGAATTAGATTTGTGAAAGAGCAGAACCTTTTAAGACAACCTAGAAAAATAAAAAGCCATTAGAATTCAGAATCACACAGAACAGTGTGATTCAATTGAGCTTTGTGCAGTGTTTTCAAATGTAGCACTTTGTTTCAATCCTGGGTGACTGGCATGGCTTTCAGAAGCAGTAAAATGGCACCAGAAGCAAAGCAGGGCTGACACATGAGGACTGTGGGGAATGGGTCTGAGCAGACAGGCAAGTGGATCACCCTGAGACTTGTCCTGGCTCTTGCTGTGGGACAGCATCTCCCTCAGAGCCCGCAGAAAGCTACTGGCTCAGCCTGGTGCCCTGAGGTGGTGATGCTGGGAAGCTGCTGGTCCCCCCTGGCACCTCCCTTGCCCCATCCAGACCCTCCAGCTCTCACAAAGATTGTGAGGTCTGTATTTCACTGATGTCCACATGCTGCCTTCTTCCTGGAGTGTTGCTGCCATAGATGTTGAGCTACAGAGGAGCTTGTTGATGCAGCCAGTCATTTGACAGATTTTGTGTCGTGCTGACAACAGATGCTGCTTTGAAGGTAGACAGCAACCAAGACAGAGCAGAAGCAAGAATCCCAGGGCCCAGAGTCAGTCTGAAAAGCTGTTTTAGAAATGTCAAGACACTGCTGTATTTCTTGGCTGAAATAATGGCCTTTTGGTTTAGAGCTGGGGGGAACAGAAGGGAGGTGTTTGTGCATGTGGTGCTGGGGTCAGTGTTCCTTGGAGCAGCCCTGTGCCCTTTCCAGGCTTTTCCTACTGCTGCATCTGGGGAGAACCTCACGTGGTGGGTTTATGCCTGTAAGTAAAAGATGATGAGAAGCTGCTTGTCTCTGGGTTAGGGTTCAGCTCTAATACAAACCATAACCCATCTTTTTAAAAAAATCTGATGCCATGTTTGAAAGCACAATCCTGTATCTTCTGGAATGTAGCTGGGGAGAATGCAGTGGTCCAGATCTCTTTGGGCTCTGGATGTGGCATCAGGATTTCAGAAAGAGTTGGTGAAAAACAGAGGTGGGTACCTGGCTCTCTTATGCTCCTTTGACATTCCAATTTCTGCTGGAGTAAGCACAGACTGGTAGAGAAGTGCTGGAGCTGAGAAAGAAACAAGGAGCAGTACCAGATGCTGAAATGAGGACTTGTAATGTGTGTCTTTTCTTGGCTGGGAACACCTAGGAGATGTTTCTGCCCAGGGTTTCTGTGTTGAAGGTGCAAGTTGGCTAGTGAAGAAGGCTCACTTAGTTTCCCACGTCTGCTACTGGGGCTCCTGATGCCTTGGAGTTGGGACTGAGCATCACTTAGAAGTCAGTGTGGAATGGGGGAATCCCCAGCTCCAGTCTGGATTTGCTGGGATGAACTAATTTTTGTTCCTATCCTTATCCTAGAAGTAGGAATGTTTCTCTCCCTGGAGACCTTCCAGCTCCAGGTGTTTTCAGAGTGTGAGGATGCTGTGAACAGCCACCATTCCACAGACTGTGCTGAGAGCTGCTGTGTGTGTTGGTAGCTCTGCTCTGGTTTCAGTCACTGCTGGTTCAGCACCTGTGTCCAAGTCAGCTGTTCCCTGTCCCAGTTAGCACCTCTTGAACTAGGCTGAGGGCAGCTTTTCCCAGGGACCCAGTGTGGAAAGCAGGGCATAGAGGAGGAGGGTATTGTGTGCCCCAGAGCATGGCACGAGGGCATGTGCAGGTGTCTGAGGGAAAACAGCTCTCTGGGAACATGTCAGAGGACTATCACAAGTGGGGAGAACCCAACCTGTGTGTCCACACTCTAAGGACCCTGGACCAAACCTCATGGGTGGGAAAGAGGAGGGCAGAGCCTCCAACTGAAAGAGGAGGAGGGCACATGAGAGTGCAGACATGCTGGGTGCACATTTGGCCCTAATTCTTACCCCATTGCAAGGGCAGATATTAGCACTAATGTAGCCCCTCTCCCAGTGCTGGTACATCCCTGGACCAGCTCAGGTAAATGCTAGTGGAGTTAAAACTGACCTATAAAACACTGAAACGATGTAAATCCCCTTGATGGTGCTCAGGGTCCCAGAAAACAGCCCTGCCTGGGGCAGCCTATGTGAGTTTGAGGTCCTTGCTGACCCCGTTCTGTTCAGCAACCCACCAAAACCCCGCCAGGGTATGGCTGGACCCCCATGCAAAGACTGGCCAGGAGCAGGGTTTTCCTCCTTTATTTTCTTTACTTCTTCCCTCACTTGATTTCCCTTTGTCACTTCCATAAAACCCAAGGGGATTTTCAGCACAAGCCATCAGCCTCCAGGAATGGGCTGGGCAGGCTAATTTAAAGCAGAAGGAAACAAATAATAAGGGAGACAAGCAAGCAGACAAAAAGCAGTCATGACATTTGCATAGAGGAGGCAGCAAACAGTTGGCAGTGTGGATTGAAGAGAGGGTTTATGTTTTTTTCATGTAATTTGAGACTCTAATGATGGACTTATGTTGCCCGCTCTTCCTTTTTTCTTACACCTTACCTACTAAAGGAGGAGTTCTTGATGGGTAAGTGGATGCTATCCGCAAGACACCAGGGATTTATTAGAGGTCACTTGAGCGCATTAGCTATATCTTCTTCAGGGGGTAAAAAAGCACACAAACAAGTATCTGTATACCTTTTATTTCCAAAGGGATTTTTCTTTTTTCCCCCTCACCCTCTTTTTTCTTTTTTTTTTCTTTTTTCTTTTTTTTTTAATTTCAAAGTGATAAGCTTGTTTATTTGCCAGTTTTTACTTTGTGCAGAAGCCCTTAATTTGATTTGATTTGGTTTTTTTGTTGCTTATTTTAGTGACATTCGTTCAGCCGCTTTATTAAGGAAGCTTAAAAAATTCACTCATTTAAGATTTTGTTTCTTGTTTTTCTTTGCAAAGATTATGTAGGTTTTTTATATGTATATACCCCCTTTTATTTTCTCCCCTCTTTAAGGTTAAATAAGGGTTTTGTCCTCTGTTATATCTTTTTTTTTATTTAGTTAGTTAGTTATTTTGATTCTTTGGTTGCCCGCTTACTTTGTTGAACTCTTTTGTTTAACATGAATCGCATGCTGATACTCTTTGCATGATCTCTAAATCTTCCCGTTATCATAGCAGGGGGAAAAGAAGTTTCTTCTTACTGTGGATTTCTTTTAGGGATATGTGCTTTTGTTTTCTTCTCCTTTCTTCTTTTTCTTTCTTTCTTTCTTTCTTACTTTGTTTCTTTCCTTTCCTTTTGTTTCAGTGCATCATGATGGTAAAATTTCTGGGTTTATTTAAAAAAAAAAAAAGCAAAAAGCAAAGTAAAACAAAAAACACCCCCCCAAAAAAACCATTCAAACAATGCCAAATGGCTTTTTTGCTTTCAGATCTCTCAGTCAGGGTCTTCTGCTGACCTCTTTACCAAAACAGACAGCCCGCCTGGCAACCTAGCCAGCCAGAACGGAGAGTATCATGAATATGACTCAGGAAACGATACTTCCTCCCCTCCCTCCACTCAAACGAGCTCATCCAGGTCAAAGGACAGCCAGGAGAAAAGAAGTCTAGTCCATGATGGCTTTGGCCATGCCTTCTCGTCCGGGAAGCCCAAACTGGCCAACAGCGATAACAGCTCTGATTCAGGAAATTCCTTCACCAGTTGTTTTTCCCAGACCAAGGGAACAGCTTTGGAAAATCTGTCTCCAGATGCCCAGGGACAAGACCGAAGGTCAGTGATTACCAGTAGCTGCTGCTGGCAGCCAAATACCTGCTGCGTTGTTGCTCTGTATCTCCTGCCCGCTCGCCAGTTGCTGTGGTGAGCAGACAGGGAGGTGTCTGTGGTCTGGAGGCAGGCAGATACCAATCAGACCCACGGTCTTGCCAGTCTGGAGTCCAGAACCCAGCAAGGACCAGTACTGTAGCCTGAGGAGGAGGATAAAACCCAGCCATAGCATCCCTGGGCTTTGCTTGTGCCAGTGTTTCTGGCTTTGGTGTGGTTAACACAGGGATTAGGCCTGGGTCAAGCTGTGTCTGGAGCACATCCCTGCTCAGCTGGGCATGGCCATGTCAAAGAGAAGAGTCACTGGCCTTTCTGAGAACAATCTGAAAGGGGCATCTGGGAGTTGCCATGCTACTTCTCCCCCTCTGCCTACTGTGGGGAAGGGAAGTGGGGTTTGTTTTCACTAAAACCATTATGGGCTGTTCTTTCACCTGTCCAACAAACAAAATCCAACCTGCCCCTTCCCAGCTCATCCGGGACTGGTCCAGGGTAAAAAAATAACATCTCCTGCTGGTGGAGAGCACAGGAAGGGGCAAGTACCACGCTGGCTGCAGGATAAACACAGCAGCAGCACTGGGGCCACAGGGCATCCAGGCTTGGGGAGGAATCAAACCACCACCCAGTGCCACAGGTCATCCTCAGGAGAGGGGAGTAGCTGCCAGCGTCCAACACCACCTCCCGTTCCTGGGGATTTGCCAGGGGATGCTGGGGATGAGGACACTGAAACACAGTGGCTGGTACTTAGGGCTGTGCTCAGGCAGTGGTGTTTGGGAGCTCTTCCAGCTCAGGCCATTGGGTCCTAAAGGCTGAAAGTTAGAGCTAGGATGTGGTCTGGAGGTGGGAGCCAGGGGAATGGGTGTTAGGAAGAACAAGCTTTGTTTTTCACTCAGAGGGTAGTATTTTAGGGCTGTATGTACTTATCACATTGTGACTCCAGTGGGATAACTCTGCCTTCACATGGGTGGAGCTGGGATTGCAGCTGGCCCTGGCTGCTGGGAGGCTTCCTGGCTGCTGGGCTCTGACCCCAGCTCATTCCCAGGGCACTTCTGAAGAGGAGGAATCCATGCAGTGCTGTCCAAAGGCAACAGGACATGCCTGCTCAGTGCCCACTCAGGCTGCTCCACAGCCAGGCTGGAGCACAGCTCCTTACCCTGCCATGCTCTGCCTTTTCCTCAGTCCAGAACTTCTCACCTTGCTCCCTGTCCAGCACCTGCATTGCTCGCTGGCCTGACCCAGGCTCTGCCAGCCAGACCCCTCTGGTGTGTTGGGCAGGGGGCAGATGAACTGCTCCTTATGCTGCCTGAGACCTCTCCCACAGCCCTTCCCTGGCACAGCCCAGAGGGTGAGCTCTTGGACTCTGACCCACACACATGGGGTCTCCTGCAACACCAGCCTGGGGAGCCAAGAGGTCTTCTTTACCCCCAGTTGGGAAATGGGAGGACGGGAGTCTTTGTTTGCTGGAGCATGGTGCTCCCCTCAGCCAGGGACCAGTCCCAGTTCAGACACAGCTTCAAGGAGTGTTCAAATATATGTTCACAGAGGGTGCCTGTCCTTGTGTCTCAGCTCTTCAGAGGAGAAGAAGCGAAAGTTCCTCCCGTCCCCAACGCACAGCTCCCCGCTCAGGCCATGCTCCCGCAGCGAGTCCTACACCAGCACGGGCAGATCCTCCCCTGGCTCCAGCCGCTCCCGCTCCTCACACCACAAGGCCTCTCCCAGGTACTCCCGAAGCAGGTCCTGCTCTTCAGGAAAGAGGTAAGGCCAGCTGAAATGGCTGTCTCTATGACCCTGGGCAATGCCCAACCCTTGTCAGCTGTCAGGCTCCTTGCAAGGGGAGGTGTGAGAGTTTTGGGGGTGCCTGAGGATCCACAAGGCTTGAGGTGAACTGGCCACACAGAGCTGAGCTGAGACTGTGAAATATGGGACATCTCTTTCCCTCCCCCCCCCCCAGATTTAGAGTAGTCTGAGAAAGCCACAGTCTCCAGCATCTTTAACTCTTTTATGTTTCTTTCCTGTCTCCAGGTCTTACTCACGTTCCCCCAGCTATTCCTCCAAATCCTGCAAAAAAAGTCCTGGGAGTAGGAGTTCAAGGCCTCGTCGGAGCCCCAGTTACTCCCGCTACAGCCGTAGCAGGTACAGCTGTCTGCTCATGTGATTTCTGCTGCCTCACGCTTTCCCACTGCCTCCATCACTTGGTTGGACTCCAGCACACCTCCTGGTTCTTCACAGCCCCAAACTGCTCCCTCAGCTTCCTCACTGGTTGTTCTAGTCCTCAGCAGTGTGCTGAGAGGGAGCAGGGGATCATGCAGGAGGGCATATGGCAGTGTGTTATATTGGCCCTCAGTCCAGTGGAGATTTCTCACCGTTTATGGCCACTAAGCTGATGCTGTTGCAGAGGAAAGAGCCCGGAGATGAGCTGTGGGAAAAACGGATTTCCTGTAGCCAAGGACTGCCTGGCATCGATTCGGGGGGATTTCACACAGAGCACTTCTGGGGATGGGTTGTTGGGAAGGAGACCTGGTTTATTCTTGGCTTTCAAGCATCATGGTATCTCATAACTGGAGCGTGTGGCAGGTGAAGTGGCTGTCCCTCAGCTCCAAGCCCTTGCAGGAGACACACTGTGCAGCCAGGAGTGCACGGATGGCTGCTCTGCTCAGTGGTGTGTGCCACGGCCTCCTGCCAGTGGGAGATGCCTCACAGGAAAACCCAGGGATGCCCCTCTCCATCATGCTGATATAAACAGTGGGCAGAGAGCATGAGGCTCCATCTGGGTGTGCCCACAGCTGTCATCACCTGAGGAGCTCATACAGCCAGCAGCCCCTGCAGCAGGGCCACAGCCCATGTCAGAGAGGGTCTGATTGTGGCAGGGAAAGACACTGATTCTCAGAGTCACAGCTCTGCCAAAGAGTTGTCAAGCCCTGGGAAGTGCCCCTGTTGCAGGGGCAGATGCTGGGTACCCTCGGGCTGCCACTCAAAGCCTTGCAAAGAGAAACACGGTCCAGGCACATCTACTCCCTCCACACTCCTTGGAAAACACACATCTCCAGCTCAGCCTTAGAAATGCTTTTGGGCAGGTTTTTCTGCTAGCATCACTGCTGCTGTGAACACTTTGCACCCTTAAAATTGTACATTCCCAGGGTCGATTCTTGCAAGCTGTGACAATCCCTGTGCTAGTGAGGAGAACATTTCCCGCATGCAAGGAGCGGGCAGGCCCTTGACCTGTAACGTGTTGCTTTGCAGATGGCACTGAGCAGGGTGTATGAAGTCAGCCACGCTCCACAGAAGGGCCTGTGCTGACGTGTATGGGAATTTAACAAAAGAGAAAACCATAGCAACACCGGCACTCCTTCTGGCGAGGCATGAGGAGCCCTGCAGGGGTACAGGGCCCTCGGCTCACGTGGGGCCTGCTGGCAGGGCTGTTCCTGCCAGCTCCAGCAGCGCGGCCAACAAGAGCAATTTTACAGAGCTAAATACAGAGCACACCCACAGACACAGGCCCCTGTAAGCCATCTTAGCCTGGCAGTGCAGAGCCGCTGTAAGACACTGCTGGCACCCCTGGATACAATGAGTGGTGTCCATCTGTCCGGCCAGACAAGTGTCTCTCTGTCCAGCTACACAAGAGCTCAAGGCTAATGGCACAGAACACTTAGAGTGGTCCCTTTTGGGGCTGAGTGTCCCCTGCTCATCTGTGCCTTCATGGGTCGTTGCCTCCACACCCCAACCAACCCACCAAACCTTTGCCAGCAGTGACAGTTCCCACCCTGTGCCTTCCCCAGGGACCGTGAGCGAGAGCACAAGTACAGCTCCAGTGAGAAGGAGTCTCACCGGGAACGTGACCGGCAGCGCCGGCGCCGCTCCTATTCCCCCCTGAGGAAACGCCGGAGAGACTCTCCCAGCCACCTCGAAGCTCGGCGCATCACAAGGTACAGGGATGCTGCCCCATCCCTTGGAGACGGGCTCAGCTGGCGCTTCCCAGGGCATGTGGGCTGCCCTTGGGTCCCAGCCCTTGCCAGAGGAGGTTTCTCAGGTTTCCCTGAGCCTGATCAGCAGGCCCTTCCACCCCTCCTAGAGCTTGGGGTTTTCCAGCTAGAGGCAGAGGGAGGATTGGAGGGAAGAGGGGTCTCATTTACAACAGCTGAAGGATAAAAGATGAAGACATAGCAGGGACACAGGTGCCAGGAGCATCCCCTCACAGGCTTTTGATTTCACCCTTCCCTGTGGTAGATGTCCCACACCGTAGAGAGACAAATATTGACTCCAACCTTCACGCTGAGGGCTCTTTGGGACAACATCAAGCAGAGCCCAGCCTCAGACTTTGTGCTTGGGGCTGTGCGGGTGGGTGGTTTGAATCCCAGGGCCATCAGCTACCTGATCTCTTCTATTTTTTTTTTGTTTGTTTTAAGCAAACACAAACACATTTTTGGGAGTGTTATGCAGAGCAAACAGTGCTTTGGGGGGATTTTGGCAGTAAATCTGTCCTTGTGGTAACCCGAGTCTCTCTGTCCCCGCAGTGCCCGCAAACGCCCCATCCCCTACTACCGCCCCAGCCCCTCCTCCTCCAGCAGTGCCAGCAGCTATTCCTCCTGGTACAGCAGCTTCAGCCGCTCCCCGAGCCGCAGCCGGAGCTACTCCAGCTACAGGACGAGCCGGAGCCGCAGCTGGAGCAGCAGCAGCGCCCAGGGCAGGAGCCGCAGCCGGAGCTCGGGCCCCCGGAGCAGCCGCAGCCGGAGCAGGAGCAGGAGCTATGACTCAGGAGCCAGCTCCGACAGCCTGCGTCGTTAGGGAGTGCCGCTGGTGGCTGACACCGTGTGCCGGCGGCACCTCCAGATTCCTGGCATTCTCCGCTTCCTTCCCGCCCACCTGGCCATCGATAGCAATCATCCCCGATACCGATGTGGTGGCAGTGCCGGGTCCCCCTTCCCCGGGTCAGAGCAAGAGCCCTGGAGCGTCTGATGCAGCCCCTTCGTTCTGTCATGGAGCGGGGTGGATCAGTCCCCGCTCCCCATGCCAGGGCTGGAAGAAGGGTCGGTGCTTTACAGAGGGTCTGTCACGACAGACCTGCTCCATCCTCCCTGATGCTCCTGTCTCCCCATCGCTGCCACTCTCCAAAGCACTACCAGCTGGTCCAAAGGAAAGAACTCTGCTCCAGGAACCAACAAATTAACTTCTGTTGAAGGAAGAGACCCAGTTAGGAAGGAGTTTGCTGGAAAACTTCGGTGATGGGGGGATGACCTCTCCCCATCAAGGCAAACATCAGGTCCCTTGAGTCTCTCCTCCAGAGTAGCTGCTCACACTGCAGGCCTTTTCCATAAGAAAATATTTATTTATTGCCGCTCAGCCAGTCCCTGCTATAAATAGAAAGCTAGGAATCCCTCCTGATGTAATTCCTGGGGAAAAAAAAAGGCTGTTTGCTCTTTTTCCTGCCCTTTCCTACCAGGTAGCTGCACCTCTTGCAGGGTTGTTTTATCCCCCCCAGCGCTGACTTGCTTGCAAACATCCTGCTGAGGTCTGAGGCAGACATGGGGCTGGTGGGTACAAGGCAGAAGGGAGCTGGTGCCATGCTGCACTCCGAGGGAGACAGGGAGACAGGAGCCACGTGGTTCCCTTCTCAGAGGAAGCCTCGTGCAGTTTGGGTTCAGGTTTTTCTAAAGGGAGTGTTGCCCTTGGAGTGGAACCATAGGGAGGTCTGGAGACAGCCTGGTTGTGCGGTGCAGTGAGAGCACACAGGGTTGAAAGGGCATTGCGTGATCCAGGGGACCCCAGTTCCCCTTCCTTGAAAGAGGCAGCATTTTAAAGCAGGATTTCAGGAACTCACTTCTCCTTGAGCCCCTCAGGCTGCCCTGAGGCAGGACCAGCAGCACAGCAGCGCTGGTGCCAGGCTGCAGCAGGATTTACTCGTGCCCCAGTTTGTCACTGGGAGGCCGGAGCAGTGCAGGGGGACAGGAAGGGCCCCCAACTAATTGCCTGTTTTTCCAGGGAGCCACAGGCAGTGGCAGGAGGGCCGTGCCTGCCCAGCCTCCCTGGGCCCTGGGGTTTTGTCTCCCTGCCAGCCCAGCTGCCTGCGCAATTACTGTGTTTTGCCGGGTAACAAAGGCTTCTCCCAGCACAGGCTGAGCTGGTGCTGAGGAGTTTATTTCTCTTACAACACCTGGGTGCTTAGAGACGCTAATTTGGGCTTAAGACTTCCCTCCCTCCCTTTTTCCATCCCCTCCCCTTCCATCCTGCCTGATTATTAACGAGTTTGGGCTTAATGAGTCAAGGAGGTGTGTTGTTTAAGTGTCACAGAAAAGGGCTGAGTGGAGCCACCATCTGCGGGAGGAAGAGAGGGGGTAGAAAGGAATGCAACCCTCCCCATCTAAAGAGTTACCTACAGTCCCTCCAGTGCCGCTGGCAGCAGGAAGAGGGACAAAGAAGCAAGTGGAGGAAGGCCAAGTGCCACAAGGTGTTGTGGTGGAGCTGGATGATCGTCTCAGCAAGCCTACAAACCTGTTACCTGTTGGAAAGTACAGCAGTGCAGGCTGGAATTCCACCTGGGTGGTTTTATGGGGAAGTTTTATGCCAGGAGTCTCTTTCCCAGTGTCCTTCCTACTGCTGGTCCCCCTTGTCCTGTGCCTTCCACACCCAAAGCCCCCCTTTTTCGCAAACCCTCATCACTGGCCTTGCTCTCTGGAAGTAATGTGAGGATGAGGATGGCTGAGGCAGAGAGCTGGGCACTGGTATGGTTGGTGGATTGGTGGGGACATGTTTGCCTCCTGGGATGACCCTTTCTAGGATACAGAGATAGAAGCATTCCTTGTAGGGCTGAGCAAATGCTCCAGGGCTGTGGTTGAGGGATCGAAGACAGGGTGTTCTTGCAGTCTTGCACTGCCTTCTCTCCTGTGCTGGCCCTGACAGTGGCCCCTTGGCCACCTTCTGCAGTGAGCTCCCTCTCAAAAGGGCTGAAAACCTCACACCTCTTCCCCAGAGTCTCTCCCAGTCTGGTGCTGAGATGCCCTGCTCTCTGGGAAGATCCAAAGGTGGTGATGGGAGCCCAGCCTACCCAGCTCTACCAGTGTTTCAGGACAGTCCCCTGCTCCATAGCACCCCGTAACGCACACGTGCAGCTGTAGCAAGGAAGCAGCGAGTCAGGAGATCCAAAACTGAGAAGGGGAAGAAGAGGGGCTTTGTGCAACTGGTGTGAATACCAAACACCCTGGCTGGGGTCGGAGGATGGAAGCACCACACCAGGATCAGCAGCATCCACCCACCATGGGACAGGAGATGACCCTGAGGGTTGCACAGGGCTCTTACACCTGTCCAGCTGATCTGTGTTTCAAGGACTGCATCTGCCTGTACTGTCCATGGCAGCTAAACGCTCCTGGGGTTTCTCAAGCAGACCTGTGTTGGAGTAAACCTCTAAAATTATTTATTTATTTATTTATTATTATTCTATTTTTAATTGTATGTCAGAATGGATGCAGGTGGTCACCGTTACCAGTACTTATTTATTCCTTTTTTTGGGTTTTTTTTTAGAGCATTAAGTTATTTTTCAATCTGTTTGTTTGTTTGTTTGAATGTATCCATGCTGCCGGTCTCGTGTGAAGGTTTACAGCTCTGGCCCCTCTTGGTGAGGGGGCTGGAGGAGTGACAGTCACTCCTGCTGCCAGCGTGTCCCGTTGCACTCCCTGGAGCAGGGCGGACATCGCGTGACAGGCAGCAGGACAGAGGGCAGAGCTGTGTGTTTTCATGTTAAAAACCGGTGTTTCTCATTCGGGTTGTGCAGGAATGTGATGGATGTGACCACAGAGACAGGTGTAGGAGCTGACAGAGGTGATGGTGAGGGTCTGCTGGCCGGCTGGGCCCCAGGGTGTGCTGCGAGGGGAAGTCTCTCCCGGTCCGTGCTCGCGCCGGCCCGGTGCCAGTTGGCTGCTGTGCTGTTTCCCTTGGCTCCACAGCCAGGACACAGCCCGAAACCAATCTGCTCCACAGAGGCACTGCTGCTTTCCCTGGGAGGATGCCGTCGCCAGGACTCCCCTGCCGTGTTTATCCCTGCACAGTGACCCACCCATGGGAAAACTGAAGAAATGAGACTGTGAGACAGTGATCCCTGCAGAAGGTCCTTGCAAAATCCAGTCTCTGGTGACAGACCTGACCAAGTCTGTGTGTGTGTGTGTATGTATGTGCACATGTGCATATACATGTGAGTTTCCTTCAGTCATGGTATTTATTTTTTAACTTATTTAAGATTTTTAGTACAACCTGGAACATCACCCTCCCTGTCAGTGGACAACTGGGCTTTCTGTGGGTTTGTGTGAAGCCCATGAGCTTTTCTGTCTCTGTGCCTTTTGCCAGTGCTTTTTTTTTTTCTTTTTTCTTTTTAATGTTGTTACTCTCATTTGTTGCTTTTATGGATTTTTGTTCTGCATCCAGCATCTCAGATTGCTGCAGGTTCATCTGGTGGAAAAGCAACTTGGTCATTTTGGTGTTGGTTAATTGCTGCTCACCTGTAGTCAGACACACAAGGGATGTCCAGAGCTGGCCACAGCATCAGGAAAATGCTGGGAAGCAAAGATAAGGGATGTTTCAAAGCACTGTTCTGTTCTTTCTTTTCTTCATGGCTTACAGCACTCGGCTGAGCTTTGCTTTATGTTGACTGCAACTTTCTCAATGTTTTTGTTGTTTGGGCACTGAATTTGTACCAAACTTGTCTGCAATAGCCAATCACTGTTATTTTGCTATGCATTGTACATATATTGAACAGGCTGAGAGGACTTGGCCTCTATTTAATATTTATTTCTTCTATTTATTGAGCATTAATTTAAAAAAAGCTATTTGGGCCATGCCGTTGGGTCCATGAAGGTAGGAGCCTTTGAGGTGTTGCCATATATGTTTGAGAGAGGCAGGCAAATTGGGCTCATTTGGACCTCACCACCAGTCATTTAGGGAAGAACCTCATTGTGATGGAGATGGGCAAGGCAGGGGAAAACTCTCCATCTCCTTGGACCAGCTTCCATTGACAAATCAAATCCCCCTGGAAAGGTGCAGGGCATTCAGAGGTGACAGACCAGCTCTGGTGGAGAAATAACTCTGCTCCTAGCTCTGGTGGAGAAATAACTCTGCTCCTTCTCCTCTGCCATGTGGTGTAGGGTTGCTTGGATCAGCAAAGATCCCTGGAAATCTCTGATCTCCCACTGCAGGTCCCCTCTTCCCTCTGGGGGAGGGGGACACTGGTCATCCTTGCATTGATGACAAGGAAAGGGATACTGAAGTGACTGGCCGTGGTGTCTATCAGGAAGGAAAGATGTCCACCCTGCCACATCCTGAGACCTCTGTGCCATGTCCTGCTTTTCTCCCTTCCCTGAGCTTTGTGCCAGAGCCAGTAGTTTTGCCTAGGTAGGAGCTCAGGAAAGGTGGCTAGGGCAGGACTGGGGAGGTCTCTCCTGTTGTCTCCACCACGAGCAGAGCTTGCCACAGGCATCCTCCCCCAGTTTTGAAAAGAGATGTGCATGGGATGTGCTAAAAATCACAACCTGCCCCAGTGTCACTCCACCAACGCCACAGCCCTTGTCCCCTTTACCCAAGCGTGAGGTGTTTGTGCTCTGTGGGCAGAGATACCTGTGGTGGTGGAGTGTGGATGTGGCTCTGGCATTGGCAGGAATGTGCCCAGTGCTGGTCTGTTCCCAAGGAGCTGGCTGAGAGCTGCTGGGTGCTCAGCCTTGGGGCTATTGGGATATTGGTCTGAGAAAGGGATGGATTCAGGTGCCTAAGTGAAGACTTTGTCCTTTAGTGTCCAGTGGGGTTTTATTACCTCTTTACCAGAGAATAAATAATTCTCATGACTTTGCTGCTACCTGGAAGTTTGCACACGACCCGGAAGGTCTCCGAAGCACAGGTACATGCGCTGTTGTAGCAACGGCATCGTGGTCAAGCGTCCCAACTTTTGGGCTACTGCCTAGAGAACAACACCCTGAACCTCACCAGCCCAGGGCAGCTCTCTGCCTTCAAAACCCAGGGAATGAGAAGATTTAGAACAAAAGCCAAGACATGAGAAAAGCCACGAGGGAAACGGTGTCTCTGTTTTCTCGCCAGTTGGTCGGTTCCACACCAAACGACACCGGCGCATCTGTTCGTTTGAGTTCATTGTAAAGCTCCCCCTGCTCTCCATCGACATGTGTTCTGTATCCTTTAGTCTTCCTGGGTGTTTGAGTTGTTAGCCTGGTTAGAAAAAGGTTTCAATAAAGGTTCGGACAGTATTTCCTTTGCATCACAGCCCTGTTTGTCATGTTCCTTTTGGATCCAACTGTGTGCAGTGGGATATTTTGGGTTGTTCCAGCTGCTCCGCAGGGAAGGGCATGTGCCTGCACTCCCAGCTGCTGAGGACTGGCTCCTCAGGGCACTGGCTGAAGCAGAAAAAGTTATGGGCTAGTATTTCTGGCAGCTCTCCTTTGCCTGCTGGGCCAGGCCTCTGCTGCCCTTTGCCAGGCACTTTGGATCCACCCACCCTGTTGGGGCACTGGGAGTCCAAGCCAGAAATCCATCCATCTCTCCATGGAGGTCACTGTTGTCCCCAGTAGAGCTCAGATGGGCACCCAGGAAAGGTCTGGCCGTGGCACAGATGGATCGTGGGGACATGGGGCAGCATCCCCAGGTCACTCGGGTGACTGAGGCTGCAAGGGCACTTCATGCTTCCCAGAACTGATGTCGTGGGGTGGCTCAGCAGCGGGAGGCAGTCGGGAGGTTTGGAGTGACAACAGGAGCTAAATCGGGATGGCCCAGAGAGGGTGAGAGCGAGCAGAAGGGGACGTGTGACTAATCGGGATGAACAAGGCGACAGGGAGAATTCCTGGCGGGGGAGGGAGAATGGCCTGGAGCTATGTGGGAAAACGTGGGACTGGGGATGTTGTGAGGCTCCTGAAAACACAGCAGGATCGTGGGGCTGCCCAAAACCTTGTCCCCCTCTCCCAGTGTGCCAGTGTTTGGCCGAGCAGGTGCAGAGCTCAGTGCTGGAGTGACCCTGTTCCCCAGCCGAGGTGAGAGGTGCCCAGCTCAGCTCAGGCTCAGTGTGTGGTGATGTCCCCCAGGGTACCCTATTGTCACCCCTGGGCAGCAGGAGCCCCCAGCCAGGCAGGGGCAGCCGGGCAGGACAAGGGCACGGAGGGGGATGCTCAGCTTCCATGCTGGCAGCTGCCTCCCTGCACCGGGGTGCTCAGCTGGTACCTGGGACCTCCCCAGGCATCTCCAGGCATCCCCCTCGGACCCCAGGGAGACCCCTGTGATACCCAGCTGCCTCCATGCGTGGGGGACAGCCCTGTCCTGGCCAAGGAGAGGCAGCTCCCTCTCCACCAGTGATGTCACGGCAGTGCAGCGTCATTAATGCCACGGAATGACCAGCGCCTGAATCTCCGCACGGCGTGCGCTGCATTGAAATCTTCCTACTGCAATTAGTTCCATCAAGTTCATTACAAAAATTGCAGATGCTGGAGAGAAGGAGCATGAGGCAGAGCCAGGATGCGGCATGAGGAAGTGCTTCCGTATCCAAAACGACCCGCATTGATCGCATCCCATCCTCCAGCGCATCCCGCTGCCCACCGGAGCGCTGCCTGCATCACCTGCTCGGGGTCACCTCCTTGCCGGCGGTACCCCCTGCGTGCCGCCCGGGCTGGGGCTGTGTCCCCCGGGTGGGTGCTCGCCGGCAGCGCCGCCGCGCCTCTTCCCACCGCTGCCTTGTAATTAGCGCGGCCGCGGCTGTGATTAGCGCCTCGCCCTGCCAGCGCCGTGATTGCGGCAGGGCCGGGGCGAGCAGGAGGCAGGTGCTGAGCAGCACCCCGAGGACCCTGCCTGCTGCCCGGGGTCCCCCTCCTTCCCGCAGTTAGGGGACGTTTCTCTGGGCCCAACAGCTGAAGGTGGCTAAGGAAGCCGTGCTGGAAAGGGTCATCCCGTCCCCTGCCCCAAACACCCACCCACGGGGTCCCACCGCCCTCACTGTGCCCTGCTGGGGGTGCCACCAGTGACCCATTTCCAGGTACAGTGGTACTCGGTTGTGTGGGGACACGTGGCTTTACAGTGAGGGGAACAGCTTGGTCAGCCCCACCAAGGTATTTTTAACAGGTGACACTGGGGTGAAAGAAGCCAGGCCGGGCTATTTTGGGCGGGCAGGGCGACAGGAGGGGGCAGCGGGGGCCGGGGCAGCTGCCGGGGCACAGTGGCCCCAGCGCAGCCGGGATCCTCGGGCTAGCAGGAGTGGTCAGCTGCCACAGCCCGGATTCTCCACGGCTGTTTCATCCTCTCCAAAATACTCGGCTGACAGGGCAGGACTTGCAAAACACACCACCCCCCCCGTTCCCAAACCCATATAAATAGTGCTCGCCCGACGGCTGGAAGGTTAGAGAAGTTTCTGGGCTCCGAGCTCAGGCATTTATTGCAGCTCCCACCCGGGAGCAGCAGGGAAAGTTTCACATAAAGTGCTGGGGAGTGAGAAGGGAGAGAGAAGCTTTTTAATCTCAGGATATTTGGCTTTACTATTTTTTTTCCCCGCTCCTGACAAGAAGTTTTATTCTCCTCTCCGCGGTCCTGGGATCGCAGCCAGACAGGAAGCGTTTTCTCACGGCCAGAGAGCTCCCTCCGTCCTTCCTGCGCTCCTCCAGCTCCCGGTGATTCAGCCTGCATTGATTTGCTCGCCGTCCTTCACCTGGTGCCGGGCAGGAGGGACCGTCCCCGCGCACCCACGTCCCACCCGGGGTGGATGCGTCTCCTCCGGGACAGGCTCCCGGGGGAAGTTTGCAGCCAGGAGCAGGCACACAGAGGCTGAGGCTCCGTGGGAGAGCCCCGGGGACACGCTCAGACCCCTCCGAAGGTAGCCATGGCCGACAGCCAGTTGCCCTTCTCCTGCCACTATCCCGGCCGGCGCAGCATCCGCGACCCTTTCCGGGAGCCCGGCCTGACCTCGCGCCTGCTGGACGATGATTTCGGCTTGTCGCCCTTCCCCGGGGACCTGACGGCGGACTGGCCCGACTGGGCTCGGCCCCGGCTCACCACCACCTGGCCGGGCCCCCTGCGAGCCGGGATGGGCCGGCCCTCGGCCATGGCCCCCGGGTACGGCACCCACTTCGGGGGGTACCCCGAGAGCCGCAGCCCCGCGCCCTTTCCCCGCGAGCCCTGGAAGGTGTGTGTCAACGTGCACAGCTTCAAACCCGAGGAGCTGACCGTCAAAACCAAGGACGGCTACGTCGAGGTGTCAGGTGAGCAGCAGGATGGGGCGTGAAAAGCAGCTGGTCCTGCCAGCCCAAGGAGTTGCTGTAAAACGCCAAAATCCCCTTTATTTTAAGGCAGCAGCTACAGGGCTTTGGGGCAGCAACACGGGCAGTGGAGTCGGGGGTGCCATGGGGGGGATCTGGTGCACAAGCCGTGGTGGTTTTGCTGCCAGAATGAAAAGGAATACGTGTCCTTTGGGGTAAATGTCCCAGCTTTCCACCCCGGCTGGCGGCACCCCTTGCAGCAAGAGGCCAAGAGGGGCCCCAGCTTGGCTGGGTTAATTATAGCCGGGGTGAGGCCGGCACGGAGGGAGATTCCCTTTAAAGGGGCCGAGGGAGAGGCTGGGAAGAAGGGAGCAGCTGCTCCACAGCCCCTGGAAGCCCCAGCCTGGGTCTGAGCCGGTCAGAAGTGTGTCCCTGAGAAGTCAATTAATGGTGAGGACAGTGGGTCCACCAGTTTGGGGTGCCCACAGGTGCCCTCAGCATCCCAAAAGCCTGGAACTGACCTTCTCCACTGCCCCCGAGTCCCCTGGGCTGGGGTCACCAGGGAGGGCTGGGATCTGCCACCCAGCACAGCCCCAGGTATTTATTTGGGGCTCACAGCATTGCAGAGGGAAAACCCCAGGTCAGGAGGGCCCAGGTGGGCCTTGGCTGGTGCTTCAGGCACAAGGGTCTCCAGCCTGATAGTGTGATGAGAGGAGACCAGGGCCAGGGGAAAGGCTGCCACCTCCAAAGGTTTCATTATTTCTTTATTTTTATTTTCTTGAGCCCTAGCTCTTGGCAGCCTGTGAGACCCCATTTTCTCACTGGAAATATGGCTGTGCTGTGTCCAGCATTGCCTTTCCCACACAGAGAGGCTCCCTGAGCCCTCCACAGAGGAAGGATTTGCACAAGAGAAGGGAAACGACTGCTCGGAAAACTTTCCTGTTGGGTTTTATTGTTGTTTGTTGGGGGGAAAAATAATCTCCTGGTGAGGTGCTGATGTGGGGTGTTGCCCTTCCCTGCAGGCAAACACGAGGAGCAGCAGGTGGAAGGAGGGATTGTCTCCAAGAACTTCACCAAGAAAATCCAGTAGGTACCAGTTGGCCTGGCCGAGCTTTGCCAGTCCCCGCGCCCCAGCTCACACACTCAGCAGGGACTGTTTCCACCCCAAAATCGGCTCTTCTGCGCCACGTGCTTGGCTGGTTCGGGCCACAAAGTGATTTCCCGAGGGTGGATGAAGGAGGAGGAGGAGGCCTTTTTGGGGCTGCTCTGTCAGTGTCCTCCCCGCCCCGGGCTGTGTTCGGAGCGGGCTGGGGCGTGGGGAGCAGGAGGGCACGCCGGGCTGGCAGCATCACGGGGCGCATCCCTGCGTGCAGGATGTCTCCGCATCCCTTGATCTCCATGATGTCAGTCAGATCGCTATCGCGTTGACTCACCCCTGGCTCGCTCCGGCAACAACAGCGGCAGAGGCGAGTCCAGGGGCAGCCGATGTGTGGGGCAGCCCCTCGGCCGCAGGGCTGGCGGGGTGTAACAGGGAGAGGCAGCAAAGCCCGGGGCATGGGAAGGGTTTCCTCCGCTGGCAGCGGCTCAGCTCCGCTTTTCCAGCCCGAAGGAGCCCTGTGCATCCCGAACTCCCACGGGAAGGCTGGGGCGGGCGCTGCGCTGCCTCCTGCTCGGCGCTCGGGCTCCTTTTAGGGGCAAGGCTCGCTGCTGACGCGGGCTGTGCCACGGCCAGGATTTACTCCTGCCCCGCAGAGCCGCGGGCGGGCGGCACAAGCGGCGGCTGACATCCTGTCAAACACATCTGCCGGGGAGATTAAACAGAGCTCCCACGGGGGCCAGCCCGGCCAGGAGCCCGCCCTCAATACCCCCGACACGTTCCCAGGCACCGCAGTAAGAACAGGCTTTGCTGAGCCCCGCGCCGGGGCTGGTGCCGCTCCATCGGTGCTTCCCCACTTGCTGGGGGTGCTGTGTGAGCTTCCCGAGGGTCGGTGCCCACCAAGGGTGCAGCACTCCTAACCCGTGCCGTCTTTCCTCCCCTCCCACAGGCTGCCCTACGAGGTGGATCCCATCACGGTGTTCGCCTCCCTGTCTCCAGAGGGGCTGCTGATCATCGAGGCGCCCCAGATCCCCCCCTACCAGCAGTACGGCGAGGGCAGCAGCGGCAGCGAGATCCCAGTGGAGAGCCAGGAGGCCGCCTGCACCTGAGCAGCCACCCGCAGCCCTCCCGTGCCCCGGCACCCCTCTCCTCCCCCGTCCCCCTGGTCCCCGCTCCCCGGTCCCCTGCGGCACGGCATCCTGACAGCCTCGGGCAAGGGTGACGGGTGCCGCTGGCTCGCAGGGATGGCAGCACCCGTCACCCCAGGGGGACCAGCTGAGAGCTGGGGCACACCCCAGGTGCCAGGCCACCGTCCTCGAGGGCTTGTAGCAGTCTGAGGTGCCAGTAGAGATTTTTGTGCCCGCGGGGCCAAGCAGAACGGATGTGCTCCTTACGGTTATTGTTTGCTCCGAGTCGCTCGGATGGGATATTTATAACAATAGCAAAAAAGGGCCTTTTTCTTTCCTCTAAAATTGACATGGAAACCTGTAGCCTTGTGTCTTTTTCTCCTCCATGAGTTGGGTTTTTTTTTGGTTTGTTTTTTTTTTTTAAACTACATCTCTGCAAAGGACACGTGTCCGGCAGCGGAGCTTGACGGCACGGCCTCCGTCCCGAGAAACACAAACCGTCCGCGTGCTTTGAACATTGGTTTGGGGTTTTGGCTGTTTTGTTTTGGTTTTTTTTTTCCTTATTTCCAAAGAGAATTTGTGCTTTTACTTGTCAGACCTGAGGAATAAAACCCAGTCGATGTTCTTAGCCTCTGCTTGTCTGGGCTGAGCCGGTGGGGTGGGTGCGGGGAGGAGGGGATGCCACCATGTGCCACCTCCCACCCTGGCACAGGTCCTTCCCATGGGGGCAAGGACAAGAGAGTTGTGTGGGGATGTCTGCACTGATGGGTGGATTCCAAGTCCCAGCTAACGCTGTGCTGAGGAGGCATCAAGCCTGGTGAGGACCATGGGCTCATCCTGTCATTCCCCTCTCAGTGGGTTGAAAGTGTTTTTCCTGCTTGGGGATGGTAAATCAGGCCCTAAGCTGGGAAAGTTGGGTTTGCACCATCCTTATTTCCAGCTCCCCATGCCACCTTCCCACCTGCAGCTCTGCAGGGAGGCACTTCCAAGCTAATTCCCTACTGGAGGTTTCTTCTGGGCTCCTGGCAGGGACTTCTCCCTAGGGGAGAAACACCACTTGTTAACACGCTGCAATGCCCAGGGGCTGGCAAAGCTGAGGTGTCAATGGGTGGTGGGAAATTTTCCATTGATCTGTGCAGCACCTGGACCAGGCACCCAGTTTTCCATGTCACCAGGACTTCAGAGTTAAAAATACAAGCTCACATGCTCCACTGGGGCTCATTTGGGATGTGGTTACCAACAACAGCCCATCACGTGCTGTAAACCCCGGCCCAGCACTCGGGTGCCACGAAGGCACCCACATTCCAGGTCATGAGGTGGAACCTGGAGACTCCCACTGGGTTTTACATATTTAATTTCCAACTGTTATTGCAGAGCTGGGACCCTCGGGTGGTGCACAGCATTGCCAGCCCCAGGCTCAGCCTCGCTGTCTCTGCCAGACAGGGTTGTGAGCACAGCAATTTTTATGAATAAAATATAATCCTCGAAATGTGATCCTGACACCAGGATGGAACGCCGAAAAGTCATGAGTCACAGCTCCAGCCCCGTGTCCTTGTGCCACTTGGAGCTGTCAGGCCCTGTGGGTGACACCTCTCCAGCACAAACTGTCCCTCCTCTTCCTCACCTCTTCAGCGATTTATTTTTAACAACCTTTTGGAAAAAACAACCGCAGGCTCAATCCCAGTTTTGTCCCTTTTCAGGGGAAGGACCCCAGGGGAAGCACATATGGCCCTGTGGCCACACTCAGGCCCAGCACCCTGGCTGGATGTGCCCCACTGCAGGGGACCAGCTGTGACTCCACAGGGAGCTGCCAGGGGGAAAATGAGCCAGAGCTGAGCCCCTGTCCCACCCTGGGGTATTTAGGGAAAGCCCCAGGTTACAGCAGCACCAGTGCTGGGACAACAGGAACTCCAGGTTTGGCTTTGGGGGTGCCACACTCAGGTGATGGCTCCAGCTCTTGTTCCTGCTGATCCTGCAGTCTGGGGCAAGTTTTGTTTTTCTTTAATTGCTTTCTGTTTTATTTGGTTCTATTTTCTGGTGGATTCCTTAATAGCATCTTATAAAAGCTGTTGTAAGCTGCATTAGCAATAATTCCTTAATGGCTGGGGTTGGCTTGGGCAATTAGCACTAAGGACCTCTTCCATGGGCAGCATGCTTGGATCTGTGCAGGCAGCAGCTTTCCAAGCTCTTGGATGGTCTGGAGTATCATAGACTAATGAAATAATTGTCACTGGAGATCTGGGGGGTTTTTTGAAGTATGATCTGATTATTCGTGTGAAGGAGCTTTTAAACAAGTAATCCCTACTGATGTTTCTGCAAATGGAAATATCAGTTTGGAAATGCAGGAGGAAACTTCAGTATCAGCCTCTCCCCCCGTGTCTGAGGAGATGGGGTGGGATATGTGGATTTCTGGGGTACCAGGGTGAGCAGAGCTGGGGCTGGTGGGGAGCAGGAGCTGTTTGCTCACCCTCAGCCTGCTGTGAGATAACAGCTTGGAGCCATCAGACCTGTGACACAGAGCAGTAGTGGCCACTCTGCAATGACATCACATTTCATGGATTTAGAGCAATTACAGCGCATCGGGTGGTGTCAGAACACATTATGGTTTATGGCTTAATATTGGCTCTGAGGGAGATGCTGCGTGCAGGATGGAACAGCGGGTGAGCTTCCTCTGGGAAGGGAGGGGTGGGCATCCTGTGGGTCCAACCCCCAGGCTGCCCAAAAGGGCTGAGGAGGGATTGAGCCTGGGTGGCTGTGCATTTTGGGACCCCTGTGACACACAGGAGAAGGGGCAGGATTGTGTTTGTCAGCAATTCACCTTGCCACGGCAGCACCTCCCTGTCCAAATCATTCCAGGAGGCCAGTGCTCCCTTATTTCTCCTGGAGAGAGAATATCCACAATATCCACATCATTCAAGACCAAATGATTTTTACTGCTGAAGAAGACAGAGGAACCATCCTTATCTGGCCTTCAAATCCTGCTTTTGGAATGACACTGGTGCTGCTGCTGGCACAGGGCTGTGCCTGGATGGGGATGGGGTTTGGAAATTTTAATTTTTTTCATCCTAAGAAGTCGGTTCTGATAAAATACACAACCACATGGTGGAATTAAGCAGTTGAATGCTGGGCAATTTGCATTAGGCTCTTTGTGGTACTGATGGGACAGAAGGCAGAGCAAGGAGTGTGAGGAGTGTGCCTTCTCTGGGAGAGGGATGCTGGAGCCAGGGCTGAGGTGGAAACCCAGGAGCTCCTGATGCATCTCAGGACCATGACCTTTCAAGCTCAGCTCTGAGCCCTAGCAAAGCTCTCCTAGGCAGCTGGAGGGAAATGGGGGTGCTTCATGAAGCCTTTTTATTTTGGGAAAGCTTTTTGGTGATCCCTCCTGCAGCACAAGCCGGTGGTTCCCAGTGCTGCAGGCACAGAGCTGGGATGGGGCTGTGTCATGGGAAACCAGCCTGAAAGGACCTGCTGCTCCAGCTGGCTGCTGTGACAGGCTGAAGGACACGAGGAGATAAGGAGAAGGTCACCCAAGCCATGGGAGAGCTCTTCAGGCAGCTCAGTGGCAGCGGCTGGCTGTGCAGGAGGCTGAACAAACCTCTTGGCTGTGGCCTGAGCTATGGGGCATCACCTGCCCTCTGCAGGGTATGGGCTCGGATCAGCAGGGCCAAGCAGTTTCTGGGTCCAGTTTACATCCCACCAGGGCTGGGGTGGGGAGCACGTGGCTCCTAGCAAGGCACCAGCTCCCAGCCTGTCCCAGAGGATTTATTTTCCTAAAATGGAAGCAAGAGCTGAATTGATTTATTTTGGTTGGCAGCACGAGGAGCTGGGTAAATAATCCACAAGAAGCTCCAGAGCTGTCCAGATACACCAGGCACCTCCAGAGACCCGGTCTCTTCTCCTAGAAAAATGGGATTGGTCTTATTTTCCAAGTGCCCAGCAGCCAGTGGTGCCTGGACAGAGGTGTGGCCAGCAGCTGGCACAGCAGCTCCCCCAGCTGTGCCCATCCTTGCTCTGGGAAGCATCACTCTCACACCCATGGCTTGGGACACACTCCCTGGCTCACCCTGCACTTGATGTCTGTTGCTTGCTCAGTGTTGTGGGGTCCTGGGGTGCCCACAGAGACCCTTTGGTTGGCTGATGGTGTTGTTTGTGCTTTCCAGCCCCTCTGGGAGAGTCTCTGCACAGCTCAGAGCTGCTCAGGCAGGAGCTCAGCCTGACCTTCCTCAGCATCCTCTTCCTCAGCCCCTCGGGCTGCAGAACTCCCCTCGGCCCCTCCAGGCGACGTGCAGCTCTCCAGGCTCTCGTTTGGCAGCCGGTTCCTGTTCCTGCAGCTGATCCATCTGTGTTTGCACAGGGGATTTGGGCTAACACTTCGAGGTGGTTTTCCTTCCCAGAGCCCTCCAGAGCATCCCCGGCTCCCCGAGGGTTTCTCACTATTTCTCACACAAAACTGGGCTGCCTCGGTACAAGGCAGTCCCTTTTCCCTGAGAAAATATGCTGTGAGCACTGAGTTGTTCCTCTGCTGTAGTCGAGGTCATTTGGGGGGGTTTCATGTTTCTCTTTGGGAGTTTCTGCACTGTTGGAAGTTTTGCTTTCATGCAGTTCTGGTCTCTGTTTGCAAAGCGAATCTCATCTGCTTTATTTTGGGATGTCTCCAAAGGGAACACTTTGCCACGTGGTGGCCATGGGGATGGAAAAGTAAAAAATTAGAAGTTCTTTTCTAATGAGAGAACCCAATATCCCAGAAATAACTTGTCCTGGCTGACCAGGTGGCCTTTCTGTCCCTTGCAAATCAAAGGCTGGGAAGCTCAGCAGGAGCTCCTGGCCATGAACTGGCACAGCCACCCCTGGGAGCAGATTAAGAAATTCCTGAAGCTTCACCCATCCAAGCACAGGGAAGGGGAGGAGAGATCTCTGTAGATAAAGCAAAGCCTGTGGCATGTTAAGGCATCGTGTTCTGGATTCTTCTGCCTGTACTCACCTTGGGAGGGGACTGGGTGGGCATTCAGTGACCCCCCTAAGCAGCACAGACCCTCACGGGTGGGCAGTGTGTGTGTCCGTGGTGCTGAGCATCGCTGACACCTCCATGGAGCTGCAGCTGCCTCTGGGCTCTGCAACACTTGCCAGCCACCAATTCCCCCCTCTGATAATGAGCTGCAGTCACAGGAGGGAGACTGTTCTCCTGTTTGTTTTCTTTTGCCAGTCTTTAAACCCTGTTGTAAACGCTGCTGATAATTAAAGGCTCTCTTGTCATTTGGGTGAAGGACTGAAGTGCAGCCCCCGCTCCAAGCCAGATGCTCCCCAGCAAACCCATCCCAGAGGAAAGGCAAATTTTGGCTGAATTTTTCTCCTTTCCTATTCCAACAAAAACCTCCCTATCCGAGGCAGCCTTGGAAACCTCTCCTTATTAAAAAACCTCCTTGAAATGCATTATAGCAGCCAAGGAGGGTGGTTATGAAGCACAAAAAGCCTGCAGAAGAGCTCATTAAAACAATAAATTACAACTAATTAGAATAAATCAAGCTAAATCATCTCCAGTGTGAAGGTAAAATGAGGTGTGAGTGAGCGGTTTTAATAAGGCTGGTGCTAATCCCGGGCTCATCTTTAACGTGCTGGTGAGTCCTGCTGCAGTGATGATCCTGCTGCTGGGACCGGGTGGAAAAGAGACATGGACAAAGGCCTGGGCAAAGCAGAGCTGATGGCATTTTGAATTGTGTCCCAGCCTGAGCTGCCCGTCCCTAATTGCAGTGGGTTTGGGGGTAGCACAGCACTCACAGCGCTCAAGGCGTTGGGTTTGCTCACTTTTATTTACTTATTTCTCTTTAATTTGCAAGGCACAAAGTGGCTGTGGGGTTTTGCTCCTCTCTGTCCTATCACTTCATCACGGGCAGCCACAGCTAAATGACTTCTCTGCATAATTAGCAGTGAGATCATCGCAGCCGCCTTGGCTCCGAGTCATTTCTCCTCCGGTCTCCAAAGAGCTGCTCAAAACAAGGGAGAGGAGGGAGGTGTGGGTGGAGGCAGAGGGATGATGAGTGCCCTGCCAGCACCAGGCTGGATGGGGTTCTGAGCACCCTGGGCTAGCGGGAGATGTTGGAACAAGATGGGCTTTGAGGTCCCTCCTGTGATCATTGACTGGAAGGTCTGTGAGCTGCCAAAGCAAAAGGTTCCTAGTGAAGTAAGTGAATGGCTGCTGAGAGCACCTGGGAGTGGGCTCAGCCCTTGGGAACCTGGACCCAGAGCCAGCAGGGGCACTGGTGCCGGGGTCAGAGGCAGCAGAGATGCTGTGGAGACACCACGGCTCGAACCTTCCCAGCTGCCTCTTCCCTCCGAGCAACGAGCCCTGCTGCCAGAGCTGCAGAAATGTATTAGTTTCATTAAGCTTAAATGATTAGCTCCAGGCCTTGATAATGATACTTAATGGATCTAATATTTTTGGGGGGCGATTATGCTGTTGTATACAGAGTGTCTATCATTAATAACCTTCTTTAAGCCTCCTTGCTTTCACTGTCACTAATTATGCTCAAGCCCTTCTTATGCCTAAGCCCAATTAGGTGCCAATAAAGAGGCTTTGCCCCCTGAAGAGTGCTTGGTTGTGGGCTGGGCAGGTGTGGTGGGTGCAGGAGGTGGTGCAGAGCCTTGGGGCAGCACTGCTATGTTCAAAACCTCTTTCCCAGTCCCATCCCAAGATTCTGTGGGGGTTTAACACCAGTCAGGGCCACTCCCCACTCTGGGTTTTATCACCTATCGGTGTCTGTAGGTGAGGGTGGTGAAGTCAAACACTCCTCACCATCAAGAATTCAGTGTTTTCTCAGGGAAGATGTACCTAAGCCCAGGACTCACCTGTCATTGCCAGATCCAACCTCTGTGATACCCACGTTGCATGCAGCCAGTTGGCCACTGTCTCCAAACTCCCTGAACTTTTCCATCACCCTTGGGAGGAGGAACCAGGCTTGGCTGCTTCTCTACCCCTCCTTACCCATGTCTCCTCCCCACCCTCCTCTGAGTTGATTAATCCATTAGGATTAACCTCTCTTTAACTCCTTGATTAGCTGCATTTTAAAACTCCATTTGTTTTCCTTTTTACATCAAGCCAGAGCCAAAAAAAGAGGGCAATTTGCAGCGATCCTGATTTACTGCAATTTCTGAAAATCAGGGCGAATGCCGGGCAGGCGTGCTCAGCATTTCAACTCCTCCCAGCGAGCTGCAAGGGGCTCCATCCAGCAGGAGCCAGATTTGGGAAGAACATCTCAGAACCAGCATCCACCTGCATTCCCAGGGCTGGTTTCTGATTGTAGTGGTGCAAACCTGGAAGAGGCATCCTTGGAGACACTGAGGCCCTCACGAAATGATGTGCATGGGGTAACAAGCCAGACCCTCAGTCCCTAAAAGGCTTTTTGGTCCCTCAGGGACACCTGTGTCTCCACTGGAAGAGACCTTGATTTCATTGAACTATGCACAGCAGGAATTGCTCAAGACTGGACTTCTTGCACTGACATCACACAAGGTCATGGTTTGGCCTCATCCAGGCTGGATTTGCCAAGTTTAGACCCAGTCCCGCGTTTACCAAATTTAACCTCATGGCCTTGGTCAGCTGCCAGACCCCTCCAGAGTCTGGGGGTGTTTGAGGACACAAACACTGCCTGTGTGTGCCAGGATCTTGCCTCCGTGTCAGCTCCAGCTTTCCCTGTGGGGCACCTGCCCTCCCTTGCCATGCAGGAGCCATGTGGGGGAAATCACTAATATCTTCAAAAATAAGCAAACCCACTGGGTTTCAACCAAACTCTCTACTGTTCCCCTATTCCCATCTTTCCCTTCCCAGTGTGTCCCCTGGGATGGAGTGACTCCCTCTCCCTGCCCATCCCGGGACTCTCCCATTGCTGAGGCTGAAACACAGGCAGCAGTGGGGATGTGTCAGGGGAGCAGAGCTCTGTAGCTGGTGACAGTTTGGTGGTGGTGGGGCTGTTTGGATCCCCCTTCCCTGGTTTTAGCCCCAGTTCTGTGCCCCATGGCCTGTCCCCTGGCAGGGGGAGTGGGTGCAGCCCTGCCACACACAGGGAGGGTGACAGTCACCCTGTGTCCCATCTCTGAGCAGGCACAGCTCATCCCCTCGATGAACTGGCTGCTCCAGAGTTATTCCTGCTGTACTTCTGTGCTTATTAAGCTTTGAGGTGACTGCCACCAAGCACCCCCTGACCTGTGTTAACCCTTTGATTCATTCTTGGGGCACTTCCTCTGGCTGTGAATCAGTGTTTGAGCACGGATGCTTTCGGAGGTGGCTGGAGGGGAATAGCACCACGGGATGCACCAGGGCTCTGCCTCTCCCTCTGCTGAGGGACAAACAGCTTTCACAGGGATGGAGAAACCCCCTGAGCTGTGTTTCAGTGGTCATAGGAGGTTGTTGCATGATTAGAGGTGTCTGTGCAGGCAGGGGTTGAGGCTCTGGCATAGAGCTCAGCAAAGCCAAGGCTAAGAGTCAGGATCTGGAGTGTCCCCCTTGCCTGGCCAAGGGCTGGGAGTCTCTCCTGGTGCTGGGATGCTGAAGGAGATGGCTCATGCTGGCACCAAAGCTCCTCTCTTATGGAGCTGGAGTTTTGGGCTTGGCTGTCTGCACAGAGCAGCTTTCCCAGCAGCTGTTTGGGGTGTCTGGGAAAGGCTGAGAGCAGCAGGGACATCACCAGAGTCTTCCCCCTCTTCCAGGCTGCTCATTGGCAGGATGTTTATAGGGACCTTTGAAATGTCTCTAAGGTTTTGGAGTAACTCAGTGTGTTTCTGAGCTATTCTGGGGTGCATGAGTGGAAAATCCACATCATGAATACACGCACCTGTGTGCACCCATATGCAATTTCCTGCAGCTCCAAGTGTTCAGGCAAGCAGGCTCAAAGATCTACAAGGGAATCTTCTTCCCATTACTAAAGCAAAACAAGGCAAAACCAAGCAGAAATTGGTAGAAATACAAGCAGAGAGCTTTCCCTTGTGGGACTGCAGTGCCCAAAGCTGGGCCCCCCTGGCACGGGTAGTGTTAGAAATTCTCTTGGGAGCCGTCTGTGAGCTGTCAAAATATATCATAAGATGCCATTGAGGTTTAAAAAGCTTCACGTTGATGCACAATTTAGGGGAAGCATCTTGCATTTCCATAGCTATACAACAAGATTTCCTGAAATTGCAATGATATGAGAAAATGTCTTTTAAAGTGGCACCCAGATGGCAGGAGGAAATTGTGCTGTTTGAATTCTCTTCAGATAAATCGAAACTAAAGGGATGTTAAACATTTTATAGGGTTTTTTCCCTCCCCCCCCACTTCCACCACCTGCTACTGAAATGACACAAGAGGAGCCGTCAAACAGAGCAAGTGAGACCCTTGCAGCACATTGCTTGGAAAATGGCCTCGTCTGATGGCATTGAACACTGAGACATCCCAAACCCAGTAGGGTCAGGTCAGGGCTTCTCTCTCCTCTCCCGTGGAGAGCACGTCGAGAGCTGGAGGGGTTGTAGGATCCAAGTTCCTTGGGACCTTTTCATGACCACAACGTGCCCCTGGAGTGATGGGGAGAGACTGTGGCTGTGGGTGAGGTGCTGCTCCTTGGAGCCAGCCCCAGTGGAAGCCTCACCATAGAATTAGAGGCCAGGTCAATGCAGGCAACCTTTGTGACAACAAACCTCCACACTGACGCCCTGGGAAGGTGACCTTCAGGCCTGGGATTTCTTGGGGACTTGCCTAAACCCATTCCTAGCAAAGAGAAAGAGCCGTAGCCAAACCCCAGGTGCCAGGGCTCAGCCTTGGAAGTTGCAGTGTGAGTGAAATGCGGTGGCTGGAGCCGTATTTCTCCTTGGAAAGCCACTCGCTGCAGGATGCAGAGACCCTCAAATGCACAAATGGAGCATTTGGCTCTAAATCCTCCTAATTCCAGCCATCCCCAGAGCTGTGCTGCCTTAGGGACAGGCTGTCCATCCCCCTGGCTTCGAGGTGATCCTGTGGAGCCTCCCCAAGCAGCAGGCACCTTCCTCGTAGGTGCTTTTTGTTTGCCTGCTCCTTGGCATTCACAGGCGAGCAGCATTTTCTCTCCTGAGCTAAATATGTCACTTTGTCTCGTAGCGGCTGCCAGGTTTTAAAGTGCTGGCACCTCGCGAAAGCACCCGAGGGACAAATGCCAATAATTACACACCGGCGTTACTCAAGGAGGAAGAACTGGGCTTTGTGGCTTTTTGTTTTTGTTTTGAAAGTAAAATTAGCATGTTTACTTGGCTGTTTACTTAAGCTGTTAGTCACGGCGCAAGGAACGTGTGTGGGCTGGTTTGTCTCCTCGGACGGGTCTCACTTCCCAGGGGTGGGCTGGGGTGCTCGGGGGACACCGTGAGCAATAGCAGCAAATATGCCAGCCTTGCTTGGGTTCCTCCTGGGAGAACGTGTTTGGGATGACAGGATAGCAGGGCTGGTGCTCCCGGGAAGCCTTTCCCTTGTCCCCAGCTTTACCTGCCTCCCCACTCATGCTGGTGAGCAGCCCACCAGTGATGGGTGGTACCTGCACCCACGGTCCTCTCACCCTCTGCTGGGTCAGAAGCTGCTGTTTCAAGCCCCATCCCCTCAGCCCACCTCTGGGCAAGCTTTTTTTTCATGCTCCTTTTAAAATTCTTTCCAGTGCTGTGGGATTCATCCCAGCAGATGGGTGCATGGGCAGGTGGGGCGATGCTCCCCATGGGTGGTGAGATGGCTTTGTGAATCGAGGTCGCTGGCAGGGCACGTGGCTGTGTTTTTCCCAGTGTAGCAGAGCGCTTCCCAGCTGGAATCTGGCTTAAAGTTGAGGAGAAGAGATCCTGGGCAAGATCCCAGCAGTTTTTTTCAAAGGGCTGAGCCTGCAGGGAGCATCTGCTCGCCACCAGCGTGGGCTTCCCGACTCCCAGCAGAGCTGCAGCGAGTCACGGGGGCTGGGTTGGGTATTTTTAAACACCCTTGGCCGGGCAGGCTTTGCCGGAGCGCTGCCTTTCCCTGTTTTCCTGCAGTGCCGGAGTGATTTGGTGACAGCCATCCCTCGGATCAGCCTCCTGCAGCTGAGGAGTGTGGAGCACACAGCAACGCCGCTGGCAGGACACGGCGCTGCCTCGAGTTATCACAGTGTGAGGTGGTCAGCAAATAATCCACATCTTTGCTTCAAATTGCTTCAAACGCCGGGTTGTTTTGGAGGGGGGTTGGTGTATTATCTATTATGCCCACAACCCCAGATAATAATAGTAATGCCGTTTGGTGGAGCGCTGTTAATACAACAAGGCTGTCACTTGTCACCAAGAATGCTGTGCGTGGCAGACTGCTAAAAAGAGTCAAAACAAGGCTGGCAAGAGCCAGCCCAGAGCTCTGTGAGCACGACTGAGTTTCCCGGTGCCAGAGCCAGCGAGGATGTTCTGTCCTACCCAGCGATGCTGCTTGGCTGGTGCAGCCCCCGATGCGGGGACATCCTGGGGCTTGTAGGGACACTGATAGTGCCGCCCCGGGTCTCACGAGTTGTTTTTGGCAGAGCTGCTTCCCCGAGCCAGGCTGAGCCTGCCCTTGCCTCCTGCCTGCCCTGCCGTGTGAGCTCGCTCTCTCCTGAACCCACGTGCTGCTTTGAGGCTGCTCTTGCCCAGTGGATCCCGAATCTGGGGATCAGTGGATGCTAAAGGCATCCCGTGGGGTGTGTGAGCCCCTTGGCAGGCGAGGGGTGGTTGCTGCATTATTCTAATGCCCAGGCATTACAGCTGAACATCAGCTTGTAGCTGGGCATACAGGGTGCTCATCCTTCTCCTCCCTCTTTCTTTTAAAAAAGATATTTCAAAAATAAAAGCAGTGTGAAGGCAGGCAGTTACACCTCTGGAAATATGTAATGAATGAAATAAGAGTGTGAAAGGGTTTCTGCAGGAATTCATCTCCACTGTATCTGCTCCACAGTGAACCATAAACTTCCTAGAGACACAAAAATAGCATTTTTTTCTTTTTTCTTGAGCACAAACCCAGTACCTGCTTTCCCCAGCTGTATGAGCAGAGCCTGCTGTGGGCAGGAGAATGCTTACTGCATGTGCACTGAGAGCCACAACAACCCCCCACCAAGCCTCAATAACTTCAGCATTTTCTTTTTATAATGGAATGGGGATGGAATGCTCTGCGGAAGTGAAATGTCTCTCTCAAATCACCAAGTTATTTTTATGTGCATCGATATTTTCTTATGTGTGTGTAAATACCTCCCCCCCACACACATACTTTTATCTCAAGGAGTGAAATAAAAATAGCTGGAGATTGAAAGGGGAGAGGGTGAGGGGGTGGTTGTGCTTTTGGGAAGAATCTCTTCGAGGTTCAGTAACAGCAAAGTCATGGTGATAACATGATCTGACAAAATCCCAGCTTCTCGGGGGCTGGCAGGAATGGTGTAAACGGAAGGCATCTTAATGACTTTCTCTCTGTATTCCCATTTATCCCAACAAGCCACAGCCCGGAGTGCAGGCTCAGTGTTGCACTTGGGGGAGTTTTGGCAAGCTCCAAGGAGCCGGCTGTGCTCCTGCAGGGAACTGCTGCTCAGGGGCTTGGATAAATGTCCCCTCCATCCCACAGGTACCAGGATGGCACAGAGGGATCCCCTGCCTCTCAGGGCTCCTGGTAGTACCCACTTTGCTCACTGGCCACACAGCCTGGCTGCTTTCCCATGCCAAGCCCTGCTTCTCCCAAGCTTTCTTCCTCTGCAAGCACAGGCTGAGCCACTTGTGGGGGGAGACACTGTGTGACACTGGAGGAGCAGAGGGACGTGCTGCAGCTTGACACAGAAGTTCTGTAGGCTCTTATTTCATTCCCCTCCGCCTCCCCAGTAAGACTGCAGCAAAGAGATTTCTGAGAGCTCAAGCTCTGCAAAGAGGGCAGGAAATTTCTCCCTAGAGAATGCAAAAGGGGAGGGTTACATGATCTCTCTAAGCTGGTGCCCTGTGTGCCCTGGCTTAGGATCATTTATTGCCATTGCTTCTCTTATTTTTTTTAAAATGATAGCAAAAGGAGGATGATGAAATACTGTGCTGCAGGAAGCTGTGTGACTGGCTGGTGGCATGCAGGGGACACAGTGACCTTTGGCTCTGAGCAGCCAGAGCTTTACTGGTGGGACAGGATGCATCCAGCACCCATTGCAGTGTTGGAGCTCAAACTGCACCAGCTGAACTTTGGCTGGAGCAGAAATAAAACCATCACATCTAATAATATCCGGGTGCAGCCGGCTTCCAGAGAGCCAGCTGCCAGCTGCTGTGGGGTCACAAGTCACCGAGGCACAGTGTTGTGCAAAGTCACTGCTCCTGCCCGACTGTCAGGGGCTGAATCCCGTGGGTACACAGGTCCTATCTCTCGGCCAGTCCCTTGGGGCCTCACAGGGGTTGGAGGAACCCTGCTCAGCTCAGGCAATGCCTCTTCCTCATCTGCTTTGAGAAAGAGCTGGGAGGATTTCCAAACGCCTCTGCTTGGCAGCTAATCCCCACCATTCCAGTAACGCACTAGAAGTTGATCTGAAGAAAGTTCAAGGCTTGTGTCCCTATAAAGGGCATTGCTGGTTGCCCTCCCTCCCTACAGCATCTCCCAGCTGCTGACAATGCCCCATCTGCTCATTTCCAGTGAAGCCAATGCTGGATGCAGGTGGGAGATGGTGTGTTGAGAAAAGATGACTCAATTATCATTGGTTTTTTTCCCTGTAATCTTTCCCACTCCCGTGACGCCCATGGTTTACTCAGGGCCTTGGGCAACCCCCAGGTGACTTCTGCAAATATTTGTGCCTCTGGTGCTCTGTGCACGGGCCTGTGCACCAGGGCAGGTCACAGGTAATGGCTGGCAAAGGCTTGTGGTGCTCAGAGTCAGCTCCAGGGCGTTGGCAACGTCCCATGAACTTCTTGCTGAGCGAGTTCTTGGCATTCACAGAGGCAGGATGGCACAGTGATGGGCAGCATGGCCTCTGGTAGCTGAGCATTGCCCTGCTCTGGGTTCTTGGGCACAGATTTGCTCCATGCACTGAATGCCAGAGCTGTTCTGATGGCTGGTACCAGGGCACGTCAGAGCTTGGCCAATCCACCAGCTGCAGTTTCAGTGGTGGGCTCTCACCATTGGTGTTCTGAGCTGTCCCCACTGTAGCCAAGCTGTTGGCAGTGCAAATTTATGTCATTTGGGTTTTTTTTTTCCCTGCAAACCCCACTTTCTCAGCAGCCCCTCTCCCCTCCTCACCCACGTTTCATCAGCACCACGAAGACACTTCTCACTTAAATGGTGTGTGCCCACAGCTCCTCTGAGTCACAGCTGTTAGCAGGGAGCTCATAATTCTTCAGGTTTTTCAAGTATAAACGTCTTTGGAAAAGGGTATTAAATAAGCCACTTGACTGAGGTCCCGGTGGTGACTAATTCCCGTGGTACGCCCCGTTCCAGCATTAACCCTGCTGAGCTCACTGCAGGCTGGGGGTTGCAGGGATCCTCGCAGGAGGAGAAGCAGAGGGAAAGCTGAACATTGCAGGAGAACAGCTTGAAAGGGGCAGGCACAGGTGGTGACACAGTGGGAACAGAACCCAGTGTGCTCCCTCCGGGTGCCACATTCCCTGGAGAGCATGTCAGTGGGAGCTGTGCCTTGGTCCAAAGCAGGGGGACAGCCCAGAGCATAGGGCATAGCAAAACCTGATATTTGGCTGGAAAGGTTTGAGGAGAGTGAAAAATCATAGAATCATAGAAAGGTTTGGGTTGGAAGGACATTAAAGATCATCTGGTTCAAATCCCCCTCTGCCATGGGTGGGGACACCTTCTGCTAGACCAGGTTGTTCCAAGCCCTGTCCAACCTGGCTGTGGGACAAGTAACCTGAAAAAAATCCCTCTCCGTGGAAGTGCTGGGATGGGACATGGTTTAGTGGTGGACTTGGCAGTGCTGGGTTAATGGTTGGGCTCAATGATCTTGGAGGTCTTTCCCCACCTGAATGATCCTGGGATCTCCCTGGGGCTTGCACGGTGCCCAGCACTGCCGGTGCTCTCTGCTGGATGGCTGCACCAGCCACCTCCAAAAACAACCCTGGCTCTCTTTGCTGCTTGGGTCCCTCGTAGGGGACTTTTGCAAGGTGAATCAGCCTCTTCCCCCTTTTTTGCTCTCCCCCTCTTCACCTTGAGAACCCCGGGAGCTGCGGAGCAGGAGCAGCCTGTGTGCGCCAACAACAAAACGGCTGCGGGACAGGGCAGAACTAATTAGAGCCTCTATAAAATGACATCTATTTCCACAGATGGGAAGCTGCTTCCCCTTTGTCTGGCTCCTTCAGTTAATTAGTTATCTCAGAGGTTGCATTTGCATTCCTGGCTTTGTGAAATACCCTTTTGTTAACTACTTTTCATATACTTTTATGAAGTCGGCCGCTGAAACGGGCTCATTTATCTCACCAGCGACAGGCTGAGAGGCTTGCCCAGAGCTGCATGCCAGATGCTGGGATTGGAAAATAATGTTTGGCTTGTCTGGTGTTTGGAAAGGAGGCAGAAGGTGCAGGGCTGTGAGAAGAAAGTCCCAGGCTGCTAAAGCCAGGGTCTGGATCTTGACAACTTCTATAAAAATGTTCAATCTGTTGCTTTGGGGCTGTTTGCAGGAGCCAGGGAGGATGGTTTTGCTTCCAGACCTGGGCTTGGATATCTCTGTTGTCGTCTGATGGGAGTGGGGTGTGAACATCCGGCCTTCTCGAGCTGTATCTGCTGCATCCCCCCTCCAGCAGTGCTGGGTGTGAGCATGTCCCCAAGGGCAGAGAGGGGGCTCCTGGGGACCTCCTGTCCTCAGGGGGCCTGGGGACACCCCAAAGCCACTGCTCCACACATTTACCCTCCATTAGCAACAGCAGCACTAATCGATGAACACCATTATTGCTAGGAAGTGTTTGCAAAATCAATGTTTCCTCTGTAGTATAAACAATCCATGAAGCCCTACACTGAGAGGGCATGGCTGGGTGGGTTTCACTGTTCTGAGATATTTTCCAGGGACTTTGAGGGATGTTATATTAGAAAACAGGGAATTCTGCCATGTGTTCAGCCATCCCTCCATTCCAGAAGAGGTTTTTTTGGTGACCAGCAACTGTGTCTTAAAATGCAAACTTTGAAAATTCAGAGCACAGCTTGACTATTGGGGGGGAAGTAAGGCCCAAAATACATAAATCTCTTTATTTTCTGCACCAGTGAGTTTGTATTGGCCTGTTAGTTGATGCTCCTGAAGGAATCCGCTGGGATGCAACTATTAGACATCCAGATTGTCACAAATGGAACCGTCACTCTGAGAGACAAAGGGTAATTTATTGAGAAAAGGTGTCATTTAGGTGGAAGGATGGAAAGAAGAGAGACAGTTGCCATGGACTTGCCAAAAGAGAATAGCAGATCCACTGATAGGCAGGGAACAGCTTTGAATTTCCAAGGCTGCCCTTGAAGGATAAGAAAATAAAAGCTAAGGACAAAAAAAAAATCTTAAATACAGTGACAGCAGAAACCTGAAGGATCACAGTGAAAAATGGGACTTTCTCCTCCAACAATAACCGAGGAAAAGATAGGAATGTAATTTGTAAAAGCTGTTAAATTGCCACCAAAATTGTAAGCTGGATGGAGAAATGACACAGGAGGGAAAAAAGAAACAAATGTGTACTTGTTGTTCCTGGAGTATTGCTTTAAAATGGGACTAGAGATGAGCAGGCTGGAGGAGAAATGGAGCTGAGGAAGGGAAGAGCTGGGAGATCCCACTTGGCTCCGTGAGACTCCATAGACTGTGGGAGTTAAAAAGGGGGGGATGTCTCCGAAAACATAAATCCCATAGATTCATCTCTTTTGTTAGTTTCTCAATCATACCTCTTCCTTTTTTGTCTTGGAGGGAGCTTGTTTCTATGGACATGGCACTAAGGAGCCAGGCACAGGCAGTGTGGTCCTGTCTGAGCTCGGCACTCCAGAGGGAACTCCTTGCCAGGAAGGATTTTACAGGGTGGGCTCCCCACGGACAAACTTTGGGAGAAATGAGATGCAAACAGCCTGGAGAGAGACGTGGTGATCTGTGCAAGAGCCTTGCCCCAAGGCTTGCACCCTGCCTGTGCCAGGGGGATGGGGGACCTGGGCACAAACTGCAGGGAGAGGAGACCAGGAGAGACAGGGAGCGTCCAGCCCCAGCAGGGCATCACCCTGTGCACATTCCCTTTCCCAGCACACGGGCCCTGAGCACCCTGGTGAAGCTAAATGGCCCTTTAGTTGTTTTAAAGCCATTAGAGAATGGATCTGCCAGGGAAGCAGAGTGTGTTTTGGGCACAGCTCCAAAGGGTGACAGCATCGATGTCTGCAAGAGGGGGTGTGGGGTGGCTCTTATGTGCCCACCTTGCTCCTCTGCAGCACCCACAGCATCTGGATTGACTCACAGGTCCAGAGGGTGCTGGGGTGATGTGTCTCAGCCAGGTTCCCCCACTCCAGGAGTTCCAACCTGCTGCAAACAAAGGTTGTTCAAGTCCCCAAAGCTGAAATCCCAGTGCTGGATGAGATGTCACCATCTGTATTAGGGAAGTCATTGAAACTAGTTCTTTTGCAAATATTTCAGTTGAAATAACTCTTCCACACTCAGGTCCAAAAAAAGCAGGTGCTCAGAGGGTCATCATTACCAAATTGTGATATTTCTCGTGGCTGTCTCAAACAGTGGGTGTCAGAATATTTCTTTTCAGCTGCAAACATCTATGATTAAGCTGCACCCAATGAGGAAAGTAGCAGAAATTGCATTTCTAGCTCCCCAATTTAGCAGAGCAGTGAGTGAGCACCTCTGGCCCTGACCACCACATGGCTGGGAAAGTTTTTCCTGAGCAAATAAAAAGCAGAGCAATGCACCAGGGTTTTTTGGGAAAATTCAGCCTGTATAAAATAAAAAGCAAGGTGGAAAAGGAGGTGGGGGGAACCTGCCCAGCTGCAAACATCCTTTGTGTCCTCCTACAGCCTCGTGGCCCTGGAGCCCCACAGCTCCACCGTGTCTCACCACTCCTGCCCTCTCCTGTCTGTTCACATCACTCTAAATCAAAAGTTGTAACAGCAAAGAAATGTTGGACAGATTAAAATGCAGGGAAATGATAGCAAGGGTGTTTTTTTTCAGGGTTGAGAGAAAAGACAGGGAGGAGGGAAGGATGAGATGTTTCTAGATACCTTGTCCCTTTAGAGAACTCACAGGATTCAGATGGTTGGAGTGATCCTGACAGGCTAAAAACCCAATCTGCTGGAAATCATATACCTCAAATAATGTGCTATTGCTGCTGATCGGCCCTGTATTTTAGGGCTGAATAGGTACAGTATTAAATTCATCTTGAGTTTTCATTTGCACCAGTTACAGCTTGTTTGACAAGGTTTGAATGAAGTTTGAAAGGCTTTTACTGAAAATGGTCGTGGGAGGAGTGAGGTTTGATGGGTTTTCTCGAGGGCTGAGCAGCACCTGCCTGAGGCCCCCGGGCTTTGGGGGGCCAGGGTTGCTCTGCCATGCACCCCAACCTGCCACGTGGGGCAGGAGCCAAGGACTATGTTTAATTGATTGAAATTCTTCCTTGAATATCCTCCTTATATTGCAGTGCCCCAAACTGCCCCAATATTGTAGGCTGTCCCAGTGCAGAGCAGAGCGGGACCATCCCCTCCCTCACCCCCCAGCGATGCTGGACCTGATGCCCCCCAGGACACGATTTGGGCTGCCAAGACACTGCTGATTCATGTCCAAATTACCAGGACCCCCGTCCCTTCCCACGGCACTGCCCTCCAGCCACTCCTTCCCCAGCCAGGGCTGCCCCATCCCGGGAGGAGAACCCGGCACTTGCCCCTGCCAAACTTCATACAGTCAGTGATTTCCCAACCCTCTTGATTTGTCCGGGACTCCCTGCAGGGCCACCCTGCCCCGAGAGGAGGCAACAGCTCCTCCCAGTGAAGTGCGAGCCCCGAATTTACTCGATGCTCCTGCCAGTCCTGCATCCCGGGCGGGAGGGGGCGAGATGAGGGGACATCGCCCCGATCCCCCCTCAGCCTTGGCGTGAGGGGTGCGGGCAGAGGAGATGGTGCTGAGGTTAGAAAAAGTGGTAAGTATGTTTTGTTGGACGTGAAAAGTTACCAGAGGGAGATGCCCCGAATGGTCCCCACGAAGCTGATGAAGTTTAAGGTGTCCTGGCCCCTCAGGATTTGTTTCTGAGGTTTGTTTTTCGGGGTTTTTTTTGAGTGGCTGCTGAGGGGAATGAGACCTCGTTGGGACGGAGGGGGCGAGATGAGGGGACATCGCCCGAGTCCCCCCTCAGCCTTGGCGTGAGGGATGCGGGCACGGCAGGTGCTGCTGCTGTGAGAAATAGCGGTAAATGTGTTTTATTTGACCTGAAAACTCCCCAGAGGGAGATGCCCCGAGTGATCCCCGGGAGGCTGGTTAGGTTTAAGGTGTCCTGGCCCCTCGGAATTTGTATCTGGGAGGGAGGTTTTAAGCGGCTGCCGAGGGGAATGAGACTTCATGAGGACGGAGGGGGCGAGATGAGGGGACATCGCCCCAGTCCCCTTCAGCCTTGGCGTGAGGGATGCGGGCAGGGGAGATGGTGCTGCTGTTAGAAAAAGAGGTAAATATGTTTTGTTGGACGTGAAAACTCCCCAGAGGGAGATGCCCCGAATGGTCCCCACAAAGCTGGGTAAGTTTAAGGTGTCCTGGCCCCTCAGGATTTTTTCTGAGGGGTTTATTTGAGTGGTTGCTGAGGCGAATGAGACCTCATGAGACAAGAGCTGGCGAGATAAGGGGACATCGCCCCAGTCCCCCTCAGCCTTGGCATGAGGGATGCGAGAACGGGAGATGGTGCTGCCATTAGAAAAAGAGGTAAATATGTTTTGTTGGACGTGAAAACTCGCCAGAGGGAGATGCTCCGGGTAGTCCCCACGAAGCTGATTAAGTTTAAGGTGTCCCGGCCCCTCAGGATTTGTTTCTGGGGTGTTTTTTTGAGCGGCTGCTGAGGGGAATGAGACCTGGTGTAGTGTTAGTGAACTGCAGGTCCTTCTGCCGGGCTCCCCTTTAGAAAATTAAAAACACTTGCTTCAGAGTTTGGGAAGCTGCGTGTGTGTTTTCATGGCTGGGAAGTAAGTGATTTTAATAACTTGGGGAATAAAAAACACCAATCTGGAACAGTGCCAGTACCAGATGTGTTTAAAAATGCAGACTCAAGGCACCTGTGGTAGCAAGGGTAGGTGGGAACAGCAAACTGGAGGCACCTGTGTTTGCAAATCCACCCAGGAGCAGCAAACTCGAGGCACCTGTGGTCCCAGAGCCACCTCAGAACAGCCGAATGAAGGTGCTGGCAGCCCCCAAAGTGCTGAATCCTTGAGATTTTGTTAATCTTTAGGTTTTGTTTGGCTTTGCTTAGGAGGAAGGAAAGGTCTTGGCCAGCAGCAGAGAAGTTCTGAGGGAACAAGTGTGCTGGGAAAGCGACCATAGGAGGGAAAAGCCACTCGCTCCTGGACACTTCACACCCACGCCCGGGAAGCCTCGTCAGGAGCTTTGAGAGATTTCTACACAAACGGAACGAAACCTCGTCTCTGCTCTCTGGGGCAGCTTGCACAGGTATGCCTGGCTTTCCTGGTTCGACCTCAAATAGAAAAAGTAGCGAGGCTTTCCCTCTAAGTAAGTTGCAAACCCTTGTTTTTAGGAAAGAGGATTGTTAGTTGTGTTTAAATAAATGTTTGAAACAGTCTTCACGCCTTCCTATGAATGATCACTGGAATCTGATACAACATTTGAAGGTGCTACAGAGTGTCTGTAAATAAAGGAGGGCTGTTTAGATGTGTGTATTGTGACTTGGGAACTGGCTTTTGAAACTGATCTTTAAAGTTCTTAATGAGAGCACTTAAAATGGAGACAGTAGCAGGCTCGTGAATGAGAGAAAACATGAGACAAGGATGTAGTTAGAGGAGAATACTCAGGAAAAGATAAAAAATCTTGAAAAGGGAAGGAGAGGAGTGTACTGAGGGCTTAAAGGTAAAAATGGGTAAGAAGCGGGAATGATAAATTCTGGCCCTTGAGAGGTGGGTAAAAAGCTCGAAAGCTGAATGTAAGAATGGTATAAAAGTAAAGCTTTTGTAATGCAAGTGGGGATGGCCTCGAAGGTAGTGGATTACTTATTTTATATTTTACTTTTTGTCCGTGTTTCGGTTTCAGGAGTGTGTAAGGGGATCAGCCAGGAGTGTCTGTGATAGTTTGTTGTTTGTGTGGTTTTTCTCCTGGTCTCCTCGGTCCTTCAACACCCACTAACTTTGCGGGTTTTGGATTGTCTCGAGTTGCTTTTAAGTCAAGGCTGAATCATAAACCACAGGGACAAGACCTGCCTTGCTGATGCTGGAGATGAGCTTGCAGTGTTGCGCTGCTTGTTTTCCTTTCCTCGGTGCTCTTGGCTCATGCAGGGAGAGCTGAAGCTCTCTGAGGTTTCTCTGCTGTTCTCTCCAGAAAGCAAATCTCCCAGTGGAAGCAGAGGTGTCACTACACTTGCTGTGTCCTTTCTTGTGGAGTTGCCCAAGGGATGGTTATTATTCAGGGTAGGCAGAAAAGGTTCTGTCCACCCACTACTTAATTTTCTGCTCTGATCATGTGTGTTGCATTCTGAGCTTAAAGTTTTAGCTCAGGTTGGCTTAAGCTCCAGGCAACAGGTGGCATTTGCTTTGTTTTTACACGCTACCTAAAGCAGCATCTTGCTGGCTGTCTTCAGTCAGAGGCTTGTCTCTAAATTAGCCAACATCCAGCAAGTGTTGCCAGTGTTTTTCTTTTAACCCTTAACTTCTAAAACATCTTTTTTTTCTGAATATTAGAAGTTGCTTTAAATAATTTTAACTGGAGATATACTCTTTTGAATTCTGAGAATCCTGGTTCATTTGTGGTAGTGATTCTTGCCTTAGTGTTGAAAAACGTCAGGATTTGATCCTTAAGGATGTTCTGAAACCCAGGTGGAACTGGCTACTTAACTTGACCAAATGAAAAGTACACAACTGATACAGAAAATAAAGCCTATGCAGATTACTAAATGTGTGGTTGTGGCTTGTGCTTTAGATGCATGAAGTAATCAGAGGTGGGTAGTCTCACCTGCTGTTCCTTTTTGTGCACAGCATGGCTAAAAGCACTGCATGGCCTTGGAAACCTGACTGACAATTTTTTCTTTTTACTAAAAGGTAATGATTTCTGAATTGGAAAAAAAAAATAATAATCTGACCTATCTTTTGTTTCCCTCCATCCCAACAGCTTGGGGAAAACCCATGGATTTCATGCTGATCACACACCAGGTCTCACTATTTAATCTGCCAGTGTGCTCTGCAAAAACAATTATTTTGTGAGGTTTTTTTAAGAAATTCCAGAACAGAAATGTATTTGTATAGCCTAATTCTAAAAATGCTTTGCTTTACCTGTATGTTTGCTTTATGTTGGTTATTCACTTTATTCCTACCCACACTGAGCAGTCCCCAGAATATTTTGAATAACTCAAAAGATTATAGGTACTGGATATGCCTAATTATAGGTGTCTGAGAGCATAACATTCCTGTTAGAAAAATCATGATCTCTGATTAATGCATTTGCACTCATCTCTGCCCTCTGAGTTGGTGTTTTCTTCAGCCTCAAGTACAGCTGATGATTTGCAGTGATGAATGACAGTAAAATTTGTAAACAACTAGAAGATGATAAAAGCCCTGTGAATTCAACAGGACTTGAATATGCTAATGTCTGCTGGTAATGCTGCTTTCTAAACTGACATTATTAAAAAATGGATTTTAAGAGCTAAAACCACTTGAGTGAATATGGATGCTTTCACAAAATAACATGGACATCAGGTATTATATGTAATAATTGCATGTTTAGGATGCTTTTTTTTTATTCTTGATGGCAACAAATGTGTCCAGGCAAGCTGCATGTTTGTGGATGCTTTTTTGTGTCTTTATCAAGTAAATTTGGTATCAGAAAACGTAGAGCTGATATTTGAACATTCTCATTGTCACGTTGGAAACTGTTGTTTTGTGGGCACACAGGGAATGTGGTGACTGTCTAAGAGGAATAACACTCAGGAAAGCTGGGCCAGCACAGTGGAAGAATTGCATTCCACTGCAACCCACTGGAACAAAATAAACGCCTTGAAAACACTGGCAATACCAGTGAGGGACATGGGAAGCTCAGGGTGTGTAGCAAGTGTGTTCAAAACCCAACCAAACAACAAAACCCTCCTCAAACCCCACACAAAAAGTACCCCAAACCCACAACAAGGAGGCTTCTTTCCCTGTCCTCTACAGCATTATCCAAGCACAATGGAGTGTCCAACTTTCACAATGATGTGGATTTTGTCTCCCTTATGGGTTTTGTTTGCTCATTACACCATCCCTCATCCCTGGCAGTGTCCTGGTGTTTTCAGAAGGGCTTTGTCTGTGGTGGCTTTGTGCATGTGCTGTCTGCTTCCTGCCACTGCCTTCCTTAGAAGAACCCTGGTAAGTTGAACAGACCATGTGTTTTAACCAGAACAAACATGCCAAGCATCTTCTCCGTGTATTTTATGTTCTTGTCTTTTCAAACCTTGGTGTGGGGGTGAGGGAGGAGGCTCATTGGGTTAGTATCAATCCATGCCCATCCTGAGAGATGGAGCCCTTCAACCCTCTGTTACAGATCACTGGAAGTTACTTTGTTCAGTCTGAGTTCCTTTCCCCTCTCTCTCAAAGGTCGGGTGTGCATTGCAGACATCACTGATTCATTGAAAGTCATAGAATGTAGCTCTCAAGGCAGTGTTTTTGATTTCCTAAGTGTTCAGAGCAATGTGTTAAAGGTCTCTTTCTTATTCTGTAATGTACCGGTGCATGATGATGTTACTCACCTTTTATCATGTCTATATAGCTTCTTCCCCTTAATTGCCATGACAAATTCATTTGCAAAATCTCTGAGGTGGATTGTTGACTTTTTACATGAAGGAAAGGTGGCCTTTCTGTCCAAACCCTAAAAACAATCTGAGTCCAGAAAATCTCGAGTATCATTAGTGTCAAAGCTTTCTCTGTACTTGTCATAAAATTCTGTTCTATAATTCTGTGCTTTGGGTAAATGGGTCACTAGATAAGATTGGCAACAGCATCAGCAATGAAGGGTTTTAAGGTGGAAACTGGATAAGAAAGCAGAGCAATTTATTTCAAGAGAAATTACGCTGATGTTATTTGCTATTGCTACAGTTAAAGATCTGTCAGGGTTTCCAGTTTAAAACTTTGCTTTCTAGAAGACTAAAAACATGTATTTCAAGGCAGAACTTTAATTGCAAAGCACCTATTGTTTGCTAGTTCTTTGTTGTGAAGGTTAGTAATAATTTCTTATCACTCTGGGTGGATTGTCTTCCTGGGTTGTCCAAAATGGAGAAACTGGTCTGGCCAGACAACACTGGTGTGGTGACATTCCTAATGATTTCTAAATTGGAGTAACCAATATGTGGTCATTGATCAACACAGGTCTATTGCCTGTATCTAAGAAGTGCTATGCCTAAGTCATTAAAAAAACAACCCAAAAACTTTATTAACAGATTTAGAAGAAACTTCAGAAATACCTTGAAACTTCCTATGTGAGTGTGAGATTTCAACACAATTCTAGTGAGAAAGGATAGTCCAGTATTTCTTTCCATTAACTACTTAACTGGCATTTAAAGTGGAAAGCCCCAAAACACCTTCTAGAGTATTTTTTTCTGCATTGGCTCTATGAGGTAGATGTGTATTAGGTGAGATGTCCAGATTTAAATATCTCTTGGGGTTTTTTAATAGCTTGAAATTGGACCCTTTCACATCTTCCCACTGCTTGCTAGATGTGGTCTCAGTCTTTGTTGGTAAACACTTGAGTATCTCTTTATTAAAAAATGCGTATTGAAAGCATAAAAGTGAGAATTCTGAGATGTGCTTTGTTTGCAGGAGTTGGTTTATATTTGATTCGAGGTGGTTTGAGGGTTTTTTTTTCCTGCTGTACTGTTTTGCCAGGCTTATCCTGTCATGACAACCTGTCAGCTCAGGAATTCCATTCTTAATGTGGGCTGGTGTTTTAGACAGAATGAAGGGATCAAGGAAAAACAGGGAGGGTACAGAAGAGACAGTGGCAGTGAGAGTCATGCTTTCAGCTTCCCCAGTGATCCAAATTTATCTTGTTTTGTCCTTGTGCATTTCTGATGAAAAACTGGGAATGAAGGTGCGAAATACAAGATTATACCTAATTTTTTTTTCTTTGAAACTCTGACTGCCCTGTGTGCCCCCCATGTGAATCAGTATGAAAAACTAAAAGCATCTGCAAAACAGGCTTGCTTTTACCCTTCCATGGCAATAGCTACATAGATTGTGTCGTGGTTTGCATGATCTTGCAGATCGTGAACAAAATAAATTTCCTGAGTGCAGGAAACTCACTGGTTGGAAAGCTGCCCTTTGCTATCCCCAAAACATGCTGGTGATGATAAGCAGGGAGTGTGTAAAACAAAAAAAGCAGGTGCAAGCCCAGTGGCACTGTGTGTGACTATGAACTCATGGTGTCATGCTGTAGGAAAGATTCTTACTGCTTGGATGGCAGCAAAGGGTGCAGGGTTTTCTGCCTCTGAGAGACCTGGGATGTTGGAAATCCTTTGTCGTGGTGTGTGGTGCTTCCATCTGGAAGCCTGCTGTGCAGTGGGCACACAGGTATGCCTGACTTGGGTTTCCATGGAGATTCCTTGGACCTCATTACCAGAGGTGGATTTTGCAGATAGTTTTTCTTTGCTTAACCTTCTCTAGTTTTTCTTTTTTTTTTTTAAGTAGGCAAAAGGGTGTTGTGGGTTTTCTGTGGTTTGTTGTTTCGGTTTTGTTTGGTTTTCCATCCTTTGATGTTAGCAAGTTGTGAGGTGTTTGGTTTTATTCTTGTCTCTGGAGGGAAGGTAAGAGTGAAGCAGCTGTTTTGCTCAGTGTGTGTGGCTGGAATGAGCTGGGGGTGTTACATCAATGGCTTTTCCTACAAGCTCCACAACTTCTATGGCTAATTCCTGTGTGCCAGCTGGTACCCATCAGGCAGGACAGAATACATGCATGATGTGCATCTGAGGTGACATCTTTGCTTCACTTCTCATGATGAAAACTGATGTACACTTCCAGCTCTCTCCAGGTCACTGCCTGCACAAGCCAGTGAAACTCTGTTTATGCATGTTTGATGGGTAATGTGAATTCCAGTAAAAAGAATGAGTTGTTCAAGTGTTATTTTTAACTGTCTCCTGTTGCCTTTAGCTGTCTTAGCAAGAGTAACACTACACTACTTTTCTTTTTTTAAAACAGTAATAGATGTGTTTCTTGTTGCAGAAGGTGAATAGGAGTGTTTTTGGGAAATAAACAGCCTAATGAATTGGGTGTCTCTCTCATATATGACTTTCTTTTCCCCCATCCAAGGAGCCATTGACCCACCAGACATTTGCAGTGTAATGATAATGTGCCAGTATATTGCTGCTTTTATGTACCTGCTATTAAATGTTGGTAAGCCTGAATGCATAAGGTCTGAGGGCATATTAGAAAGTGGTGAATAAGCAGATGTGGATAGTTTGGCTGTGGAATAACAGAAAAGAGTATGGCTTTAGGTGACTGGAGCAGTTTGGTTATGTGAGAGTGGCAGTAAAAGGAGTGGAATGAAAGACACACAGGAGCTGTGAAGTGATAGATAATGGTGTTGTCATAGACAGAAGTGGAAGAGAGCAAATGATAAAAGAAGGAAAGTTCCGTTTTAGACACTTTATCAAATTTGGATGCACACCTAAGTTTGAATGGCTTTCTGCCTCCTTCAACAAATGTTACGTCATATTAGGCTGTCAGACTGGTTAATGTTGGTTTTATTAATTAAGCTCATTCCCCTTTGTTAGCCTGAACTATAAATGTATTTCTTTTAACTCAGGTTTAATTTCAAAAACACTTAATAAAAAATTGAAACATTTCAGTCCCACCATTTTTGAGGAACTCAAATTTTTATCTGTAGATGTGCATGGACAAAATGGAGAATTATTACATCATATTGCAGTAATGCCAACAAGAGGATACCAACACTGACAGCCAAGTATCTGAGACCATTTAGCAGTCATAGTGAAGTTCCTGTTGGTGCAGAATTTCTGAATTTTATTTTTAATTCTTATGTGTGATCTACTCTGTCACTGTAGTCCTGTATCTGTTAGAAATTCTTGACTGTTTCAGAAGAGCAGCAGTCCTTGCGTGCTGAAGTAGCTTGTTCTATTATTGTTAACCATTCCATTTAAACACTCATGTACTAAGAGTTTTGTTGAAATGTTTTTCTTCATGGCCCTGTGAGACTGGCAGTCATTGCCTTTCCTGTTCTTGCACAGAAAGTGACTTAGAAAAGTAAATTATCTTACCTAACTGCATATGGAAAGTGTAAACCTGGTATTACAGTGAAGAGCTTTCTGAGCCTGAGCTCTTGGTTTTTCCTGCCGGTGTTTTGCTTTGTCTTTTGGAGCGTGAAACAAAAATGGTACTGAAAATGAGACCCAAAATAGGGCATTTGCTTATGGAACTATGGTTTTAAGAACGGGCTTTATTTGGTTTAGTATGTTAGTTTTACTACCTAACATGAGTACTAAATGCTAGGTGGTACTCCTGACCTGAGCTTAACTAGGTGAAAATGTTATGCTCCATAAAAATAAAGGGTTTATATGTCAAAATAATTTGGCAATCTGTGGAACAGCAGCTAATGGATAAGGCCCACACAATCCCTGTGCTATTAACTCCATAACAGTCTAATAAATTCCAGAAGTTCAATTTCTGTTCCTAAAGGCTGCTTCCATAATGAATTAAGGGAAGCATATCAAATGCAATAATGCATTGTTATGAAGGTTTTAGTAAACTTGCCAAATGTCAGGCTGCTGGTACAGTCATGGTGCATTTCACCGCTGTGATTACAATGGGCTGTTGTTGTGCTGCTCACCTGGCTCTGGGAATTGAGCTGCAATATCATGCCTGGAGCAGGAGAGAAGTGCATTACAAAGGTTACACTTCGCAGGGAATATTCAAAACATTAGATTTTTAATGGGTTTAATGTCCACTTCTCTTAAATGGAGCATACAAATATCTATGTGTATTTATGTAATGAAAGAAATAGACTGTTCCTGGTGTTTGAAGAACTTAGTGCTCTCCCAGATGCAGTGTGGCAGCTAAAAATTACTTTTGATAACTGTAAACACTGTGTCAAATGGCTACTTTTGGGTGAGAACAGGGAAAAAACACTTTGTTATTTGACTAGAAGTGCTATGTAAGAAACAAATAGTTGCTCCTGTTTATGGGTATGGTTGGTTTTGAACTTGTGGTGGACAAGGTTAACACCTCATAATTTATGGATGAGTTTCTGGGTCCTTTGTGTCACTCAGCACAAAGGAATGTTAATGCTGATCTTACCAGACACTGGTGGATTTCTCTAATGTCATGTTCAGTGGAATTATGTCAGGAATGAATAGTGTGCATAGCAGAAATGTAAGAGAATGTTTCAGGAGGGAAAGCTGAGCTCTTTTGCATACACAGAACTTAGAAACCCCTCTGTGTATGTGATCACTAGCAGAAAGTGGCATTTAATTAGGTGCAGGGGAACACAATTGATATGATTCTTCTATCCCAAGAAAAATAATCAGAACCCATAGAAAAATGCAGGACTAGGTTGGTAGGTAGAGAGGCTGGGCTGTGCTCGTTTCTAGGAAGGATAATGCATTCATAGTTAAGTTTTGCCCCAACTGATGCCAAAAGCACTTATCAGGCTGAATGTAGAGGTCATATCAGCCATCCCTGGTTAACTGTGGTAAACAGAGCAGAGCAATACTACCTGAGAGAGCAGGACAGAAAATGATGAAGAATGATGTCTCCAGCTGAAAGAGGAGAGGAACTTCAGTGAGCAGACAGCAGTTTAAACAAGCTGAAGTTTAGTCAGGACAGCTTGCTAATTCCCCCCAAGCACTGCATGGCAGAGGAGGAATCATCCTTCTCATAAAGAAAATAACTTCAGCCACATGCAAGAACTTTGAAACCTGTTCTTAAATTGGAATATTTCCCTGTGCAGGCAAAGTGAATAAAGGCATTCAGCAGTGAGGGGGTGGGGGGAAGTGTAGTAATTAAATCCTGAGTTTGGCTTGCAGAGGAAAAACCATTTGTGTAAAATCAAGTTGGTGGTGTTTCACTTTCCTTGAGACCAGAATGATGTGGCTTAAATAGCAAGTGGTGGTGGAAGGCAGCACTTTCCCTGCATAGATAGTTTCTCATTATTCATGAAATGCCTATGGAAAATGCCTTGCATACACAACAGCAGTGAGGGGAGGACTGTAAGCAGGGAGAGAAGGACATAATGGAATGTCACTACGTTCCTTGTAGTATAATGTGACCTTTCCATTAAATTAACATTATGCTGTTTGAACAGAAGGAGAGCTAAGATAGAGAGTATTTTTAGGGGACGACTGTCGAGTTAATTAGGCAGCTATAACTGTCATTCTTTACATTAAGAGCTCAAAAGCAGGGTATGGGGAAATGGAAGGATAATGTTGCTTTGCATTCCATTCATTTTGAAGAAAGAGTTACTTTGTGTTGATTGTGAAAACTAGGCTGGGATGTTGTTTGCAGTGCTGTAGCCTGGACCCTGTTTTTTAATGGTGTATTAAGAGGGAGGTTTTAACTTAAACCTTTTAGCAGCAAGTCATTGGGGAATTATGCATCCTCTCTGCTAATCTAATGGGTAAAAAAGACAGATTCCACAATCTCTATTGGCGTGCAGGACCCAGATATTTCATGTGCCTGTCTGTCAACCTCAGTGCAGTAATCAAGGGGTAAGGCACTGCTCTTCAGCTGGAACACTGCCAGGTTTTTGGTCTGTGAGCATTGAACTTCATTCACACCTATTCAATTTCACTGAAGAGTCAAAAGATGCTTCATAAAGCTGATATGACACATTTAAATTCATAATGGCTCATTCATACACTGCATCCATTACAAATCTTCCTTTTTTAAGAATGACTCTGACTTTTTGGTGAGTTTCCTTACTCATGAAAGCACATTCTAGCTGCATTACATCAGGCTCCAGATAACAGTCCATGTGTTTGGAATAAAGGGATTGCAAAGCTGTTAAGGTTATTTGTAGTATTTCCTCTGCTGCAGTTCAAGTTAGGTTGCAGCAAGTTACAGAACCCACTGAAGCCTCTGGCCAGTGCTGGTCACTGTGCATGCTGTCTGTCTGCTGTGTCTGTGGCACTGCTGGGAGGGTGAAATCATGTAATTCCTCATCTGTTAGAGCAGCCCTTGGGTTGCAGTCCTTCAGTCTGAAATGTGTTTGCTTCAGTGGTTTTGGCCTCAGTGCTTCATTTCCCTCCTGCAGGTATAACCAGTGATCCAACAGCCTCATTTGTCTGCCATTCTGAGGATCCTCCTCTGTCCAGGTGGCATTGTTGGGTCCCACTTTTGCCAGGATTTCCTTCCCAGTGCTTCAGGAGCCCTGTATTTTTGGTCTCTGCTCTGTCTCACTTGATTCCTCCCTCTCCCCTCATTCTTTAATGCTCATACACCTCGAATCTGTCAGCTCGCGGTTCAGATAGAGGAAGACTTAGAGCTTTATTAGATATCAAATGATCCTCAGAGCTCATTCTTTGCCCTGCTGTTTGGGGAGCTATTAGTTTTAAGAATAAATGAAGTTATCTCATAACCATGGCCTAAAAATAAAGAAGAAACTTTATCTTTTTGACAGGAGACTTAATGGCAGAAAGTCAAATCTGTCATGTCTGACAGTGTTAGAAAAAGACTTTTGCACATGTGATGGAATTCCTCCACGACTCAAGTGACACCTTCTGTGTTTGTGGGCTGAGCAGCAATGTTCCCCTCCTGTCACAGAACCTCCTGCCAGGGAGGGGAGTTGAATACAGGGGAATAGGAAAGGCCTGGAGCTCTGGTAACTCTTAGAAGTAGCTCTTTCTTGCAAGTGGCAGGATCCTGGCAGATACCAAATGGTGTGACTGCTGTTGGTGCACGATGGTCAGGCAGGACAACCTCAAGCCATAATACAGTGTCAATTTGCTAATGATTAAGGTTGTTGCCCAAAACATACAGAAATAGATGGATTGTATCCATCTGCAGCACAATGACAGCATAACAGTGGGATGAAATCACTTGCTGAATTTAAAGAGGATTTATATTCCCTTCCTAAATGTTTTCTAGAGCCAGTATTTACTGCTGTGTTTGGTGTTGATCAGTTATGCCAGAGCTAGGAATACTTAGAGCTTTCGTGCAGTGCATTTAGCACACTGACAAAATAATTAGAAATCTATAACAATTGTCTTGTAATTAAACCTCAGACATATTCTAGTCCAATTCCATTGTGATGGAACTGATCTCCCTCTAGTTCTGAACCTGTTTTCTGATGGGCAGATGGTTCAAATAAAGGATCTGTTCAGTTGTACAAAGGAAGCTTTTCCTCTAATTAAGCCTTTCACATAGTACTAGTAAACTATTAGCTTAGAGCATATGGTTAAAATATTTTGTCTCTTATGCAGCTTTACCATGTTGATACTTTGTCTTAGGCAAGGTTATGTATTTATGCTTTCAAGAAACTGAGAGATTTTGTGCTATAACAGAGAAACATTTAACTTTTCTGTCGACACCTGCAGCAGGTGATAGGTTATCTACAGAGATCTACCACACACTGCTTCCAGTTTTTATTAGGTTACCATGAAATGTTAGAAATTAATCCCTGGAGTCAGTGCCAGCTAAACTGACAGTGGATCAAAGCTGTGAGACAAATTGCTCATTACAGTTCAGGGAGCTGAATCCTCTGTGCAGACACTTGTACCCTCACTGGAGGCTGCTCGGGCACTTCCCCCACCAGCTCTGCCTCCACAACTGCTGCCATTGCTGGGGGAGCTCAGAGGTGGATTTCTGTAAAATAAGCTCATTCTAAACCCCCATCAGGGGCATTGCTGCGTCTTGGAATTGTTATTTGTTTGGTTGGGTTTGTTTCTTGTCACCCTGTTTAGGGCTCGTGTCACTATGCAACAGCCTGAACTATAAACAATGATGCTAATCCATGAAAAATGAGAAATTAAACCTTGGCACGATCCTAGTGATCCTTGTCCAGGTTCATCAGATGAAAGCTCTAGCTTTATTTTTTTTTTTTTTTTTTACTTTTTCTAAAAGCTCAGCAGCACTGCCTTCGATTCAGCTTTGCTGTCTGACAGTCAGAAATCACTCTTGCTGATAGTGATCTGGTTTCATCTCTTAGTGAAAGCAGATAAAAACATTTAAAAACCACAAACAAACAAACGGGAGAGGGGGGAAAAACCCCAACACAGAAAACCTTTTGCAGTCACTGTGCTGTTTCCACTAGCTCATCAGAAATGTTTGAATCCTTCCATTTTAAGAAAGCTGCTTTCAGTGAAACATTGTGTGCGTAATTTATTTTTTTTTTCCCACTTCAGGTATTTCACTTTGAGCTGTTCTTGTAAATTAACGTTGGCTCTGATTATCTGTGTGAGATCTGATTTGGTGTGTGGTGAGTCAGAGCAAGTTGTCTGTGTGAGCTGGAGGCTTTGGAGCAACAAGGCTTTCAGCACCTCTGGCTTGTCACAGGGAGTGGAATGAATGCAAGTCTTTGTGCCTTTGCTCTGAGGTCAGCTGGAAGACACGACTGCTTGAAAACAGTGACACACAGCCTTAAAACTAACGGCATACAAAGTAGGAAATGAAAACAAAGGCAGTGCTCGAGAGAATGGGCTGCAGATGTAACACAGTCTGTGTGTGCAGCTGGCAGGGCCAGCACAGACTGCTGCTCAAAGTAGCTGCCCTTCAGAACAGCAAGTTTTGGGGTCTGAGCTGCTCCTTATTCATGGGTCAGGTGTTAGCACTCTGGACTGTCACTTACAAGAGTGGTTCCGAAATATGAATGTATTTTTAAGGCAGATAACCTAGTCAGATCCGTGCCAGAATGCTGACAAACTGATCCGATGTCCAGCCCATCCTTGGTACAAAGGAGGGGGATGTGTGTGCCTGCATGCTTTAGTTTTGGTATAAATTACAAATAGGTAATAGAGAGACCATTATATTACATTTAAAAGCCAGGAGAGCAGTTTGCTTGGACCGTGGTATAGCTACAGAGGGTGTTTTGGGCTTTGTATCAGGATTAAAGAATGCTCTGTAATCTTACATAAAACAGCCCCTAAGATCTTTTTCTTGACATGTTCATCTGTCTCGTGTTTATCATGGATGAAGTTGGTGCCAGCCAGTCTTTGGATAGACATTCATTCTGCCGGTGCAATATGGACCATATTCATCCCTGTCAAAATACAGATTCAGTTTGGGTTTTTGTTCCAGCAGAGCATTTGACCCATGACAAAAATATGCTCGAGTGAAATTAAACGATGGTTCAGAATTTGGTTATGTTTTGTTTGTAAACTCTGTGTTTTCAATTTACGTGGTGAGAGTATGCATTTATATAGCAACCACTATATACTCTGCTTATTCTCTATAAAGTGGGAAAATATTGTAAGAAATATTTAATCATTTTAATAATCCTAGTCTTTAACTTGCATCCAAAAATGCATGTTTATGGAAGCAACAGGAGCATCTGCCTGGCAAAATAACAATGGAACTATCAGTCCCATATTGTGACGTGCATGTGGTGAAAAGATTACTTTTTTAGGGCTGGCAGATGCACTCACTTTACAGGTCATTAAATTTCTCATTATACAAACTCAATCATCTGAGTTTTTAAAATATGATTTGGAATATCCAAAAGATTAGACAGTGTGCAAGATAAATGTAGAAGTTTAAGATTTGATAGACAAAAGGTAATTTGAACAAATGATGGGTAAATTCCATAATGATCCTACTACATTATTCTCGTTGTCTAGCTACTCCATCTGGAAAGTTCCATCCTGACCTTAGGTATATCACTGCATGCAGTTACTCCAACCAAAATCTTGTATTTGCCAGTCTGCTGAGAGATTCTGATTCATCTGTCTGTGTTTTTGGAGGAGATAATCTGTAGCACTAATTTGTGCATTAGGATTTTATCCATCTTGATGAGCTGAGAAAACTGCATCCTTTTGAAAATGCTTTAAAGTGCTGTGATGAGGGAAAAGAATTACTGTTACTAAATTTCTCTAGCACTTCTTTGTAGATATTTGTTTTTCCTAATCACAAGGTCTTAACTGTATTAGGAAAAAAAAAAAAAATCCCTCCCTGAACTGGATGTAAAGTTTGGCTGCCAAAAGCTCAGGATCTGCAAATAACATTGATCACTTCAGGGGAGTGGGGGGAAAGTGGTAAGTTTTGATAATTATTCGCCCTGAGCAATAATTTGCTTGAATTTCTTACTTGAAAAGGAATCTGTTAGCACAGCTCTCCTGCACACAAGTTTCCTTAGGAAAGCCATAGATGGGAGGGAGTGATGTTTAATCAGCTGAGCTTTCTGTTGATGTCGGTTTTCCATTATTCTCTTTCACAGAAACATGAGTCACTGTGATCCCAGGATATCAACATGTAGAGTGCCACTAAGTGAGCTGGGAGGGTACAAATGGAACAATTGCTCTGACAAGCTCAGGCTTAATCTTTCCCTATATATTCAACATTTCCTTCTCCGTTCACAATATTGCTGTCCAGCCTTTCCAGCTGCTGTTACATGAGGTTTAGGTATTACTCAGGAAAAACAGAGCTTTGAAACAGAACACATTAGCTTAAGTGCTTATCCTAAGCCTAAAACACTGCTGTTTCACTAGAATGTATTATAGTCCCACAGCTAATTTTAGATTATCCATATGGGTTGTCCAGAAATTAGATTCTTGATATATCTCTAAGACCTCTCAGACCTTAAAGTAAAGAACAGTCTTTCACACTGGTTAAAACTATGAGAGATTTTATAGCTTCTTGCCAGGCTATATATGTGGATTAAATAAGTTACCTATTGCAACAGGGCTTTGGTAAGTGTGTGGATGTGACTGAATGCTTCTTAAATTAGTTCTGCATAGCCAAGTGACCTGTAATTGGAGAAGTCCAGGGTGGATCTCTTCTGCACAATCCTGAATAGGAAGCCCTCACTCTTCAGCACAGGAAAAAAGTTCATTACTAAGAGACCTTTTAAAGTTTTACTGTGGAATTGGTTCAGTCATGTCCATTCTTTTAGTATGCCACGGTCAAAACAAAGCCTAGGACAGAGATAAAGATCACTGGCTTATTTTTGGGTCCTGTGAGTGTAAACACACAAGCAAAAATCACCATGGCTATTCCAGTTATTCACAGCTTAGTCAACTATGATGTTTCTAACAAATCATTGTTCACATCAGATGGCTGTCAGGCTTTGGCTGGCCTTATATATGTGGGAAAAAATAAGTCAATCTCATTGGGATGAGACATTCTAGAAGTAAGCGCTGGGTAGGCACAAAACTAGCTCATGTAATCAGGAACTTAATATCCAATACCTTGACTCTGAATAACAAGAAAATTCTTTAAGCCCTTTCTCCTTTCTTCTTTTTAAAACTCCAATCAGGTGGGTGCAATGGATGCTAATAAACCTTACTCACATAAGCTGTCAAGTTTTTAAGACATCACTAAAGCAAAATCACCCACATAAAGCTGGTAATTTTGAGTTCAACTTTCTTGCATGAAGGGTTTTCTAAAAGAAGTTAGAAAACTGTCTTAGAAATTGAGGTAAAACTCTTTGGGGCTCATCCCACTGTGTGTTCTGTTTAAAGGGCAAAAGTGGGCTTGCTTACACATCCCCAGTTCCTTCCAGAAGTGAATTCAGCCATAATTAGTTGTTAATTCTACCAATGGCTTTTCTGTCCCTAAGCCAACTAAAAAAGACTTTTTTCTTTCAAGAGAGTCCTGATGTCTAGTTTGTTTGAAATTATGTCTGTTACAAAGCACAGCCAGCTCTTTCCTCCATGTGAATCTGTCATACTTGGCCAGCTGTTGTTTGAGACAGTTGTTCCAGGAAACCTGTCATACTGTATTTTTAATGTCTTTTTCTTTGTTGTTGAGGTTTAAAATGATTTTTAGGTCTTATAAAAAAGGTTGCTTGCTTATGCAGAATGAGATTTTCTGTTTATGGGCAAAACCAGTGGGGTGGTGCATGATTGCTCCCAGGACCTCTCAGAGAATGTGTTTCTATGGATTCAGTGATGATGGTGGTTTTGGCCCCAAATCCATTTACTCTCTAAGTGGGCTACAGAAACTTACAGGAAAAAGGACTCCAAAGCCCATTTCTTTTACCTCAGGCTGCATAACAAATCTCACTGCATTGTCTGCATCGTGTTGGCACTTGAGGGTTTTTTTTTTCATTGTATGTCTGACAGTGAAATAGGAAGTAGCTCATAGTTCTGGGATTGTTTTTTCTGGGCCAATGATAGTACTTTTAGAAGTCATCTCTGTTTCACTGGAAAAGTAAATAACTCTTTAGACATGTCTGCACTTTAGTAAGACCTATTCCAAAACTACAGGATGGATACTAGGGGCATTATTTTGGAATTCTGGCTAATGTGACTCTGGGTTCAGACAACAAAGGCATTCCATTTGCAGGACTGACCTGTGGGAAGGACTGTGCATGAATTTAAGATACAAGGTGTGAATTAGTCACTTCTAGGGAAAGTGTATCTCAAAAAGACATTTTACTATTTAAACATCATCTAAACTGCCTGATTTTTTAAAAATCTTCTGAGTTTTTTGACTAATTGTTCTTAAGGCCTCTACTTTTTCTAATTTAATTGCAGTTCTATGAAACTGTCAGACACGGGGCACTGTGAAGATCATTCCACACTGTGCTTATTCTCAGGCTCCTGAGCCAGTTGAGCATTGTGCAGTCCTTTGCCCTGGCCAGCTGAAGCACCTCCTGCCTACAAGGACCTGTGAGGAAGAAGCAGAAGGTCCTGTAAAAGTGCTGAGCTACTGTAAAATTCAGTGTCTGCTAGAAGATAGAATTTCATCTCTAGCTGAACCAGCTGTACTGTGAAGGGGAATAAAGCAGATGATCACTGTCAGGCACCTTGTGAGGAGTTCAGTAATGGGTCAGCTGAGCCAGCCACCCCAGCATATGTGCTGTGAATCAAGAAGCAGAATTCTGGGGATGGAAAATGACCACTCTGCTTCCCTCCAAGAACAAATGCAAGCAGAGGTCACATCACAGTGAAATTTCTTTTACTCAGCCCATAAAATGAACACATTGTCCTGCTCTCATATAAGTGCCAAGACTTTTAAAGGAACTGCTTGAGACTCTGAAGATCTTAAGATCCACGAGGAGTTGTGATAACAAAGAGGAAAAGGCAGAGGGCAAGGTGTCGACAGCACGTCTGAAATCCACTTTAACTTCAGTGCTGAGCAGCCACCTGAAGAACAGTTCTGGGATGTTAAACTAAGACATGGTTGAGGAGAGAGGAGGTTCAGCAATTGCTCTCCTTTCACGTTCTTTGGTGACAGTGACAAATGCTGTAACATTCAGCCAGACTCTGTGAGGGGATCTGGGGCTTCCACACCGAGATGAAAGCTTTTGGTTCACTGACCTGCCTTCTACACCCTGCTCTTCCTGCACACACTGTGTGTGACCAGGGTCAAGGCTTGTGTCCTGTTCTGCCTTCTTTTTTCACATATACAAAGAGGATAATACCACACTATGGGTTGGTTAGAAAAGAATGTTGTGATGATGGGTGTCTTAAAGGTGGTGAACTGCTAAACTCCTGTGGTGACGCGGGCCAGGTAATTATTACAGCTAGATAGGCTTGGAGTCCTTGCTGCTCCTGGGTGACAGTGCAGCCCTTCATCTGTCCCTGCAGTCCCTCCATCTCTGCCTTGCCAGAAGATTCTGTGCCATCCATCACACCCGTGCTTAGTTACACACACACGACCTCTGGGTGTGAGTGTTACTGCTCATACCTGGGAGCAGAGCCAAAGGAGAGGTAAGAGCTCGCTCTGGTTTATTAACGCACTGACAGGAATAAGTCCTGTGCCTTAAACTGAAATAATGAAGAATTCCTGCATTGGTACTTAGTAAATAAAGGCTAGGAGAAGCCAGGGAAGTTCAGACGAAAACAGGAGGTCTTGGGGGTTCTTTTCTTCTGATTCCTGAGTAATGATGGGACAGCTTGGAAGTTGAACAACACAGTGAAGTGTTAACAGTCTTTGCAGCTGAGAACAGTGAGCAGTGGCCAAATCCAACCATTAACTTCTGCTGCATTGTTTGTTTCTTGAGCTAATATCCCTCACCCTCTTGTCTTGTCAGAGAAGTGTATGGATTGGTCTTACCATGGCTGTGTTTTAGTTTTGTGTTAGTTTACAACTTCAGTGTTCTTTGTCCTCTTCCAGGTGGCAGTCATCATGCTTTTTATTCCATGGTTCTTATTGATTTGGTCAAAAGTAATTAAGGAGATAATTTGTTCTCAATTACATTGCCTTGGATTTCCTGAGGCTGGTAACTCTGCTCTCCAGCTGTGTCTTCCCCCAATTCCTTCTCAAATTAACTTTGCTCTCCCTGTGAAATAAAGCAGAATATTGTGTTCTTTTTTTGTTTGCTGCTTTTGGATTGAATAGAGACTCTGTGCTGTGGCAGATATCGATCTGATAATTTTATTAAGTACTCCTGCTTTGGTTCATGAACTCTCATGTTTTTAGCATAACATTGCAATAAGAAATCCTGTGTTAGACCAGCAAAAGTAAGAAGCCAATTTTTTCTAAGATGTTTATGGATGTTTCTGCTTTCTGAGTGTCCTTTGTGCCTGAAGGGTCCTTTTCAGCACTTTTGTAATCTATTTTGAACTCTACTAATAGCAAGAAGGAAGTGAGCACTGTTGTGGTGCAGATGGGGTTTTCTTTTTTCAGTTTAACACAAATTACATTAATTTCTAGCAGAATGGATTTTTTGGCAATCAAAAATGGCTTTAGGGTGTTTGGTATTCTGGAAGAAGATTTGGCAAGAACATTTGTAATTCTGACTTAAGTAGGGGGAAAATGTCTAGAAAACATTAGGTAAGGCTGAGTAATATTATCATTGCCAGTATGCAACCAAAAATGTGAATAAAAGGCTTTGGGAGTGTTTCAAATCTCTAAATTAGTGGCACATTGCCCAGAGATCATGTAAATGACAAAGGTGGTGCAGAGAGATGTCATAGGGATAATGATTTTTTCTTCCTTATTTGCATTGACTTCCAAGGACACATTTTAAAATTTTTAAATCATCTGAATGAGAAGAGTTTATGAAGATTATAAAGATGGCAGCTCAAATGGTGTCATTGTTTAAAGGGCTAAAAGTAACTGTAGGGTAAATGCATTGACAACAACAACATGACAAGTGTGATTAATTTGATGCAATTATTTTACAAAACTTACCAGATTTATCAGAATTAGTAAATACTCTTTGGAGACAAGAAAATTACAAGGTAATTTCTCCCAGGAGTATCAGAAATGGATGGAATAAATAACGCCAAGCTATTCAAGCTGGTTTTGTTATGAAAACAACAGGGTTTTTTCTGTACAGATGCTTTCCATTACTATAATATGGGGAAACTTCATGGATGTTTATTGAAAAGAAGGGTTATTTTTCCCATTCCAGACATGGGAAGTAGAGGCACAATGAACTGTGGAGTTTGTATTAAAATTCATTGTAGTCAAAGAAAGGCTTCTGCTAGCTGGGATAAGGTGTTAAATGTTTTATTTAGGATGTCAGAGGAAATTGCTGACAAAGAAGAAATTGAATCTAGTTTTTCCACCTGGTTTAAAGGTAAACCGGCAGGAGAAATGGACCCACCACAAATTATGAAAGCCCCCAGTAGCTGTCAGCAAAAAAGAAGAAAAGTATTGTATTTCACATATACATCATCAAATCCCTCCTCGGCTTTAGCACAGGCAGAGAATTGTTTCTAACAGGCAGGACCAATTAGTGTCTTGGCAAAGTGAGTCTCCAGCACGATTGTGGATATGCAATATATAATTAAAATATCTCCACTCAGTACAAAAAGCTTGTACATTTTCAAGTATACTAATAAGAGTTGCATTGCTTCTGTTATCTGGAAAAAAGGACACCTGAAGGGCATTTCCAGTTTCCCAGAACAATCACAAGTAACACTCATCTAAAGAATTCCAGAGGCAATTTACAAAACACATAAACCAAATACAAATTTAACTTATTTATCAGTCCATATTAAAGCCAAGGTTAAGGTTTTAGAGGCCTGAATTCCAAAACACATGTAAGAACCTTTTGTCAGAAATTTCAAGACCTCTATAGACAATCAAATTCAGATTCTCATACAGTCTCAACTCCGTTTTCTACAGCTTCAAATTGCAGTGCCTCCAATGTGGTAAAAATAACAACATTTTTCACTTGAAACAGGATATTGCTAGAGTTAATAAAGCTGTGAGGTATTTTAATTCCATGAACAGAACAGCACTGTGCAATTTTTCAGTCTAGGAGTCCTTGCCCTCTGGAGCCATCAGGGCACTGTATTTAAAGCATCTTCCATATCTTTAAATGTACGAGGGAAAAGTCTTTCATTTTCAGTAATATATTACACAAAAACTTACAAAAATCTAATGCACAGAATAACTTCCGAGTCTATAACAAATACACCTTCAGCAACATAAATTAAAGATTAAAAGGTTGATAAAATATTTTCTTCTCATTCTTCTATCCTGTGTCCAGAGGCCCCCCCATCCAAGAAATGTTGACCAATTTACGTTCTCCAAAAGGAAGGTGTCAGAAGGCCCTTTGGTAATGGAATTTCCTTCTCCTGCAGGCATTTCTGCACAAAACTCTTCAAACGTGATAAACAGCCCATCTGGCCAGAGCTGGTCACAGCTTCAATTCTTGGGATATAGGATTTCTGAATGAAGAACATAGTTTTCCAGAACTGAATGCCATACTGCTTCACCAGAGCGCTGCCACACACCTCCAGAAAATCCAAAAGCAGCATAGCTGTCACATCTGCCAGAGGCTCCAGATTTAACATCTGTGCAAGCCAGCGCCATCCATAGCTCAGGCCATGAGGGTGTGCCCCTTGTTTGTTTCCATAAGGCCACCTGAGCTGAATGATGGCAGCATAGAGACGAATCATTCCTGACATCCTCTTGAGAAAATGATCTTGTTCTTCCACCTTAGAATCGTGAACTTCATATCCAAGCATCCTCTGATACTCTTCCATAGAAGTCCCCTCTTTCCGAGCAGGGTAAAATGGCACAGCATATGGGCACTTTCGGTGCAGATGAGCTAAAAAGATGTCTCCAACTCGAGGGTGTAGTTCCCAGATTCCTGAGAGCACCACAGCAATTGGGAAGGCTGAATCATGGTGAAAAGATACTTCTCCTTCTCCATGTTTCACAAATTTCTCTGCAAGTTTGTAACACACAAACTCCAGCCCCTGTGGATGCTGAGTCACCAACACCGTTTGCCCTTCAGTCTGAACAGGCTTCCCAGACAGGAGGTTATTGATCTTGTCAAACACCTCTCTCAGCTTAGAGCCTGATATGCTGGAGATCTGGCTCACAGGGATTGTAGCTGCTTTCTGCAGGTTTGTTTTTATCTTCTTCACCTCAGTGTTGCTTTTGCAGTTTCCAATTTCGCCGAAAGAAGCGACACACTGCTCAGCAGCATCTTGAAGCTGCTGGTACCACTGCATGATACTTTCTTCTGTTTTAACTTGAAGTCCTTCTTTCTGCTGCTTTCCCCCTGACTGCTGTGCAGGGGCAGGAGTCTGAGTCTTCATCTGCTCTTTTTGCTCTAATTCCTTCCGCTTTTGTCTCTCTTCCTCTTCATCTTTCCTCCTCTTTTCTTCCACAGCTGCAGTGATTTCCTGCTGCATGCTGGATATCAACCCTCGCATCTCCTGCAGGGCTCGCTCAGTGTTGGCCACGTCTGCTTGGCTAGGGAAACCTCTCTCACTGGTGGTGCGGATGAGCCCTGACACCAGCCCGCAGATCTGGTTGCCACGATTACTGTAGGCAGACAGATCAATTCTTGGCAGGTCTTTGTGCCCGTAGTTGGGATCAATCTGCTGGTTCAGCTGCAGCAGTTCCTCCTGGATGGAATAAAGGCGACACAGCCTTTCCTGCCCCTCTTCCTTGCGCAAACGCTCCAGCTCTTCCTGGTGCTGCCTCTGCTGCTCCACCTCACGCAGCTTCAGGTTCAGTATCTTTGCTCTGTGTCGGTGTTCTTCCTTCAACTTCTCTTGCTGCCCCTGAGCTTCCTTTGAGCTCTTCTCCATTGCTTCTTGCAATTCTTGGAATTCCTGATGCCGCTTCAGCTCCCGCAGCTCATCGAAGCGCTTCAGCTGCTCGCTGGCCTGGGCATAGGCTGCCCTCACCATCTGCTCCTGCTCCTCCTGCCTCTGCCTCAGCCTCTCCTTTGCTTTCATCCTGTGCATCTCTTCATACATCCGAATGCAGCCTTCAACTTTTGCAACCTTAGATGACAGAACTGCTGGAAAGACTTCTTGATCCATTTCCAGGGGACTAAGATGATCATTTCCCTTGGTCTCACTCAGCTCTGTAGATGAAGGAGATGAGGAGCTCCACTGGCTGCCAGGCAGGATCTTCTTGGCAGAAGCCCCTTTTGAGAGGGGAGTGGATTGTTTGGGCGTGGAAGTCCCGGAGGGTGTGATTTCTGGGGCTGCCTGCCCGCTAATGCTGTCCAGGACCCAGCTGCAGTAAGGGGAGAGCTCAACGGGAGCCACGCATCCTTCCAAGGCACCCTCATCCTCCTGCCAGTGGCGGCAGTAGCTCAGCCGGCCCTTGCTGGAGAGCCGCAGAGCCTCCAGAGTCTTGAACCGGAGCTGCCACGACTCCATGGCCACCCTGCCCAGCCCCGGGGGTCCCGCACAGCCTCCGGGTTTCCCCTCACGGTCCCGGGCTCCCTTCACAGATCCAGGTCCCCCTCACGGTCTCCTCCTGTCGAGGTCCTGCTGCTCCTCTGGATCCCACGAGTGTTGTAGTCGAGGCTTTCTTACCCCCACTTATGTACCCTCAGGGAGCACCCAGTCCCTCCCCCAGGGCGGGGACTCACACAATGGGTGATTA
>JAWWEW010000036.1:3529406-3539620 GCA_035583185.1 Anabacerthia variegaticeps | reverse complement strand
GGGGTATTGTTGAACCGTAGATGGCCCATTAGCAGCCACACCCCTCAGGCTGGGTGTGAAGGTGCTAACGACTCCCTAATTATGTGCTGCAAATGGTCCATTGTTCTTGGGAAATGAATAGAGGGGGTAGAATACGTAGCTTTGATCACACCCCCCACAGTGATAACTGGTCCCACCTGATGAACTAGGACACATGTTCATTGGAGTGCAAAAGGAGCCCTGGCAGGGCTGGGACTGCCTGCCTTGTTAAGGCAGAGCAGTGGGGAGAGCCCCCTCCCCACCCACACTGGGACCACTCCTGCCCCAGCAGAGCAGAGGAAGCTGCTGCAGCAGCTCTTGCCAAGTGCTCCCCTTGGCAACAGAGATTCTCAACTGCAGAGTGCTTTGCATTATTGATATGGCACAGCACAGCCTGAACAAATCAGGGGTCTTTGCTGATGGATATTAATATCTGCATGTTTAGGTGTGGCCTTTTTTTATTTTAGTGCTTCAGCTTAAAATAGGGTTATTCTCATTACTCTTAAAGAAATCTTAATTTTCTGCAATATATTCTTCATGAAGTCCTTTGTCTTGCAGCCTTTTGTGTTTAATTGAAAATTCTCTTTTTGTCCTGATGTCTGTTCCATGTTCCCACTTTCCAGTGAAAGGGCAGAAAGGGTCAGTATTGAGCAGCAGCATTAAAAGAAGATATGGGGGAAAAAAAATCCTGAGTGCTTGGCTAGAATACTGCCTAGAATACTTCTAAATTCAATATTTACAACCCTGCCTGCAGAACAGCAGTAACTACTTTTGTATGTGGTGCTTTACAAAAGCTGTCTAAACATTTTTATGAAATCAAAAAATGTATTTCTTGAGGTTGATCTCACATTTAGATGACTAAATGTTGGCTTGTGATGAGGCTTTGCTGATTTATTGCTATCAAGACACATTCACAGTTTACAAATGTAATTATAATGCTCCTATTGGAACAAGAGTGCAATAGGTTTGTCCATCTATTTTTGACATAACATATAAACTTCATGAGTTAGCCAGAACAAAAAAAACTTTGTGACTTCGAATGGAAACAGGTTTTGAAATCAGCTTTAAACAAAAAAAAAGAGCACCCTAAAGGCATGATTATTGTACCTTGATTCTCCATCCATACGTGGCATATCCTCCACCAGCTCAGGCTAGTTCCAAAATAAGACTTGGAGGAGAAAGCTGGAAAATCTCAAAACTTACAGAATGGCATCTTCAAAGATGACAGATGTGACAGGGAGAGAATGTTTAATAAAAAGATGGATTTGTCAGTATTGAGCAACTTTTAATCTCCAGGATTATCTAGAAGAGAAACTGGAAGTATTTGGGAATTGTTAGGGTAAATCCAGAGCCTGCAGGCAGCGGGTTTGACTGAAATAGGTTATTCAAAAGGATTTGTTCATCCAAAAATACCTTAAGATCCTGCAGTTCTCTTTCTAGGGATGAAGAGGTCACTGGAAGCACTAGCTGAGGCAGGGAGCAGGAATACCAGGGCTCCACTGGAAGTGGTCTCCTCCAGGTGCCGGAGCAGAGCCCTGGACCATCCTGTGGCATTGAGCTCCACCTGCTGCAGTAACACTGCAGCTTTGCTGCCCTCCCTCTACCTGCAGCTGCTGCCGAGCGCCAGCCCAAGGGAAATCATCATTTTCATGGAAAGCTTTTGGGTCGTTTCCTTGTGTAATCTTACTTTATGATGATGATTCATGTATTACTTTATGATTTTTTTTTTGAACTATTGTTTCCTACATATGGAGTTGTGCAAGGTTTTTATTTTTTACATCACTATAATGAAAGCAGGAAATGATCACTGAAACAGACCTTTTGATGGCTGACAGCAAATTAGATGAACTATGATGAAAGTCTTGAGTTAGAAACACTAAAAAACCCAACACCCAAGCTCCGATGATTGTTCAGATTGTCATGATGATATATTGTTGAATTTAGCAAATTAGACATACCAGGGATGTTTTCTGGTTTTATATCTGCACTGCAAATTAAAAAGAGAGAGTTCCACTGTTCTATAATTACGTGCTGTTACTCTTTTGAGCTCTGATTGCACCTTTTCAATCCATGACATTGTAATGAAAGATAATGCCGTTGAAAAGGAAGCTGTTCCCTTCTGTTTTGTGTGATGAGGGTGGTTCAATCACATCCTCAGTGCCTGAGTGGAGGGGGTGGTGTGACCCTCCCTCCTTCAGCATCAGGGAGTTGCACAGCTCTGCATCCTTTCCCAGGCACTGGCAGAGCTTGCTGGACACAGGGAAGGATGCTGGGGCTTCTTGCACCTGAGAGAACTTTTCCCAGTGCTCTCTGGCATTAAACACTTGAAATGAATAATGTTAAATGGCTCCAGACCTTACCCGTGGTCAGGAAACTGGTGCTTTCAAGCCATTGAAACCTGAGGGCTGCATTGCCCCACGCTTCTTGTTTTAATTTTATCATTCCAGGTATCCCAGGTGTGGAATCAATGGTACCTGGCAACATTTTGCTGCTTCTGGAAAAAAAGTACTAAAATAATAATAGTGTCATGAGCAAAGCAGACTGCAAATTTCCTGTTCTGGAGTGTCCAAATCAGATTTCTTCTAGTTTTGTCTTTAATGTGTGCAATTTAAAAAAAAAAGTCCTCTCTATGTCAGTCTGTTCCATGGTGTTCCTGTAGCAGGGATGATGAGAAACCTGACACGGGATCCTGGGTTTTGGTGTTCTTAGGGTGGTGCTGGGGTGGTTGGTGTTGTGAGACAGGCCATGAGGAAATAGTAACTGAAAGGGAGAAAGAAGATCAAAGGATGCTCAAATACTTAGAATGGATTAGGTTTTTCACTGAACTCTCAAAAACTGTTCCCTAAATATTGCCCAAAAGATGAAAAATTCTCCAGTTTTCAAAACCAATTTGCCTCTGAACCAGCTACTCTGAAGGTGTTTCACCTACAGAGTGTTCTCTTCCATCCATCTGGCAGCTCTCTACCCTCAGGAGTACTCTGAAATTTAGAAGGGTTCATCATAGGAAATAATTATTTGTCTTTTAGCATTATTTATAGTTTGGACAGATCATTTGTGCTCTTGGATGTGCATGGAATGAAGTTACAAATATTTAAGGTTTTATGCTGTAAATTATTTGTTTTTAAGTGGTTTGTCTGGTAACACATTTCTAGAATCCAGTCTAGTTTGGGAAGCCTGTTTTCAGAGAAAGACATAAAATATACTTGTTTGTGGGCTGCCTTAGTCACCCCAGTCCAACATTGTTGTTTGCTGTTCTCTGGTGAGTGAAGGTATTGCTCCTTGCACTTTGAACCTTTGTTCTGCTGAAATCTCACACAGGAGCATAAATCTGAAAATAATTCTATGCCTTCTCAAGTCAAGGTTCCAAGAAGCAAAGTGCTGTGCTCCTAATTTCTTTTTTAAATCCTTGAGCATGCTTGGGCTTTGCTCTGTTGTGCCAAAGCTGCCCAGCACAGGATGAGTTTCACTCACAGCTCCCAGTCTGCTGGGCAGCACTTCTTGTACATCAGCTGTGCCCTGACCACACAGATACAACTTCCTGGGCCTGCAGCTTTGCATTGCTTGGAATCACTGACTGAGCTCTTTGATCTAAAAAATGCTGGAAAAAATGACTGTCTTCATATCCTTTCAGCCTGTATCCCATACGCTGCTGAGTGATCAAAACTCTTTTATTAATCTACCCATATAATTTTTTTTTAATAGGCAGGAATGTGTCTTTTTTTCCACTTGAATATACTGATGGTTGAAGGAGTTCTGAGAGTGTGTTTGTGTCTGACTTCAGGGCTTTTTATGGCTCTGTGCCTTCCCTGGAAGTGAAAGCACAGACCCAAGAATAGCGATCTATCACAGTGTGCATCTTCAGGGAAGAGCAGTTACAACTAAATAATTTTCTATTCCTGGCTTTGGAAATTGGTTATTCTTTTTATGTTAGACACCATAGTCTATATAAAAGTCTTCCAAGAGAAAAGTTACATTTCTAAGCATTTAAGCATGGCAATTTTATAAAGCATGCATGCGTTTTGGCTTTTCAGCAGGTGCTCCCCATGAGAATCTCTTTGTGCACCAGTTATGTTCTGAGTTATGTACTAAGTTTTTCTACCCTAGACACTCTTGCTCTAGTTTGCACCTCCATAGAAAAATTTATTTGCACCACTTCAGTTTGAAAATTATGACCTGCTGCAGTATTTCAAGTATGTTTACATGGTTTTGTTTGTTGTTTTTAGGAACTAATGCTGAAAAAGATGTGCAGGAAAAACCACTCAAAGTGGCTGAGGTTGCTGCTAACAAGTGCTCTTTCAATCCAGAGGTGAGATCTGAGGAAGCTCTGATTCAAAATGAAGTTAAAGAAGGCAACAGACATGATGTTTTAAATATTCATAGTAATATCTATTTGCTGAATTCAAGGTTTAAAGCTTACAGCACAAAAGGAACCAGCCTTTATTGACTGATGAACATTTCATAGGGGTTTTTTCCTACTCAAACTCCTTACAAAGGTATTAGAAAAAAATCACTGATGACTTGTAGGGTCACTTGTAATTTGGTAAAAATAGTTCTGAAAATTCAGTTTAGCTGTGTTAGTTATTCCATGTGTCAGCTCTAGAAGACTGACCTTTAAACTGTATTACAGTTTAGCACAGAAATGGCTAATACATTCAAACTTAATTTTTATTTCAAAAAGTCATATTTCTTTAAAGCACACAGGTCAATATTGCACATCCTTAGACCTCAAAAACCTGAAGTTGAAAGGGCTGTTCCTTGGGGTGCCACGTGAAGCTGCACAATGTACTGTTGTTGAAGATCTAATTTATACCCAGGGTTTCAGCCTCTGCCTGGTATGACCTTAACTTGCAATTTAAAATATTGAAAGGCTTGGAGAGAATTTTATTTAAAATGCCACTTCTTGGTCAGCATAGAACAGTTCCAGTTGTGTGTGACTCTGTTCTGATTCATCCAAGGCCACCCAAGTGTATTTGCTATTTGATATGAACTCAGGTCTGTCGTATGGCAATGCAGTTACAGAGCAGGCTGTGGCTCTGTCCCAGGCCTTGTAAATAGAGATAAAATGTTGGAATTAAAACACATTTTAGTGTCTCTGTATGCCTTTAACAATTATTTGAATTCTATTTGACAATCCAGCAAAATTTCTAATTTTTATCATATGTCATCTTTGTTAGTTTATTTAAAATCTGTTCCATCTCCTTTCTCTTCAGAACAAAAGTGAATGCCAGTAAGCTGATTAGAACATAATTTTTATTAAAAAAAAGAGATGAGTAAAACTTCAAAGAGAAAAGATGGTGCATTGGCCAATATATAAAAATTGACAATTAACATTAACACTTTTTAAACACTTTTTTGAAGTTTTCTTTAAGAAAAAAAGCCCAAGTGTTACCTGACTTCAGCATCCAGGAGCATCTCACCTATCACAACTCAGAATTTAATTTCCTTTGGTAACTAACTCCAAGCAGCCTCTCCTGTGTGGATGAGCATTTTCTGTATGGATCCAGCTGAGATTCCATACTTCCAAGGTGCATAATAAAGGGGCTTCCGTATTTCCTTTGCTGGGAATTAATTTTTCTGGCCACCTCAGAGCACTCAGAAATTGCCTCCCAGGATAACTTGGGCTGCACCAGAGTCCCTGTACCCCAGCACATTGTCTCCCAGTGGGTAGCAATTTATCCATGCATTTTTTTGTTACCTAGTGCATGTAAAACCACTGTATGTGCACAGCCTGCAGTCAGAGTTCTATGAAATTGGTGCAGCGGTTGTCTGGAAACCCCAAGGGTAGTTCTAAGCCAGGGCTAGTTCAACAACAAATATAAGCTTTCATCTCCCTTGTTTTTCAGTTCCATGGTTGCTCAGAAGAAAAAATGTTGCAGGCATTTTGAACAGTGTACAAAGTAGGTGGTTTTAATTCCCTTAAGTAAAATTGCTGACCTGATTTTGTACACTCTTAAAAAATAAGGGAGAAGCAATAAAAAAAACCAAAACTGTTTGTGTTCTGTGTTCCAAACCCAGCTATGTCTGTGGAGCTTTTCCTTTTATTTTGGTTTTTACAAATGTCAATCTCCTTGTTTGAGGTCTTATTGATTTTTTTCTTTTTTTTTTTTTTCTGGGATGGAACTTGTAAAAGGTTTCTCTCCCCTGCAAATGTTTTGCAGTTTGTTGATGCATAAACACTCAGAGCAGTCATTCCTTAAGTCTAGGCCATTGAACAAGCTCTTCTTCCTGCCTGGTAGTTAATGAAGCTCATGGTTGCTCAACTTCCTGCAAGATCTCTGTCAGACCTGAACTCAGCCATGATTTAAAGCTGTTGGGATACCTGTGCACAGGAAGGCACAGCAGGATCATGTCAGACTTGTTTGCATGCTTGAGAGATGACACAATGCTGTCCCAGGTGGTGACCATCTCAGGAAATATTTGGTGATTCAAACTGAACCCTGACACTGCACATTCCTTCTCTATGATAAGCTCTTAATTAATGATGTAATATTCATTTTCCATTTGATCACTTTCAGTCTGATTCACTGGAACCAGGGAAGAGGCTCTCTCCTTTTAGGGACGTGGGAATGGACCTGAGGACTTAGAACACCTGCAGCTCAGTCAAGGTAAAGGAATCCAGAGCACACAGAAATGGGCCAGGCAAGGCTAAAGGACTCTTTGGTTCTGTAGTGGCAGCAGTTGAATTATAGGCATAATAATCTACTGTACAAACAGCTTAGAGAAGAGAGTTTAAAATTCTGTCTCTATAGGTGTGTATATACTGAAAATGTGACAGTGCTGTAGGAGGACTGATTGTTTGATAGCTCCATCTGTATCAACACTATATTGCTTTAGTGTTCTTTCTAAAGGTGCCTGTTACCTCTTTGCAGTCTTTTGCATGACTCGGTGCTGTGCCAAGGTTTGTAATTAAATAGGCAGAACTGAGCAGTGTCAGGACAGACAATGTCCATTATGTGAGTGAAAATCACTGTGAAAATACCTGCCACTCTTACAGAAACACCTGCATGGACTCATTTGGAAGGTGCCAACTTGAGTCTGACATTGAATGGACATTTATGCCCCTTATCTGATGAGTAGTGAGCTGTTATAATAGGCCATGGATTTGGGATCCTGTGTGCCTTTTAGCCTGCTGAGTTTGGGCAGCAACTGCTATTTTATAGGACTGAGCACAGAAAGTATCTGGTTGTACATTGTTTTCCTAGAAAGTATCTCCTATTGCCACTAGACACTATAAACTGTCCCAGCAGGACACTTCTTATGGTCTAATTTAAATAAATAAACATTTGGGGAGAGGGGAATATGGGAAGACCCATTGGGAACAGGCTTTAGCAGAGTGCACTCCTGCTCTTACATGTGCTTAGGCTGTGTTGTCACCCGTGTTTCACCACTGTCACTGCATGCTGGTGACAACACTGAGGTTTCCCTCTGCTTTTCTGTGCCACTCACACATTCTGACTGCACTCCCAGCTTGCCTGCAGAGACTATTCACTCTGTTTTCTAATTATTAGCTTAAGCAGTTGCCAAACTGCTCAGTAAGCCTTGCAGTAGGTGACTCCAGGGTTTTCTAAATTTTTCTGGAACTTTCCAACTTTGAGATGTGAGCTTTAAGCTAAGGAAAGAGATTTGTTTGCAAATGAAGAGCAAACAGTAGTACAAAAAGATGATTTACATCTGGCAGGGTTTACTTACAGCCTGCTGCAAATAAAACTGACAAATTACCCCTGCCAGCCCCAGCAGGGTACAAATTACACCAGTGTTTACAAGCTTTTGAGACTTTAAGTCTTTGAAGAGCATTCGGTAGAGAAAAATAGTTGAATCAAAGTAAGCAGCAATAAGACAGTCATCTATATAAAAACTTAATAATTAGGTTAAATCTAAGCAAATGTGGCAGTCAGGACAACGTGTGATATTGTATTGGCATATGTTGAAGGCAAATTAGGCTCTTTCATTGTTTTACTGAGATTCACTGTGCAAAAGTCAAGGAAGTTAAAGCAGCTTCCTTGCATGTACTGCTGTAGAGGAATCTGAACTTCACATTTCACAGTAATGTAATGGTTTTAAATGTTTCAAATTTTTTACACCTCAGCAATTTCTAAATTTTATACCAGTTACTTCTGGTAACATTAAATTTCACATGCTTCCCTTTTTATCTTTCTCTCCCCCCAATTATTTTTATTATTCCCTTACTCAATTGATTCGGTTTTAGTGGATTTTCACTTGATAAACTTATCTGAAAATAGTAATAAACTGTAAACAAAATAATAAATCCTATGTGTTTTGAAGGTTGGATAAGCCATTTTGGTAAAGCATGACTTGTTTTTGCCATAAATGCACTGTTAGTTATGTTTGCCTGCAGTCATTACTCATTGCTAAGTTTCGGTGGGATTGTCTCCTTGAGGTCAAATTAAAGTTCTTTTGATGATAACCTGCCAAAGATCAGTTTACTTCTTGATCTACGAGTTGCAGGTGCTTGGGGCTTGCTTTTGGTTGCTTTACATTCTTTATTTTCAAATGAGCAGGGTGAGAAATACTTGCTGAGGTGGAAATTAGCACCACGTTTGGTACTAAAAGACTTGCTGAGTTTAAATATTAACACATTGATTTGTAGACATTCTGGTGAAGCAAACTGGACCACTCCTTTCAACACAGTATACAGTTTGGACAAATAAAATGTCATTTTGTTAGGAAGTTACAATGAGGGAGCCTTGACTTGGCACTTGGGAAATGTGCTTTTAAAATGCCATTAGGAGGCATTTTGTGTGCCTTGGCCAACCCGGGGATCTTTAGGATCAGCTGAGCTTTTCCACAGCTTTGAAATTCTCTCCAATTCGGTAGACTGAGTGAGTTTCTAATCCTACAGTTGTAGAAACCTATGAAATTAAATTTGATTTTATAAAAATCTAGATGGTCTTCAAGATTGTAGGGAGTAACATGACCTGGGACTGCTTTTGCATAAGGTGGTGTTTAGAGCCTTTTTGGAGGACTAAATGTGAAGGATTCAGGGGCAAGAAAAGACCTGTATTTCTAAGTTATCTTTTTCATGTGCTAAAGGAGCTCCGTGTACCATTACAGCTGGACAAACTGGAGCTGGGCATGATTTGTACATGCCAGAAGAATTGGCATGGATGGCACAGATGGATGAGGATTACTCAGTTCCTGAGCAATTTTTCCTTACCATTTTATTTTTCCTTTTTTCTTTATCTTATCACTACTATCTTATGCTTTTATGGAATGTAATTTGATAAATCCTACAATGCCTAGCACTCAAGTATGTTCAAGCACTGTCTTGCTCATCTCTGCAGCACTGCTAGGCTTTAGCTGGATAAATATGATTACTCTCATGGATAAATTATGAAAGTCAAATTGGGGAGGTAAGATTAATTGCCACTGGAACAGTTGCCATTGGAACTTGAGTGTCTCAGGTAAGGAAATACCTTCAATGATGCCTCTGTTTCTGATTTTTATTTCTAGTTTCAAAATTGGGCTACTAAATTAAAGTCTCCAGGGGGAGATTCCTTGTGAGGCCGAGCCCATTACTCCGGGTGAGTGCCATTGTTCCTCTAACAGATGGAGTGTTTAGCCTACTTTTTACTGGGGACATTTGTTTCCTGTGCCACGTTATGATAAATGCAGATTTGCCCTCCACTGAATTTTTAATGGTAATGCAATCTGCAAGAATATGTTCAATGTATATTTTTAATGATGTGAATAGATTTGATCCTAATGTGTTTTGATGTCACATTTTTTCCCCAAGTGATTAAATCCCCTGATTTTAGTCTTTTGTCCCTCCTCACCTCCAGAAGTCAGTACTGCTAAAGGGGCAAACAAGACTATAGTCCTTTATGTACATAATCAGCGGAATTGTCTCTTAAATTATGATCAGTTGTACCTGTACCACACCCACAGAGGATACTAATGTTGTAAAATTGTTCTTGTGTATCTAATTTGGGTTCCAGAATCCTTATTGCTGGTGCAGAGGATGGGAAGAACCTACTTCATTTTAATGTTTGAAGGGTTGGTAAGTAAGCCAATACCTACCTCCTGAACATCCCTGACTCTGCCATCTTCTTTGGTCCCATAAACTTAATTCACAGTTAGTTGCATTCAAAACCAGGTTCGTGGGTGTCCTAGTTCAGCAGGTGGGACCAGTTATCACTGTGTGGGGGGTGATCAAAGCTATGTATTCTACCCCCTCT
>JAWWEW010000036.1:3484724-3529306 GCA_035583185.1 Anabacerthia variegaticeps | reverse complement strand
CCCTTTGGGCTTGTGCCCTGGGACACTGGGTTATACTGCTGGGTTTTGGTGAGTGGAAAGCAGTTTTCTCTTTGTGTTAGTGTATTTATTGTAATGTTTTTCATTAAATTGTAACTCTGACTTATAAACTCTCTTGTGGTGGGTCTGTTTCTCCTGCTGGTTTACGTTTAAACCAGCACAGTGGGATTTCAAATACCTGGGTAGAAATATTCCTGACCACAAAGTTTCTGTGCCCACTGAAATGGATGGAAGATGACAAAAGGGTTGTGCTTAATGTTGTGCTACTGCACGAATAGACTTATATTTACGTTTACAAAACAGTATATTTTTACACATTTGTTGAAATCAGAAGTGTAGTATGGCCTGTCTTGTCAAAGCTGCTTAGTGGACTCAGAAAAAAGGTGTCTGTTTGCTCTTGTGTAGGAGTCATCACTTTAATGCTGGTTTCTGGAAAGCACAATTGTCTGTCCCTGTCATATCTTGTAACACCAATCATTCCTTACATTGTAATTCCAGCAGGAATCCTGGAGCACACCTAATATAGTTTATTCTAGCTACTGTGGCAATTAAATCATGAATCCTACCTATTTTATATTATTTAAGAAGTGAAGCATGCTGTGAATATAATGGCCATGGAAAAATTTGCTTGAGTAAAGTCAGGGGAACAGATTTTTTTAAATATGAACTTACTTTCTCTAATGCTTTCTGAAACGTGCAGTGGCCAAATGGTCCAGTATGCAGAAAAATATCCAACAGATTTAATATCTGGACATCAAAGGTACACATTAATTGTTTTGGGGTTTAAAAAAAAAATTATTGCTTTGTATAGGCCTGGAAATTCCTTTAGAGTCATGGTATGACCTTTTAACAAAGAAAATGTGCCAGCCACTCATCTTGACTCTTTGCACGGTGTTACTGTGGCTAAATCTGTGTTAAAATAAATTAATTAAGACCAGCAAAGACCTCAAACTCAGAGTTTTTAACCAAATACTGAAATAGGAAGTTGCAGGAGGAGATAATTTCAGGTGAAAATGGCTGTGCTGCAGGTTTGGATCAAAGGCATGTCAGCAATGCTTCTTGTAACAATTTCAGGCTTTAGAAAAGGAGATATTTTGGGGGGGGGGGGCAAGACAGAATGGAAAATGCAAGAAATAAAGAAGAAACCCAGAGTTTTCTTCTCCAGGGCAGCAACTTTTAATCTCAATTAAAGCAGTGAGGCTAGCAGAGCAGCATGTTAATACCTACTACAGGGAGTCAGAGAATACAAATGACCTTTGTGGATTTGGGTTTTGCTGCTTTTCCTCCTGATTGAAAAGGACACCCAGCAGTTGTCTTAATTGGATGTTAATTGATACATATTCACAGGAAGTAGTGTCTGTGATCTTGCAGCTTGTTTGTATGAAAGAGTATAATGGAACAAAGCATGAGGAAGTTTTTTAATGATCACAGTGACATAGCGGAGTAGTAGGAATTTTTAAATTATCTCAGAAACGTTTGAAGAGTCATTACCAGGGCAGACATAGCTGCATTCATAAGGCTTTAATATTCTGCATTACACATTAAAAACATAATTAAACTGAAGACAAACCTTATAATTATGACCTCATACCTCCTGTCAGTGATACTCTCTTACACTTTCTGGAGTCCATATGATGATGTAAAAGAGGGTGATGACAGAATGCAGAGCTGGCTCATCTTTCACAGCCATCAGTCACCGGTTCCAGGTATGAAGTCTCACCTGTGCTTTCCTGCAGATGAGTTTCCTCCAGTCACTGCAGGAGTGACCTGTCCACTCTAATATCCTACACAGCATTGAAACACACTTAGGAATTTTCTTGTCTTTGTGCAGCCTAAAATGAAATACCATTTGGGAAATCATTCCTCTTCCTTCATTGATCAGTACTTCTTATAGACTGGCCATGTAGGCACAAAGTAACTGTGACTCACTTAGGTACTTCCCAATGTTGGATTTGGTGGCTGGAATACACTGTGGCAGAAATGACACCACCTTTGTCCTTGAGGACTCAAATATCTTTAGCTTTGAGCAAAGAATTGTGTTTTCATTCCTCTTGCTATTTTTACTGGAACTGAGTAAACTCTAGCAGCACAGCCCCTTTGAAATGACATTCAGCTCTGAGGGAGATCCTTATTGCTTTGCTCCAGTGACATCTGTAAATGGGATCCAGAAATAATCCACACTTGTGAGAGGATCTGTTGTTTTTATATACCAAGAAAGTAGAAGTATTTATAAGTCATAAATTGTAGAAACACATAGGAAGAGTTTCACCCCAAGAGAGAGCAGTAAAGCATTGGAAGCTTGTAGTGGTTAATCTGTAATAAAGGCAGGGTGCCACAAATCACTTCTGTGGACTAACTCAGCCCACCAGGACCACGCACGTGTCTTGGAAATACTCTTGTTCACAAAAAAGTAGTGCTTAAAACTAAGCATATTGCTTCAAATGAGACTAGTGGAAAACACTTTTTATTTGTGTAAAAAGCAGGGATGAAAGGTGATAGATTTGGGAACTCAGCAGGGCTGCTCATCCAAGCAGAGGTGCCCATGTAAAAATGACAAGTTGTGGTCATTCCCAGCCAGTTATGTCCAGGAATCCACACCTTTGAGCTGCATGTCCAAAGGGGAAGTGTCCATGTTGTTCCATGAGCCAGTCAAGCCTTTCCTTGCAAAGGGCACCTTAAACCTCAGTGTGGCATTGGCCAGAGCTCCAGGGAAATGGCTCCTGTGCATCTCTTTCTCTGCACTGTGCTAGTTAGATAAAGCTAAATGTCAAACTGCTGGCAGTTTAGCAGTGTTCAACTGGCTGCTTTTTCTGTTTTAAATTAGAAACTGGATGGCTCTTTCAAAAGTTTCAAGTTTCCTGAAGGCAGATCTCTAAAAGTCACTCTGCATGCAGAAAGCCCAGCTTCTGCTAATACATCCTCTGTGCCTGCAACAACAGTTAGACTGAATGTAACCCAAAGAAAGGCTTCTCCTAATTTTTTTTTTCCTGCTAGTGGCTGTGTAGCTGACTTTAATACAAAACCATTTAAGTGTGATTGAAATGGCAACTGCTGCTGAAAGATTTTAATCTGTTTTTTTTGGAGTGCTGGTTATGACCTTGTCTGTCCTCACCTGTGAAGTTACACCAGTGCTACTCTAATACATGCAGACAGAGAAGATGTTGGTGTTCAGGGAGTGTGATAAGCTGGCATTCCTTAATGGAATGCTGGCAATCCTTACCGTGGTTTCCTGGAAGTGGAGTCTGTAGGAGCAGGGAGGAGAAGCAACACAGAGTTAAGGAGCAAAGAGAGTGAGGCAGTACTGAGAAGGTGAAATGTTTATCTGCCAATTTTAGTTTCCAGTGTATTTAATACTTCATCATGTCAGTTGCTTGGAAACCAGTGTTTTGTGCCCTTTTGCTGCTTGGCAGAAATCACTCTAATTGGCATGTTTCTAGCACTGTCACTGCTGGCAGTTTGCAGTGGGGTTTTTTTTATTTTTTTTTCCAGAAGCAAAATTTTTCTTTTACATGAATGATGGCTCACATTAATTAGGCAGCAGTCATGGGTAAAGACAGCTATTTAAGTGTATGGATGTATGAACCATTATCTCTATCATCAATCACTGGGAAGACTGCTATTCCTATCAACATTTCTGTCTTTCCAGGGGCTCTTCCTTTGAGTCACAATCTCCTTTTCCTTTTGTGCAAAAATAGTTGTTTATGTTTGAAGTTTCTTAAGTGGAAATAATTCATCTTTTTTAAGTTTTACTACCTACCTAAACAGAGCAGTCCAATCCCATTATTTATTATGTCTTCTGATACCAAATGACAAATTGTCACTCAATGTTTGGACAACACTAACACTTAAAAAGAGTTTTTCATTATTTACTAGTTAAATATGCTCTATAAACACTGGGCCACGAGCAGTGGTTTCTACTTTGACATGAAAATGTTGAACCAGCTGTATTTCCTGGTCCTTGGTGAACTCCCACTTCACAAGCAGTGACTTTTTACTGGTAATACGAACATAGAGCTATTGTACAGGCTTACAGCTAGAAAATGGAAACCCCAGAAATCTCCATATGATGTTTTTTCTTTTGGAGTTTTAGTAAAAGTTTCCCCACAGCTTTTCTGAGAAAAATTTAAAGCAAGTCTTGAAATCTCAGAGGTTCCTTTTTCTGCCCTTCATCAGTACAAAGCTGTCCTCTCAGTGCTGCTCTGGACATACTTCACCCACCCACTTTTGTTTATGTCCTTCTCCAGAGACAGGTTTTTTGTACCTCCAGGTAGCCAAACGTGTTTGGGCTTCTCATTGTTACAGAACCTCTCCTCGTTGTCAAAGGAGAGGTTCTGCCTCATTTCCCCGTGGAGGCAGCATCTGTGTTTTAATGTCTCTGGAGTTAATTGCAAACCACTGGGAGACGCTCTGAATGTGCAGCACTACATGAGTGCACTCACCTGTGACATCTCCTGTAACACTGTGGGTGGTGTTTTGACTATTGAAGATCCTTATTTCTTGCCACACAACCTTCTGTAAATGTACCCCAAATTAACTCCTGTCTTACTTGTTTTGTGACTTATTTCACAGTCAGATTTTTCATTATAATGAAATAATTTTATAATATGCATCTTTCCCATGATGAAGAGCCTGGTTTTGTTTTTTTGAACAGACATTTGAGTACAGAATATTGTACTCATCTGCAGGAGAATAAAATGGGAATCAACATCTGAAATAACATGGGTATTCCAGATTGTTTGTATGTCTTCAGCTACTCGAGACAGATGTTGATATGGTACTACTTTAGCTCCTTGCCAGAGTCATTGGGGGTTCAACATGGCAAATGATCACATATGCCTGAGTTTCTGTGGGTTAGTTAACTACATTTAATGGATTTTAATGTCTTTATCATCTGGACTTCACTGAGTTTAAAAAGACTAGATGGATGAATATTTATCAATTTGGTTCTTACTGTGTAATTAATCAACCATTGAATAGGAGTAGTAACCACTGTGTTCCTGATTCCTTGTGTGGGCATCTCTAACTTGGCTGTAAACATTACCAAACCAGAATTAATAATTAATTTACATTAGTATCTACTTGTGAACTGTGAGTAGTTGCAAGCTTTTTCTGTCCACATGCTGAGCTTGGAGAGTGACCCAAATGTGCATCTCAATAGAAGGACATGCTAGGTCAGGCTCACCAGCATGTAAACTTAACTCCAGGGCTTTTTGTACTTTCAGAAGGTGAATAATTGGGCACCCAGTAATCACTCACTGAGTGGTTTTTATGTGAACAATACACAAATTCTCATTTACAACAGGACTGCCTTACATCACCAGGGAAGGTGATATGGCAATCTTAGTATAACTATATTTGGCACATAGTGGCACAGATTTACATTCAGCATTGTAATCACTGACGTACTGAGTGAAATGGTCAGCAGCTCCAGTATTTATGACAAGAGAGAGAATCTAATTCTCCACTGCAAACATCAGTATCACTATGGACAGGTTACAAGAAATGCAGAGTTTGCTCTCCTGTTGTTCTCTGTGTGCTCTGTAAATAAGAAAAGCACTGTGTGCATATGCATTTTCTTTTATCTTGGCATTTCCTGCTGTTTCACAATTAATAGCTATTTAGGTGTTACAGAGCCTTGTCAGAAAGTTAAGGGACTTAACATTAGAATTACTTCAGCTATTAGAATGCAGCAACAGCTCCAGTGGAGTCTGATGTGTGCTAATGCAGAGACACACGACATATTTGGGGGGACTGAAACAATTTTTTTAAAAAGTGCCCTATTCCATCTGAAACAGCAGCAAGGACAGTGACATTTAATGAGCTGAAATCTGATGAGAACAGTGTTAGCACTTGTGCTCCTGCAGAGATTGCTGTAATACCCTGAATTCTTCAGGTTGTTAGAACTTCCATTTTATTATGTGTTCAAGCAGACAGCCCCTCCAGTACCATGGTGCTCCCTAAAACTAGGTAAGATAAGGGCATAGATTTCAAGTTTCATCCAAAGGAGGCAGCTTCCTGCTTTCCCTGCTTTCTTCAGTGGGTATTTCTCTGAAATCTTCAGATTTGTAACAGGATCATGATGATATGGCTGCAAACAATGCAAAGCCCTCATTTAGAAGACTTTTGCTGGCTTTTAATCCACAGATTTAGTCTGTAATATTCTGAATATATCTTAGCTGTGTTTACTGTGGTTTCAAAGTTGTCGCCTCCCATACTTTCTGTTTCATAAGGAAATGGATTGTTGTGTTTTCTGCTATAGAAAATACGTACTGGGAATGTTTTAAGTTGCAGTGTTTCTAAAACTGCTCTTGTTTTTCAACTGGGAAGCCTTGGCTCATATTCAGTTTGTCACTACTGCAGCAAGTCAGGCAGTGCTCAGCTGATACCCACAACACCCTCAGCAGGCTCTGGCTTTGTGCCCAAAAAGGAGCTTTTACTTGTCTAGCCAGGAGTTGTTGCAGATGCACATTGAAATGCTTTTATGAAAATAAAGGAAATGGCCTTTAGAAAGCGTGTGCTCTCAGTGGCTTTCAGAGCAATGCCACATGGGTTACATTTATATTTACAGCTGGCTATAAGCCTCTGGAAAAGGCAGAATTCTTTCTGAACAGTGTCTGGAGCAGGAGATGTTCTGTCATTAGCTTTGTTGATACAAAGGCTGTATCCATTAAGGTAAGAAAATTGAATAAGGCATTTTATGAAACAGTGGCTAACAATTTCCATGATCAGAGAAAAAGCCATTTTGTGAAACAGTGGCTAAGAATTTCCATGAGCAGAGAAATATGTACATATACAATGCTTGATGGATACATAATTATTTTATTTAGTGCTTAAAATATTTGTTCACCGTGATAATAACCAAATGGTCAGCCTTAGAAAGAGAAAGAATCGAGCTGGTATAAATGGACTGCAACTTCCACCTTGGGGAATGGGCAGAGGGAGATTAGCAGGGAGAGTTAATGAGGCTGCAGCACCCTGGTAGTGTCACCCACCCTCATGGAAAAGTTTCTGGCATTGCTTACAACTCCTTAATGTTTTTTTAACACCTAAATTATAACTAGGACAAATTGAGGATTTGCTTTTATTTCTGTGAGTTATTTCTTCCTCAAAGAAAGACACCAAGAATCCCAAATCTTAGCAGTAAAAAGTTCAATTCCCTGACACTTTAATGGCCTTGCACTTAAATTAACTGGTGACCTTGAGTATTTAAAAAGTAATTTAATAAGTACACAGTTACACCAAGCACTGAAAATACACTTGCAGCCAATTTTCTGTATGTGCAGTACACTGCTGGGTCATTCCTCTGTGCGTCTTTTTGACACTTATCTATACTATTATATTCCTGGAGAGAAAACTTGAAGTATTTCTTGGTACACTATTACTGCTGAGAAAACTCTTTTAATTTTCATGCTGATAAAGATATTAACATAGAAAAATTAGACATATCCTTTTGTCTGAAAGGCACTTGAAAATCTGTGTTGTGACTACAGTTGACTGAAGCTCAATTACTTTAATAAACGTATTCCAAATTTCATCTTGATTACATTTGCATTTTAATGAACGATTCTTGCCTACTTGTCAAATAGGCAGCCCAGCTAAATTTATTAAGTTATTGTATAAACAGAGTATTTTGATGCCAGAATTTAAATGGAGAAATATTTGATGTCATATTCCAGCAACATGTTATAAATCTACAGTGTGGTATGTTGGTTTCCTCTGTATTTTAAGTTTGGATTTATTATGCTGGTTTTCTTTAAAGAGTCCATGAAACTTTAGGATCATTCATAAATATGCCAGATGGAATTTTATGGAATTATGAGAGGGGGTTTTCTTGGCTTTAAATTGGATAGTTATTACATCTCTTTTATACCCTGCATTTCTGTTAAACATTGTTATTTATTTCTTTTCCTGTGCTTGAGTAGCAAAGGGGGAGTAAACTGCTCCCCTTGGGAACTACTGAATTTGGTGCCTGAAATTTGCACCCTCTATGACCTTTGGGTGCTCTTTAACATGTCTGGTAAGCAAAGAGACTTATTACTTGTCAGTGAAACAAATGAGGCCCAGCTTTCAAGCCTGGGTGGTGTTGGGAAGAATCAATACACTTTGCTGGCACTCGATTTGGGAGTCAGCAGCACATTAACTAAAGGGATGTGTCCTATGGTTTAGGACAGGATGCTCCTCGGGCTTGGGTCTGTGCTTTGTTCTTGCTAACATTTTAATCAGCAGCTGCAGAGAACCTGTGTGCCATACGCTCCTTCATTGCCCCCAAAGCTCACCTTTGCTTTTTCTATTATTATTTTTTTTAACCTCTGGGGTCATCCTGCAGGCAGTGCATTATGATTTCCTCTTTTTATTTTCTTCTCCTGCAGTAAGACCCTGCCTGGTCTCTTCCACTCCCTGCCAGGTGCACTGGCACCTTCCCTATTCCTGCCACAGCAGCTTCCTGACAGTGCATGGGGTTGTGGAATTCAGCAGCTCCAGGGCAGTGTCTGTCAGGCTGTGACAGTGTGGAGTTCACACAGTGAGGGGCCTGGAGGTCAGTTGGCTGGTATAAATGAGAATTAGGGAGTTTTTAAACCAAGTAATGGCCAAAGTGACGCTGAGCTCAAAACATCCAGTAATTAACCTGTATGATACTGAAATAGAGAAAGGAAAGTCCTTGCAGTTCATATTGGGGAATTGTTATCCTTTGTTATCATATTGCAGAAGGAAATAGTAATGTTGGTCTCTTGAATACAGAAGAATCTGAAATCTCTAAAAATGAAGCTAGTGGGCAAGAGAGAAATCAATCAGTTTAATAGTGTGTGATTAGGACACTGACCAAGTTGTGATGATTTTTGGCAGACATCACCTCGGTTCTGTGAAGCAAAGTGAAGAATACTTTCACATACTTTGTCAGGAATTACTGGAGAGGAAGAACCCTCTGAAAGCAGCCCAGCAGGCTCAGGGCACAGAGAAAGAACTGAGTTCCAGCCACCCAAATATTCCCCTGATGTGGAGAAGTCAGAGGAACAAATGAACACGTGAGTTGACTCAGAGGGCTTTTGGTGATCTGAGGGTAGTGGTTTTAAAAAGTGACAATTGCCAGTGACTGGTTTTAAAAAGTGACAATTGCTGGTTTCTGTCACTGTTTTACTGTTTTGAATTGAGGCAGTTCTCTTGGATGGACTAGGAAGAGACAATGCTTAAAGTCTGGGCAAGAGGGCAGTTGTAAACTTCATTGTGGAGGGGGAAAAAAGCACTTGAAGTGGTTTAAGAAGGAGGAAGTTTAGAAGGCAGAAAGAAGGTTAGTGAACTCTGGAGAGGTTTCATAACCCCCTCAGAACCAGTTCTGTGAGGAGAAAAGAAAGAGCCTGGTGAGCTTATGCCAAACTTTTTTTTTTGCTCAATGGGACCATATAATTAAGAATAAAAAAGAATTGTATTCAGCAGAAGTGGCGTGGCTTGGCTTGCAGAGTGGGTTTCTTCACTAGCCCACTATTGCTGCCTTCTTCAGATTTTCTCTCCATCTGATCACTGCACTGTGTTCAGCCCTTTGGCTCCTGCTGCTTTTCTCACTGCACCTCTACTGCCTGTTGTAGCACTGCAGTTGATTTCTATCTGTCAGCCCTCACTGTGTGATGCTGAAATCCTTGCTCAGCAGGACAGAGTGGCTCTTCTAGGGCCTTTGGAGCCTCAAAAGCTCATCCTTCTCTAACAGTCTTTTCTCATCAGTTTGCTGTGACTTTATCACCCTCAGGTACCACCTCCCTCTCATGAACTGACTCTTACCTTGGAAAACTGTCCCCAGGGTAACCTGAGATGCCATCACACTCTAGTCATGAAGTGGGACAACAACATAGTAACCATATATAAGAAATAAAATCTTTCCTGTGAATACAAAACCCAGAACAAAAAGCAAACAAGTAGCACAAGCTGAGTGATTCTGGACAGAAAAGTCTCATATTTACTAGAGTGACATGAAATATTGAGCGTTCTGTGTGGTCACAAGCTGAACAGCTGGAAAAGGTGGGAAAGGAATACAGTATTCCTGAGATGGTGTTGTGGAAGGAGAAAACAGGCTGAGCAGGGAAGAAACAGCACCCACAGCCTGTAAAAATCTCATTTTTCTGTTCCATTGCTTTGCCCAGCACTCAAGACTCTTCTCATTGGGCTGAATATTTTCAACTTAATCTATTCTTTTCTGTGCACACAATAAGCTAACCCAGGAAAAACTAAACAGAATTTGAGGCACATCTTGAAACTTTGGCCTTGTGTATATATAGTCTTACTACCTCCACTGGCATGATTCCAACAGAAAATAAGTAAAGGGAATGCAAGCAATGTGTCAGCATCTTTTCTCAAACAAATCAGTCACAGTATTTCCTCTGCCTCCACATTTGATTTCACATAAATGCTTAATTGCTAATAATAAGTAGTAGTATAAATGTGTGAATACAAATAATACTGTATTTATAATTTATAAAGTACTGTAGGCATATTATAAGTAAATAAAAATTATATATCCTAGTAAACATATAAATAATCAAATGTTAATATTAATAGGTGCTAATAAATGCAGTCACTAACAATTTACAAATACACCTAAGTATTTTTTTTAAATGTAGGGAGAAGAGGAAGTGTGATGATGTGAACACAATAAACAGCTTTGTTGTCTCTGCCTTCATTTCACATACTACCTTTTTAACTCCAGTCTTTGTTCTTTCCCACAGGTGCACTCTGACAGAAGAGACCCACATGAGGAAGTCAGGGAAGAAGGAAAAAAGATGACTTTACAGTCTTTTATTCTTATTTATACCCATGTCTGGCCTCCAAGTGCCCCTGGAGCAAAAAGGTAATTGTGAAGGAAGATTCCTGTCCTGCCCTTCATGGCAGGACCTGAGTGAAGTTGACGCTGAGATACCCTGAGAGCTGCTGAACTTGTGTTCTGAGGATTTCTGGAGTTTGTGGGGTGATGTAGTCTGTCTTTGGTAATAGCAACTGCTGAATTCTGATGTTAAGTGATTGAATCCTAATGACTCACTGAACTCCTTGTGTGTGTGTACAGAAACACGTGTCATTTATGTTGCTGACATTCACTCAGCAAGCTCCAAGTTGCTTAGTTCCAATGTTCTTAGGTGGTATAGCTTTCAAGATTAGGCTCATTTTAAGGAAAGGCTGTCAAAGTTAAAATTTAATTTGCCAAGTTAAAAGTAGGCCTATGAAAGAGGGAGAAGGCAGTACTTGTACCATGTGCTTTTTTCCTGTGTCTTATGTTAGTCACTAGTGCACACTGTCTGTCCTGTCCTAAGTTCATTATTCCAATTGCTCACCTGAAGATTCTTTATATATTTACATTTACACGTGGAATAAGCTAAAATGCCAAAGATAATCTTAGTTCAGAAACACAGGGGCTCGACATTTTAAGCTCACACACTGTTTTTAGTTAAAGGCAAAATTTTGAAGCTACTGCAGAATCCAAACCCCCAGGAATCCATACCACAACTGGATAAATGCCAGAGTTCCACAGGTATGAAAGCACTGGGCACACCATCAAGATAAGCCCATTGCAAATTTCACATCCCAAAATACACTTTCAGGATACAGAGTTATGCATCAACATTAGAAAAACCTTGAGAGGTGTCTGGAATTCTCTGGGACAATTAAAAACTCATCTGCTACAGAACTGGTTGAATTTATCTGTTTCAGCCCACATGGTTCTAGTTGGACCCTTTCCCTGACTCTGCTATAACACATTGGTTTCTCCTCTTTTCCAACAGCTGTGTGCCATACTTGGGCTTTTGGAATCCTTGACTCTCAAATCCAACACTTGGATGCTTTCCATAGTAACCTGTTGGAATCCAAGGTGAAGGAACGAGCAGTTGGGGATCTTTTGTCCTTTGTATGTTGTTGTTTCTCTTCTTTCAAGTGAAATGTTATTAATTCTGTGCCATGCAACATAAATAAATTCTGGATTTTTTTGTCCCCGTGCAGCAGGGAGTTGTACAGTCAAATCAGCAGCACAGCATCACCCTCTGTTATTGCAGGTTGCAGAATTAGGAGAAAATACTGAGCTGTCCCAGACAAATTGAATTGTTTGCTTTCCTTTTTCTCTTTTTGTTGATAATTATATAGTAATAGGTGTATGTATATTCCCACAGCCTTCCCTGTGAGGGTTATCCCAGTGAACTCAACAGGAACTCCATATATATTATTACAGAACAAAGCTAGCTATTAAGTGATATTTAGTAGCTGATTGTATTCTATCAATTATGTATGACAGTGATGGGTATTTGTAAAAGGATATGTTGTTCTGAACTTCTATACTGTTAAAAGTAAATAGTAATTTAAGTTTCCAACACTTTTTAGTTGATATAATCATATTGACACAGCATGTATTTAAATTATTCTTGATTGTTTGGTAAAGCAGTGAACAGTTTATGCTCTGATTTGCAGGCCAAAGCTGTTCTCTTTCCTCTCTGTATTCTCAGTCAAGGCAAGCTGTGCCTGTGTTTAACAGAGATGGCTGAGTAGCATTATATAGAATTAGTCTGTTAAATTGGAGGAGAGAACCAATCCAGTGTGTGTGGTGAGTGGCTTTTTCATCCCTTTACATATAAGAACCAAGCAAATAGACTGGGCTGAAAGAGTTTGTCAGCAAGTTTCTCAGATACAGGCTGGCAGCAGAGTCCAGCTCTTGCATTTAGTTTAACTTCTGTTTAACTTACTCTGTGATCCTCCTACTCATCCCTCAGTGATTACCTGCACTTAATAGACCTGACAGAGTAATTTATCTGTTGGCTCTGCAATGTGGTTCAGTGCAAAACTGGGCAATCTTCAGCCTTTTCATTTCCTTCCAAGTAAAACTGGACCAGAAAAGCACATTGGCATTTAGTACTGCTAATTACCTTTTAATTGACATTTATATTATCATTATTGGGCTAACATCATGCTATGCCACACTCTAAATTCCCACTCAGGAAGGAGCCATTTGGGGGAGTTCTGTGAATGTTCAGTATTAAAAAGGCAAGAAAACCCCCTAAGAATGAAGTGGAAGACAAAGGAGAAAACATGTTGTGCAAAAATACAAATTTTTTTTTTTTTAATGTTTCTTGAATTTCTGTCCTTCCTATTCAGCCAGGCTGGGATCGCAAGTGGCAAAGTTAGATTGAAAAAGTGCTGAAGGATGGTTGAGATATGGAATGGCTCCCACATGAGGGCCAGTTAAATAGTCTGGGGCTCTTCAGGGCAGGAAAGAAATGGCAGGAGAAAGGGTTATGACAGATCTCAGCAACATCATGAAGTGCATGGAAAAAAAGTGATTAGAGAGTGGTTATTCACAGGTCCCCTTGACACCAGATTTATGGCACACCAAATTAAATTATCTGGCAGAAAATTTAAAGCAATGGGAAGTGTTTTCAAGCAAAGCATGATTAAACTTAAGAATTCATTGCTACAATATATTGCTGGAAGTACACTCAAGTGCAAAAGCAATTTAACAGAATAGAAGAAAAAACCAATTAATTGCTCTCAAATGTAAAGGAATGGACACATTCTCTGGGTCTGAAGGACCTTTAGGTTGAGACTGCCAGAGGCTGAGGGGGTATATCAGGAAGCTTGAGATAATATCATATACAACCTACACAGCACCTGCTGTCCATGGCACTGAGCACAGATGAATGGGAGTAGTGAGGACCCAAAGGTATAATTTCAAGCAATTTGTTTATAGATGCAGGTGAACAATTGGTTTGGGTGAGATGAGATTTGAAAAATAATCTTGAGAGCTGAGAGAGCTGGGAGCCTCTGTTTGCTGCCAGGAAATAAAGAGATATCTTGTGTTAGGCGTGATGTAAGGGAAGGGTGTTCAGTGCACCCTCTGGAACATCCATCACACGATTGCTCTGATTTCAGGGGATTGGTCTGAGTTACAAGTCTGGACTTCTCAAGGGTTATGTTCCCAGCTCTGAAAAATATGGAGAGTTACTTCAGGGCAGCTTTGTAGCAAAGGTTGGATTCCGTAATGAATTCTGAAGCTGCTCAAATCGTGTTTAATCCAGGATTCTGATTGTAGGATGCTCCACAGACAAATCAGAAATGGATTACAAGTACAGCTGCCTCGTAGTGTTGTATCCTAAATTCACAAAGCTCCGTATAACTCATACAGACATCATTTTGAGAGCACACACAGCCCTAACCCATATTTATATTTCAAAAGTGGGAGATTCTGTAGCAGGCAGCTAATCAGGAGACACAACTGACTGTGATTTCTTTTTAGAAAAGAATTCATAGCTCAATAAAAAGCCTTTTGTCCAACGGTAGTTTTGCTGTAGAATGTTTGCTCACACAAATTAGAGCTGCTGGCTGAGTGAGGACCTGTATTAGTGCAAAGGTTTAAATGTTTCATCATGTCGACAAAGGTAAATGTGGAAGCTGCAGATGTAGTAAAACAACAGGTAGACTCATTTATCATTTGGTCCCCCCCCCAATCAGCCAAAGGTTTTCCAAAGCAGATTAGAGTACAAAATGCAAGCCTAATTCTTCATGGTTACTGTGTAATTGACATTGTGTGCATGCAGATCAGCTCAGATGACACCCCTTCTCTTCACAATGAGAAGGAAAATGTGACACTTTTATGAGAGATGAAACACCAACTGCAGTTTATCCCCAGAGCTTTCCAGGCAGCAGTTTAGCCTGGACTGCTCCGTCAACAATACATTTTCAAAAGAGGAGGTATAGATATTTGTGCAAAGAATCTTCATTATAAAACTTACTCCGGAATTTGGGGCTTTGCTTTGATATTGATCAATGCCTCTTCAATTGATTTATCATTGATAGATCCCTGCAGAACAGGTAAGTATATCACTACTCCACTTCACAGGTGATTAACTAAGGCATAGAAATCCAGGTCAGGTGAAATTACTAAATTCTTCTTTGCTTTTTTTCTCTTTTCTAATTAATGTCTGACTAGCTCATGGTTATGAAGGTTAATATTTCAAAAATTTTATTAATACAGGCCAGCTTGATTATTTGGTTTTGCAGTTCCTCCAGTCAGAACTGGAACAGGTTTTAATGCTACAAAACAGAGGGCTCAGTGCTAGAACTGTGGAGTTTCTGACTGGGACCTTGCCACTCTTGAAACTCTCCAGGATCTTCATTATAAATGTGGGGGTTTTTTGAATATTAACCTGTTAGCTGGTGCTCAGAAACATCCATGTCTTATAAATTCATTTACAACTTTATGGTATAATATTCAAATCTGTATTTTTAACAAGCAGAAGTAGCTTGTGCTGCTATTTAATGCAGTCACCACTCAGCAGTCATTTTGTGTTCTGCCATATGCAGTGCTTCACCAAAATGTAGAAAAAGGACCTTTTGCATTTGGGGATTACAACTTGGAGGGTGTTGAGTGCTCAGTAAAATGTCACTTCTTACCATGTAGGACATACGAGCACCTTGGAGTATGACTAAGAATTTGACAGCTAACACTGGGGTTTTTAATGAGGAGTGTGACAGGTATTTTACTGCATGAGTGATTGGAGGGAACAAGGCAGAGAAGATGGGTGTCAGTGCCTCTCCAGGGCTTTGGCACCAAAGCAGCAACGAAACAGCAGTGGGAAGGACAATAGAGATGTTAATTTGAAGGAAAACAGTGAGTTAAATTGACTTTCCAGGTATTCAAGGGAGAGGAAAGTAAAAGCATTCACTCTATGGTGGCAGGCAGAGAGGAAAGAGTGTTATTAGTGAGAGATGTGCTCGAAGATGGGTAGTCTGGAAGCTGCAGCCAAGGAAGGGCTACTTGAGGACATGTCTGAAGTGGTGGTGGATGCTGATAAGGAGACACTGAGAGGTAATTAGATACCTGTTGATGTTAAATGTATTAAATTCCATATGACATTTAAAAGGAGAATGGCAAAGTGATAGAGTAGACATAAAAATTCAGAAAACTTGCCACTGGAATGCAAACAGCACAGCATGGGCACTGAAAACACATTTGCTGCATGGTTTGTTCAAATCTACCTGATTTTCTAATCCATTATTTCTGTAAGCATCTAATATAAAAAAATATTTGTATCTTCCACCTGATAGTTGTTGGGATTTTTTCACAATTGAATTAACAAAGTTCATCTTTTCAAAAGTGATTAATTAACTGGGTGCATTTGTACTTGGGTACCTATCTTGAAACCTCTTTTAAAAGCTGCTTTTCTTGGAAGAAACTTTAATTTTCAGAAGTCAAATTCAGAGATACCAAATAGCAGGTTTCTCTAGGATGTCTCGTCCTGGCCAGCATCTATGGCATGCTCTCTGCAAAGGGGACAGGAATGCACTATTGAGTTGGCATGTTTTTACTGATTTAATTTTTTTTTTTATCATCCCTACAGAAAGTCATCCAGGTAAAATGTGAAGAAGTGCCAAAAGGAGGTGGTTAAGAAGCTTGGACTGCAGGTATGTTACCTGGTGGGTTTCTGAATGATAAGGGAAAGCTACTCATCAGAAAAGAGCTTATGGGTTTTTTTTTCCTTTCTTTTTATTCTTTTTCACCCCAAACAACTGAATTCAGCATTCAGTAAATTCAAATAACAGGTACATTTTTTTATGCATGGGTGGCAGAATAACACTGTTACTGCTGTGCAAGCAGTATGTACTTTCAGGGAAATATCCCATAAATCTTGCCTTTGCAAACAGAAGAGATCCTTTGCTGCAGCAGCTTTGTTCAAAAAGCAGTGTTCTATCTTATTCCAGTAGAATTGTTTCTGTTTCTACCAGAGCATTTTTCTGTAGTCTCTCTCTACCATTTCCAGCTGATGTTGGATGTGTTCCCTCATTACTCAGCTCTGTGGTGCTTCCACAGCTCTAAGATCAACATGACAAACCATTCTTACAGTTAGACTTTGCTGAAACATTTTTCCCTTTGACTTAAGAGAAATAAACCTTTGACCTGCATAGCTCTATCAAGTCTGTAGTATTGAGAATGTTTTTTTCAGCACCTGTAGAATGTTCCACATTCTGGAGCAAGCATACTGGACACTCATTTAAACCTTTTTGTGTCCTATAGTTTGTTGCCAGTGGCTCAAAAGGACTACAGAGTAAACATGCCATTCATTAAAGACCAAGAGAGTATACTATCAAGGAAGCAGAGGCCCAGAAGGCAGGGTGAGGACACCAAACTGGTTTTGAAGCACATTATATGCTGTATAAACTCAGCTCTCTCTATGCAAAGCACTTGGCATGCAAATGTCAGGGAGCATTTTATTACAGGAGAGCAGAGCAGGGCACTGAAACCTCGCAGCACATTGAGTACATTTCAGTGCAGTCTGAAGGCACTATCCTGGAAGGATGTGATGGAATGAAAGATGATAAAAAGCTACATTCTATATAATTTTTTTAATCCTTCAAATTATTTAAAAATTTTATTTAAAAAATCCCTGCTCTATGTTATATTAAATTAGAATTTTTGCTGAGAGCAAGGAGATCTCAAGATTTTCATGGGCTCACATCACTGTATGTTCTGAGCAATGCAGGTGTTTGCCACAAAATGGTAACCATAAGATGTTAATGCCAGTTTTCTGTCTTGCTTTATTTGCAGCTGCCATATCAGGTCTTTCATTAAAAGCAAATCCAACTTGTGCCCACATGAGGCAAAAGTTCACAGCAGAACATGAAGAAGCAGCTTGTTCTTTACATGACAGCCTGGTAAGCCTTGACAGGTAGGAAGAGACTTTTCTGTATACTACAACACAGAAAAAACACAACACGCCTTTTAAAGATGCATTTATGTGCCGTGACATCTAAATAAGAGTATAGGGATGATGATAGAAGGATGTATGACTGTGTACAAAAAATACATTACAGCAGTAATTTGGAATATTTTGGAATCATTCTTCTAGAAATATACATTGAATATATTTACTTTGGACATTGTAGTCCTTTTCACTCAAAAAACTGAATAATGAATTCCGCCCACACACAGTCTGTGTGGCTGTTTTGCATTTTCAGTTCAGAGATCACTGTTTTGTTCTTCAGCATTGCTTTGACTCTTCTCCCTGTACCAGTTGCAGTGTCCTCTCTCAAGGCATTTTCCCAGATCATTGACATCCCTACCTTGTTGACCAGCTGAAGCCTGTCATCCTTTTGCTTTCACCCAGAAACATTCATCTGTGATCTTTGTGCAAATCCTCCTGTCTCAGAAAGCACCAGCCCTGAGATCCTTCTCTGCTTTGCTGATCTGAAGGATGTCACAGGCACAGTTTTCCTCCCACTTCCTCCTCCCTTCCATTCTTCTGTTCAATTTTGTACTTAGGTTTTTTTTGTCCCCAGAACTTCCCTTGTCTGCACCCAGGTCCTTGTTTCCCTCCCTGAGCAGCTGCTGTGCCTGCACAAGGGACTAATCATTCCAGCATCCTACAGCATGGAAGGACAATTGGATGGAAAGCTACTATTGCAGCTATTTTAGTATTCTCCATACAGCCACACAAGCATGTCCTGTTTGATCAGCACTGGGAGATGAAACCTCACATTGGCAGGATATAGTAGAAGTAATTTATCAGAAAGAAAAGCAGGTGTTATTCTTGTTATAATGCAGCAGCACTTTTGGTAGCAATGCACTCATGAACCCAAACTCTGGGTCAAAATTCTAGCTCAGGTCACCCTATTCTACCTCTCTTCTGTTGTATTTTAATTAATATTTTACCCAAAGTCACTGTACATTATTTGTTTTTAAGCAGTAGATCCCTGATAGAAAGTGGTGTGAGTGTCCATAGACTGAACATGCAATATGTTGTTCATGTTCATTGTCCTCTGCCTTGCCACTCAACTGTGTAAAAGTATGATCACGTTTAAAACACAGCTTTAAGTTAGGTTGGGGTTATTTTGTTTGGTTGCTTTGGTTTTGTTTGGGTTTTTTTTGTAGGAGGTAGGAAGAGCAATATTGTCAGAAATACCAGGCTCTGAAACAACTGAACTATTTTGGGAGAGACATGGAAAGAGTAAGAGGGCTGGGCATGAGAGCTGAGAGAGGAGGTGTGATGGAGGTAAGGAGGCACAGAACCCCTCACTGCTCTGCCTTTGCCAACACAACTAAACCTGTGCAGCTCTCTGTGCCAGCCCCGTTCTGCCAAGCTCTGGCTGAGAGGGGTACAGAGCTGAAATCCCTGTTTTAACAAGGCTGGTCACCCCCCTCGTGGAGACACAAAGTCATGGCACAGCCTTTGCTTTCCCCACAGCGCTTGTTTCATCTACAATAATGCTGGTTTTTCCACGCTCTTGCAAACTTGCTCTTGCAAGCTTTCTTGCCAAGAAAGCTGAATCACAGAGGAACACTTTGCTAGCATGTGCTGTCAGTCGAGTTGTCTTGGCTCTCTCATGGAGTGAGGAAAAACAAACAAATATGTGATGTAAGAGCCCACCAAACAGAGCTTCCCTCCTCAAAATATATCCGAGAATGGGTGGGTTATAAAAGGCCTGTGTGTGACACAATCACAGTTCCCTGGATAATCTACCAGTGGTAGTGAAGATTTGGCTGCACAGCCACACCAGCAGGGTATAACTGAGTGTAGAACTGGCCCTGCTGAAGATGAGAACCATGTGTTTCCTTTTTCATTGGCTTAAGGAAGAAATTTCTCACCCCTTTCCTGCTGTCCCAGTAACAGGTATCCTAAACTTCCTGATGGTGTGCTGCCAGATCCTCAGCCTTTGCAATGAGAGCCACAGCTCACCCCAGTCATGCACAGTCTAGAAAGGTTTGGAACATCAGTCTTCAGGACTGTCAGAGCAGCAGTGCAGAATTTAGACAGAATGTTTAAAAAATGGCAGTCCTTTCACAAGAGCTTTATTTTTATTGTAATGTGTAATTCTCCTCCTGTATCTCTATATTGAGAGGGAAATGGTAAAGGCTGCGTGTTACAGTGCACTTACATCAATGAGATTTATGTCAGCACACAGAGAGAGGAGAATGATGGTAGCACAGGGAAAAGGGATATTAAAAAGAATCAGAAAGTGTGTCAGATCAGGCACTGATTGCACTGGAAAATCCACAGAGGCTAAACAAAATAAATAGAGAAAATATGAAGAGGACAAATGTGTAGTAAAATGGAAGCATTTGTTGGGTTTTATTATTTCCTTTCATAGCCAAGTTTGTCATCCAGAATTTGATGAATAATGAAGAAGCCCTTATTTCAATGCCCAGCAAAGGGAATTGGTGCACAAGTCCAATAAAGTAAAGCTCTTTCGCATTATTCGCATTAAAGGTCCCTTCCAACCCAAACCATTCTCTAATTCACTCGGAATTACGTTGAGTAGTGCATTCCCCAAAGAGCCATGTTTTCTGTGGAACTTATGGAAAGGGTGAAGTGGCAGAAATGCCAGACAAACCCGGAGTTATTAATCAGACATTCATTTGTTCCCAGGGGCTCCTCTTTTATTGCTGTGCTTATTTCTGCTAAAGGTTTCCTGTATTGTTTGCCAGGCTCGCACAGTCTGTGGAGAGTGACTATTTTGCACGGAAAATCTTAAATAAACTGGAAAAACATGGCAAGAAACCTGATTTGAAAATTCACCCAGACACCTTTCTGTACACAGCTGTGTTCTCCAGAGCTGCTGCAGCTGTGGAGGTGAGATGAGCCCACTTCTTGATTCCCTTTGTGATGAGGGTGGGGAGAGCCAAGCACCTTTGGGTAAAATTCCTGCACTGGAAATTTACTACATGAAATTATTTAGGATTTCACTAAATGAAGGTGCTCCTATTTGGTTTTTTACAAGGCACTTTGAACTCTTAGAGAGAGATGTTATGATAACCATTGATTTATTAATTGGTTTCATTTTATTATGATGTCATTGTTGACTTATTTGCTGCCTCAGTGAAAGTGACATCTGTCATAAATTGTTAGGACACTTGAAGGGAAGCATTAACTTGTGCTCTGAAAGGCCTGTCCTTCCCAATAGTTACATCCATGAGCCATTTAGTTTGTGTGTTATGTCCCTGACCCAGAAAATCTGCAGAAATCTTAGTTTTGCTTCAGCAACACTGAAAAAACAACACCTACTTCTCAAGATCTTAAGTTGGGCTCAACTCTTGTAGTTTTAGAAGAAACTGGCACATGAGGAAATGAGGAAGGGAAGAGAATCCTTTCCAACTCAGAATATTCTCTATACCTCTGTGCAGTGTAACCAGGTAACTAACCAAAATGGCAACGATGCCACCTTGTGTTTTGTGTTCTCATCACAGTTATTCCCCTGATCTGCCAGACCAAGGGAAACCTCTGCAGGTTATTCTGCATTTTATATTTATGTAGAGTGTACCTTGCCTTACAAAGGCAGAGGTTTAGCACCCAGCGTGTCAAGATCAGAATATTTGTATTGTCTTGACATTTTATAAAGATAACCATTTTGGTTTGTGCCCTAATTTGCACAGTCACTAACCAGATGGTCAGTAAAAATATCTCAGTTGCTCGCTGGGTTTACATCTATTTCTTTGCTGTTTCCTTTGCATTTTGATCCTTCATATTAGTGCAACAGTAATAGACGAAATATAGCTGAATGTCTTGTCTGTGTCTTTATACACCTTTCAAAAATAGCCACAGAGGAAGGAGGACCCCAGTGCTCCTTCTGGCTGGAATAGATGAAGGAAATGGTTGCGTTTTAGGAGAAGGAGCAGCATTGCTGAATATGACCTGGCTGAGATTCCAGATGAAGTTCTTATTTAACTCCAAGTTGCTTTGATGTAGGTGCCTCAATGGTAGGTGGAAAACAGATGCAAGTTTAAAACACAGAGACTTGACCTGGAAGGATTCAGGATGTGAATTGCAATGAAAATTGTGGGGTTTTGCTTTTAGAGCATATCCAGTGCTCTGAAAGTTGTGTGTTTTGGTGATATAAAGCACTCTATTAACTATTTGCAAAAGCCACTGTCTTTGTTCTGCTGCCACAATGATCAAATTTTCCCACATGCTATCTCCCTCTTACCCATAAATCGAAAGCTCAGGGAAGAACCATTTCTACTCCAGGTTGTATGTGAATGTATTATGCAGATGCCACAGAGGTTTTCAGCGAGGGGTTTCAGATGAGTCCCCTCCCTCTTCACAGTCCTTCACGTCTTAGCCACAGTCAGATTATTCCTTCAGGTGCTCCTCTAACAATACCTACAGTATAACAAGCATCTATTCAGTGCAGATATACTGATTTCCATATCTAAATAGCATTCTATCTATCTGCTCTTCATTTCAGCTCTCCTTTATAAGAAATAACTGAAGCCCAGGGTAGTTTTAAGCTTTAAGACAAATCCTTTTTTTGTATTAGTTCTTTTTATTGTAATTCAGTTGTTTTATTTTTGCATCGGGTTTATTCTGCAGTTACTCCATGATTATGGATTAAATCTTGCCTTATTATAATCAGTATTGAAGAGCCAAGCATCCTTAGATGCCTTCCCAGGCTCCAAGTGGATGATTCTTTCCCCTGATTACCTCAGCCTGTGTCTGCCATTCCTGTGCAGGGTAAGACAGGAGAATGACAGCCCTGAACTTGCAGACAGTGATAAATCTGTGATATTTGTGAACCTGTGTGGGCTCAGCCATGTGTTTCCTGGTGGGTCACAATTGCTGGGTGATGGAACCAGTGACCCACTGACCTTCTAAGCTGATGATGTTAATGAGCTGCTCCCCTGCCTGTCAAAGCTTCCAGAGGACCCACTGGGAGAAATGCTCTTGATCCTTCAGGCACAGTAAGGGGAAGCAATGCCAGCTTAAGGTCCAGGTGAGTACAGTGAGCTCTGATGTTATTGATTAATGGCCTTATGTCCCCCTCATTATCAAGAGATAATTGTTTCTCAGTGAAAAGAGTCAGATTTCTTTGACTTACAGCCATCAGAGAAAAATAAGCACTTAAAGTTCTGTTGTGCTCCCACTCTTCTCATTCTATATGTGGCAGTGATAAGTTACCATTTGTACAAGTGAAGCTGTTTTCCTCTCTCCATACTTTTCTTTTCCTCCATCTCAAAATCCAGTGAAAAAATTCCCTCCAAAAGCCCTGTAGGGCTGACCTCGTGCCCAGAGAAATCAGAGGCAGTGCTTCTGCCAGAGGAGCAGGATGAAGTCTCCTTCTGACCTCTGAGACCTCAATTCCACTGTATTCTTCCATTTCTTCTAACTTCCTTGCAGCCCTCCATGAGTTTTGAGAAACCTCAATACTCCAGTTCTTTTGGGGTCGTTTCAGCAGGAACTGAGTCAAGTTTCATTGTCAGTGCTGTTGTGTTACCCTGTGGCAAACAAGAAGAAATCTTAAGTTTGGGAGCTCCTTGTTTGCTCCTGGTGGAACCTTTGTCTTGGTCCTTCCTCACTGTGTGAAACTGCAGAGAGAAGGCTGTGAAACTTCCTTACATCTAAGAAACAGGAACAAAAATCAGACTTTATACCAGCCAAGCATGTGGCCTGATGTGTCTGCCTGTATGTAAGATGAGATGATTGTGCCAAATGTAATTAGCTAATGTCTGAGCAGCTCTTTGAGCTCCCAAAGCAGGATGCCAGTGTGAATGTTAGAAGTCTCTAATGTTTTTGTGGGATTAGGAAATATCTTCTGTGTGCTTTTGTTTTATGTGGCTCTTGTCTCTCCTATTGCCACCAGGTAACAAAGGATTTCTTCTCTAAAAAGAAAATAGATTGTCTTTTTGTCTTCTCCAGCATCAGCCTAATGAAAATATTTCTTAGTTTGCTCAGGCAAGATCCTCAACCCTGCTCAAGTCTCTGTCTACCAATGTAAAGGACTGAAACAAAACAAAGAGGTGTTGGGTTTTTTTAACTTCTGATGTTTTTTTCTGCAGGTATCTTGGATTCTCCCAAATACTTCCATGAACAATCTCACAATCTTAGACTTACTGTTTCAGTAATCCCTTGCAAGGTAGGTTTAAAATAACCCATTTAACACAGGGAGGTGGGTGCACCAAGAGTCCAAGCAACTTGCTAAAGGTCACCAGAGAGTGGGGTAGAGCTGCTTGGATCAGTGTTCTGTCTATTCATCCTCCCATTCTGTCCTGGTCCTCTAAATTTCAGCTAATGGGCCAGCCTTTCACAAATTCCATTAGTCAAAACAAGCCACGCAATCTTGGTTTGATCACTTGCTTGATGCTCTTCAGAGTCTTGATCCTGTTTCCTGCTGCCTGATGTGCTCCCAGTGTTAACCAAGCCCCACAGCCCTCAGGTGAAACTGAGATAAGGACATTTTCCTGGTTGTCACTGGTAGCAGGGCAGAAAGTTATGGTTGCTGAGAATTGCTTGGATATTAAGCTGGATATTAGTATTACAGGAAAACTCATCAATTAGCAGAGTAAGTAATGCCTCTTTCACCATTCACCCTTCCCTTCCACTTCTCAATGCTTCTGAAATTGCCATCTCTACTCTCTTTTTGTAGCAAAGCTTTCCCCATGGGGGAAAAGAAGCCAGTCATGCTATTATATCAACAGCAGTAGTCCCACTGTGTTTCATTTTGGACATAAAAAGCATCTTATAAATAGGGATTATAAATTAAACATCTCTGGTTTTCTTGGAGATGGGCTGTTTTATTGTAAAGAAATGCCACAGTCATTTTGGGGGTATTCAGAAATTGAGGTACATCTTCCCAACTGGAATTTCAGCTTTACACATCACCCTTCTATTCTTCTGTCTTGCAAATTAAGCCCATCACATCGTGATCAAGAGATGAAATTATATTTAACCTTACACACTAATAACAGCAATTCTTTCAGCTAAATTTTATTAAATATCCCTGTTGTAGCATTGTAGAAGATAAAAACTCAGCCTAACAAACCCCAGGATATTTGGGATCTGCTCCAGCTCCTATCAAGGCCAGTGGAATGATTGTTATTGACCCTGTGGAGTGTTGATGACTTTAAAATCAGAATAAGTTATTACTACAAGTGCCACAGCTCATCTTGTACCCAGCAGCTCACACTTTCTGCCATGCAGCAAGTCTACACACAGCAAAACAAGAATACACTCCCCAGCAGGAGAACTGACCAGCCACCAGAAAAAAAAGCAATAAAAGAGAGAAAAAGATGTGACCAAACAGCTGGGAAGAATTCTCAGATGCCCCAACCTTAATTTCCTAAATTTTGGACCATAAACAGCTGATCACAGGAAGCTGGGAGGACATACAAGGGTCTGAAACACCCTGAAATCGCCCTGTTTCTTGTAGCTTTCTTAATCATCTGTCATTGGCCAACAAGAAAAAGGGGATGTAGATGCATTTTGGTGTACTTGATGTTTGTGTTTTATGACAAAATTGGAGATGGAAAGCAAAGTTGAGATGGCTGGGTAAGAGTCCAAAGTACTAATGTCACTGTCACGTGTTTGAAGTTGTATTTATCTATTCAGCAGGGTAGCAGGAAGCAGAAAGGATGTTCATTGAGGAGCCCTCAATGGTGAGAAGTGAGGAATGCTCTTTTGTGCCATGCCAGGAGGGCAGGGAGACAGCAGCCCACTGAGCCAGCCACTCTGCTCCATGCTCTGAGCTACCAGCACAGCTGACTGGGACTCTGGGTTGTGGTAAGTGGCCATTTTCATACTCAAGTGGATTCAAAGTCAGATCCTAGATTATCCTGCAGCCAAGAAGGGAAATAAAGGGTGTATTCCCCAAAACTAGCTCCTTCCCATCAGGATGTGCCTCCCAAAGGAGCTGGCCTGCTCCAGCCACACAGAGCTCCTGCAGGCTTTGGGCTGGTGGCTGCATCAGCCCCTCACAGCAGCAGTGGTTTTAGTGGTGTCACTCCTGGTTCACAACGTCACTTCTCAACATTCTGGTTTTCCATTGTTGAACTCGAGTTCTGCAGGCCATTTCACAGGGCAAGATTAGACCCCAAAGTAGGGGAAGGCTGAAAAAAAGCCTTTTCTCTTTGTTGATGTCTTTCCTTTTTTTTTAACCTGACAAATTGTTGTTTCTTTTCCATGTGATTTATGTGTTTTTTTAATAGGCTGGCCGTATTTTAGTACACTGCATTGTAAATTACACCCAACTGTATATGATGGCTTCAGTCATTGTGCTATAAATTGTAGTGGATTTTTAAGAGAACACGTCATGGTTGACACAACTACAACATGTAATTTATTTCCAGTGCCAGATTATTGTAATAGTCATCAAAACATTGTCTTGCCCAGAGTTCATTAGAACATTTCTCAGAGTATTCTAGCAAATGTTGGCCTTTCAAAGCCTGCTGTTTTTTACCTATGGTTCTTCAAACCATGCTTATAAAGTAGGGCAGGTTGCAGATAAAGGAAATACATATATTCTGTAATGAAAACTTGGCATAAAAAATGTGGAGGGAAGATTAGAATGTCCAACTGTTCCCATTTGGTGTAGGAAAAGAGGAGGAACTGTGACCCATATAATCTGAGTGGCTGAGATAAAAATGACAGAAAAGCAAGCTTTGGCTCTTGTAAAAAAAAAATAAACTTGACTACTTCAGGCTTATAAAAAGAATCCAGGACATGGACAGGGACTGAATGTTGTTCAACTTTTTTTAAAGCCCTCTCCAAATTCCACAACAGTGTTACCAGATTGTCTCATGCATGAAGTATAAAAATACTGACATTATTAAACAAAACAAAATAGACTATTTGCACATTTATCAGTCTGACATGCTGCTGTCTGTTTTGCAGTTTGTCTTGGTATCACAGGACAAAAGCAAACACTGAGTTTATATATTTGAACATATTTTTTTTAGGATTGTGATAAATGTAATATATAAGTTTGGAAAAAGAATCATATCCTGTTATGTTTACAAGCAGGTTATTTCCTGGTGGGTTTCTATGCCAGAAACAGTGTCTCAGTTGCTTTGTTCTCACTAAATGACTCCTGATGTAGTAGTTCCCTGAGTCCCAGGCTGGGCTCTCTCTGTAGGCCACTGCAGTCACACTGAAATAAGGCTGGAGTTTGGATCAGCCAGATCCAAATTTGATGGCTCTTCCAATGGCTGTATTTGGGAATCCTTAATGAAAGCAGAGTACATGTGTATATGTGTGAGAGAAGGAAAGATGGTTCCTTTGGGATGCTACACAATGGAAAAGTGCTAAATGTATTAAATATTCATAGAGCAATTAGTATTCATCTTCTCCCACAAGTTGAGCTCTGAGTCCAGATCCAAACCTTCCCTAATGGGTGCATTTAACCTTTTGGTTCAAGCCTTATCCTGTTTGTCAGTAACACAACTGACCATGCACAGCCAGGCTTGTGTTTTCCTGGTTGTATTGGGGGAAATTAGAGCTGATCCAGAGAGTCCAAACAGACATTCCAGACTGACTGTGGGGTGAGAACTGACTGAAGGCATGGCCTGCATCAAATACCGTTATTAATAGAACATGAAATAATCTTAGATAATTGTGAAACAGTCTCATAAACACTTCAATTTATGAAAAGAAAATATTCAAAAAAGCTGCTTTCAGTTATTTACTAGTATAAAACAGTTGGTGATTTCTTTGATAATACAAATACCGCTCAAGTTGGCAAAATTGTTCAAATTCTTACACTAAAAAGTTTGTTATAAATGTTTTCAGGAACTTTGAGAAAATAAGTGTTCACTAGTATTTCCAAAAGGCTGAATTTACAGCCCCACATTGCACAGCTGTGTCTGAAATGATTCCTCATAGCAGGAAATCTGAAAATTGAGATGTCCAGTTTGAAAGAAAGGTATAAACGAGAAGGGACCTGCTATTAAACCCTTTGTAGTAACTCTCCACTTGGATTCTAAAGGAAATTTAACTGAGCTGAGCTCTGCTTTCAGAGAGTTTAAGCGAGGTAAAATAAATCCTGCTATTTCAGTGCTACCAGGGGCTGCTACAGCAGCCTGTCTTGCCAGTCACCAGGAGGAAAACTTCCAAGAACATGAACTCATTTGCAGGGAAATGGAACACTGAGATAAAACAAGGGCTCCTCACAGCACAGCACAGGTCACCCACGGCACTGAGCAGATGCCCACTGCTGTCTGGGCTGCTCTAACAGATCCTTTCATGTTGATATATGACTAAATCAGACAGATCAGAAGCCAGGAGACAGGATGGAAGAGGACAGAGCATGGAAAATATACAAAGACATCTTCCCGTGTGTTTGAGCAGGCTTGCACAGTCAGCTTGTTTATTGGCTTCAAATTATGACAGGTTATCTGTGAATGAAGAACCAATCTCAGACTGTGAAAGAAACTTTCACTTTTATCTGAACGTTTCCCTGTTCATGTATTTATTTTCCATGAATAATTTACCAAAGTTAACAGCTCATCACAGATCTCTGATGTTTCCAAAGCCGCAGCCCACAGCTGTAGTCCACAATGAGAAAAGGGAGTATACAGATGCAGGGGTAAAATTGCAAAGTTATGTTCAAGCTAAGAAAAGCACTTCTCTCACAATACCTATTACAGCATCAGTGTACACTGATCCCAGTGGGAGGGAGACTAATGCATCAGCCCCACAGCCCCTGCTGACTCAGAAATACTCCCAGAAATGCAACACCAAAACCAGTCCTGACCCGGAATTCTTCACGACGGGAACATGCATCCTTCAGTCATTACACTTTCTACTATTTGATATGCCACATGTCAAACTCTGTCCGCTTCAAAAGCAGCAACAATGAGCCCTGCCCCTGTTGTGCCCCGACTAGTTCTATTCTAGAAGAAATGACAGTGATAGCAACAGACTTGGGGAAGGGTCCAAATTCATTCTTGAAGTTCAATGTAATGCAATTATGTGCAAGTTGGCAAAAAGAAAAGAAAAAAAAACCAACATGAATTTAGCCTTTGATTCATGAATGTTCTCATTTAGTTATGGCAAAGAGTTACAGGCAGATAGACCTCTTGAGTCAAGGCTTGTCGTGCCCAGATATTGACCCTTATCTGTTTCTGGTAGAAAAGAAATAATTTTGATACAAGTAGTTTCTTCTTTATAAATACACCAACTACTGTGCCTTTCATAAGAAATCAACATCCAAATTATTCTGGTAACTTCTTGACTCAGTACTCAGTCAAATACTACAGCAGCTTCCTGTCTGAGGAAAAGGAGAACTGTGAGAATATTGAAAATGTATGAAAAACAGTAAACTCTGCCTGTCTGCTTCAGCCTCATAAATGAATAACACCTTTGCTGGGCTATCATGGATTCACCAGGAATTCAAGGGCCATCAAGTAAGCTTAGTTTCTGTCTCCTGGAGAAAGGGGTTTAGTTTGTTATCTAGCACTGCCTGAATAGGATTTATGAGCATTCTGTGATACTGACAGTAGAGCTAGGAACAAATGTCCTTGTGATAGCTTATTGCAACTCTTTCCTTTGCATAATGTTGACAAATAGTTTGATCCAAATATTCATTTTGAATCCCTAAATTATAGGTAGAGTAAGAAGCTTCAGGCAGCCTCCCAAATCTCTCCCTTCTCATTTCTTCTCATGCTAAAGTGAGTTTAGTGCTTTCAACATGCCTGTACAAATTGCTTCTGTCTACAAGCTCCACTATACAAACATAATCACCTGAACAGGAACTAAAAGATACCTGGGAACGAACTAAATAAGATTAGACAGGATTATCTGAAGATCAATAACAACCAGGGCAGCTCTTCTCTTTTGTCTCACCCCATTCAGGATTCTCTGTAACTTCTATTCAAATCTAACTACAATAGAGAATCAAAAATATGGCTTCTCTCTCAATGATAAGCACCAGGTACAGTTTTGGTCCAAAACTTGAAAACCCCAAACTGTGGAAGTAAAAAACAAAACAAAACACTAAAAAAAGGGAGGGGATAGAATGTTTTCTGCAGCTGAAGTTCAGGCAGAAGTAAAGAAGACAGTTCACCTCACTTAACTATAAATAGAGACTTCTAAGCAAAGACCTCTCCTTGCAAAGCAAATTTTGGCACCAAAATGTACAAAATGTACAGAATAAAGGCCTGATTTAGCACTAGACCTGCAAAGAGGAAAAGCTGGAGACACTGGTTTATTTGGCATTGCTGCCTGGGAACAGACGGAGTCATTTCCCTCCAGTAGCTGCTGGGGTGACACAGATTTCTTTATAACTTCATAGCCCCAAGAACCAATAATGCAGGTCTGTCTTTGCTCCTTCATTGTCCCAGTCTCTGAGCCTGTGTTGCTGAATGGCCTGGTGATCATGAAGAACAGCCAGCAGAGAAGGGATGTTCCTACACACTTGTTAATTCCAGGTACAAAACTGCCTTTGAAAAAGAGAAGGGTGGATTAGATTTCCCCTCTAGAAGAATACTTCTGTACAAACACTTGTCTAAACAAGCTGAAATACTGCTTTTTTGGAATATGGGAGGCCTCCATCCAATTTCTTGGGTCCAGATCCCATTTTGAAGAAAGGGAAGAGCCAAACATTGAGCTGTGTGACAGAAGTAGCAGCCCTGCTGTGTATACATAGTTTAATCCCCACAGGCTTCCTTGTTCTGATTGCAAAACAGGGATGGATTTTACTATCATGAGATATTGTGATGAAGTATATCAAGTACTTTAAATTACTGGGTGATGGATGCAGTATGAGAATTTTAGGCACTGACTTACTTAATTTCCAGTTTATCATTTTCTCCTCCCTTGGTATTACAAGGTAGTGAGATGTGCTGTTCTCTCAGGAAGGAAAAAGCACATCTAAATCTTGGCAAATGCTTGAGAGGATTTTTTCTGTGCTTAAGTAGAACTCAGTTTGGAGCTTGACATGACCATTGACTGTTACTGTGACCTCTTTCTCTGAAAGTGGTGTTTAATTCTGAGTGGAGAAAGGCTCCTGTGAACACCTTGCGTGCTGTATTCAGAAAGGCTTGAGTCCACGATCCAGCCAGAGAACAAACTGTTCTTTGGAAAAGCATGAAAGTGTTGCTCACAGGTCTGCTTTAGTATTTCTACTGTCCTTTTTTTCTGCTTAATAACCCAGAAGGGTTGGAAACAGAAGTAGTAATAGGCTGTTGTGTGACCATACTGAGAAATCACACATAGTTTATTTTATGAAGACACTGTTTGCATTACTGACAGGTTCATATTCCTCCACTGGGCCCAATGCACTCAAAAATTCTTACTCTTCTTTTTTCCCCTGAGGGTAATTGGGAAAGACCAATGTGCTCATTTTTGCCATAAAGAGAACATCATCTGAAATTAGGTTTGTTGAATGTCACCTCCTCTGCTGTGTAGGGATTGACTGTGCTAATCTGACACAGTCCTATGTCAGGCCAGGTTGGGGACATATTGCTGCATTTTCCCAGCAAGAACCGGGGTCTGGAAATCCTTCCCTCACCTTGTGCTGAGCTGGGGAAGCCGAGCCCATCTGACCAGCCTCTCAGGCCAATACAAGGTCCCACCAGCTCCTTCTGGTGCAACTCTACACATGAGAAGAGTTCATTTGCAGACTCTGCTGTTAGTGCTGTGCAGAACCGGTAAGGAAGCTCCTTGCATCACATTGTCTAGATGTACATTAGTCCCAAACAACCTCTGAGCATTAAACTACCATTTTTGATCTTTATGTGGACTTCGACTTGTGTGCAGACACTGGAACTTCTCCCCAGAACTGTTGTGGGCCATCAACATGCCTTTGAGGAGAATCCTACCAGCAATACATCAAACTGTGATGACAAGACCACCAGCCTTACAAGGAATCCTGCTGTCAAGCCACAAACCCCTCTAAAACCAAGGGAAGAAGACCTTTAAAAAAAAAAAAAAAAAAGAAAGTATCTTGAAGCTCTCATGTCTCCAGCCCATCTGCTTTGCCCATCATGACAGTAATTTATCCAGCCTTACTCATATCCCTGGGAAAAATCGCTGCTGTGTGCAGAGTGATCAGTTTCTTTTCCAAGGCTCAGCTTGAAGTGCAAGGCTGTAAGCAGGAATATTGGTACTCTGACTCATTCTCTCGGAGGGCTATTTTTATGATTGCTCATGGAACTACATCTTAAAACTCTCAGTTCATGTTCTTAAATCATTTTCACAGCTTTCTGCTGAGCCGTCTCAGCACAATGGTTCTCCCCTTTGAAGTTAGAACCTTTCTGAGGTTCTCGGGAATGTAACTCCTCTCCATCTCTGCAGCCTGTGAAACCAGGCTATTGGCTGAGCACCTCCTCCTTTTTCATCACCTCAGTAAGAGGCTACAAGTCAGTGCCGTTTAAAATTTAATCAGTCTTGTCCTAACAGGATATATTTCTTGGATTTTAACCCATCTTCTACATAAACCACTAAATTCGGCTACACTAACTGCTTCGTGACAGAACCTTTATCTCAAGAACCTCTTAATGAGCTCTCATTAGCACAAATTGCCCCTGAATACCTCACCACTTCCTGCCTCCTGCTTTCTTTGCAATCCATTAGCATCCGTTAGCAGTCTCATTTGAACAATTAAACTTGACTGTTTCTAGAAACACACAGGTTCTACTATTATGTCTGTGACTTGGAGAGACCTGGGAAGGGATTCACAAGGTTCAACCTCACAGAGGCCAAATTCTACCTACAGTTCACTGTCCTCGGAGAAAGATTTAGTGCTGGTTGTTGATGGGACTGGTAACTCTGCCAGTCTCTGGATCCCCCTATAAAGGCACTTAAACTAAATGTCTGATGTTAGACAGTAAGAACCCACATCCTTTCCTCACACCCGGGGTTCAGGTTTCCCTGGCTAATCTCTGCACACAACCGTGCCTTCTCCGTGGAGCTGATTTGTCACAGGGTTTTGTTGTGCTTGTTTACATTCACCATGAATGGCTCAAACTGCCCAAAGCGAGCTGGATGTTCTTATTTACCTGTGAGCAAATTCAACCTCTAAGCCATAACAATGTTCCCTGAAAGTGTGCTCGTGGATTAAAGGCGTGAGTGGCCCTGAGGAGGATGTCCATGGACTCCATCCCTACTGCTATCCACTCTAACAGCAGTTGTATGGTGTGATGTGAACTGCATTTGCTGAGCCTGACTGCTGCCTGTGTTTGAAGTCCCCTGAGAAGAACGAAATCACAGATTTTACAGCTACACCGAGCTAATGGCTACGCTGGCAAGCAGATGGGACTTGGTATTTCTTACTCTTTCCTAAAGATACAGTCTTTTCTTTTGACATTTTGATAGATCATCAGATTCTCATTCTGTGTTATATTCCAGGCATGGAGCTGAGTGATGATCAATGTCTATGAAAGTGAAAATACTGCACTTTTATTCCTTACATCTTTACTGTGTTACATTATGTCTTGTAGGATGACATCCAGGACTGGGAAACGTGGCTCCATTCAAGTCAATTGCAAAACTTCCAGTGACAAAAGTGTCTCATTCATAAAGCTGTAAGCACACCTTACAATTTTTTTGTAATTTTAATTAATTAAACACTCTCAGGAGAAGTCAGACAGAAAAATCTCAACTTCAGCCTTCATTTGATCAGAAGTCTCCATTTTGCTGAAGCTCCACACAGGTATGAAGGGTTTTTTTTCCAATACCACAAGGCAGAAACTGTTGCTTTCTGAGTGCAGGCTGCTGTACTTTTCCCCCCAGCTTGAAAACCATGATGGAAGCAGATCTTTATTTAATTGTTTTGTGGTTGTTGGGGATTTTTTTCACCCAGATGTCAAGGTTTGGAAATAATATTAATTTTTTTGCTCCTTCTTGTGCATCCCTCACAGTGCAATCCACCTTACAGATGTTGTGTTCAGTGACGACTGAATCACTTGCTAAAAACTGGCCACGATCCTTTAACTTCGTTATTTTCTGCTAATTTTCAACGCTTTTCCTAAGTTTAACAACTCGCTAGGGTGAGGAGATGGCAAATTCAGCCCAGACTCGATGAAATACCTTTGCAGGCTTTTACCTCTCTTGCTGAGGCTGCTCAAACACTGGAAATGCGAGTTTAAGGACGCGGCGGGGTTCTTAAACTCCGGGGTTGGGGAGTTCTTAAACTCCGGGATGATGGGGGAAGTTGTTAAACCCCGGGGATGGGGGAGTTGTTAAACCCCGGGGAGGTGGTAGGAGTTTTTAAACTTCGGGGTGACGGTGGGAGTTCTTAAACTCCAGGGTTGGGGGGAGAGTTCTTAAACCCCGGGGTTGGGGGCAGAGTTCTTAAACCCCGGGGTTGGGGGGGGGAGAGTTCTTAAACTCCGGGGTGATGGGAGTTCTTAAAATCCGGGGTTGGGGGGAGAGTTCTTAAAGTCCGGGGATGGGGGAGTTCTTAAACTTCGGGGTGGTGGTGGGAGTTCTAAAACTCTTCAGGGGTGGTAATGCAAACTGGGCTAAAGCCCTTTTAACTCCAGGCGGGTTCTGAAGCTCCACAAGCCCTGAGCAGCCGCAGACTTCGCGCTGGGGGGAGCTCCCGGGGCAGGGCAGGGGCAGGAGCTGGGGCAGGGGCAGCCCCCGGGGCGCGGCGCTGGGAAACCCTCGACGGCTGTGGCTGGTGCTGGGGTTTTTGCCATCCCCTGCCGTGCACTCGTCGGTGGATTGAAGGCTCCCCCCGCCCCGCCCGGCCCCGTGCCCGTCCCTCCCTTGGCTGGGCTCGGTGCCGGGTCCCGCCTGCCCGCCCGGTGCGCGGCGCTCGGGCTGTCCGCGCCTCCCGCACCGCTCCCGCACCGCTCCGCAGCCCCATGTCCGCGCTCCCCGCCGGCGCCGACATCAAGAGGGCTCTGGAGAACAGCCCCGAGACCAACATCGAGGATGAGCTGCCCGACGGGCCGCCGCAGCCGCGGCCCAAGAACTACCTGCTCCTCAGCATCCTCGCCTGCTTCTGTCCCGCCTATCCCATCAACATCGTCGCCTTCGTGTTCGCCGTCATGGTGAGCAGCGCCCCGACGGGGCTCTAAACCACCTCGGGCTTGGGTTTGGCAGGGGAAAGGGGCATCCAGCCGCCTTGGAGCCGCCTGTCCCCGCAGCCAGGGGACAGCCGGGCGAGGCAGCGAGCCTGGGAGCATCAGCAGGCACAGGCAGGGGTCCGCCGAGCTACCCCGACAGCGGATGGGAAACGTGGAGCAAAAGGCAGCTTCAAACAGGTTTTCTCTCCCAGGCTGTGTAAGGGGAGCAGGTTTATCCCAGTTTAACGGGGTTTGTTGCATCAAGTAACTTGCGCGCTGGGTTGGACACAGTATCTGTGTGTGAAAGTGGCAACTGGGGAACAGAAATCAGATTTGGGTTCTGCTTCGGTTAATCAAATATGATAGGAGTGCGTTTTTTTCCCAGTAAACAGGTTCTTCAGCACTATTTACTAGAATAACACAACGATAAAGATTATAGGTTGTTGGCAAAAGCCCTTATAAATTGAGTATCAAATACACTGAGAGAAGAGTCTTACCCCAGCAACCTGTAATGGATATGCATGTTCCTTAATAATCCAGCAATCCCATTAACTTCAAAAGGATTGTTTGAACAGAAACTCCTTCTCTGAGTTAAAAGTTGCAGAGTCAGATCCAGAGTTATCTAGTCGTGTACATGATCAGTGTTATCAGTAATACTGCAATGTATTTCTGTTGTTTAGGAGCTGAAAAAGGTTTAAAACATGTTGTGTATTTTCATCCTTTTCTCTGACAGTCAGGCTGAGAAGGTAAGTAAAAATATAGTTGCTTCTTTTTGCAATTAAGTATAAGAATAGTTAACTATGTCTAAAATATCCTAAAAACTAGTAAGATTGATCAGAAATCACATTGTTTAGGCTTGACAATTACTGAAAGGAGCTATTCCAAAGTCATCTTCCCAACTCTTTTTCTGCAGTTAAGTATTAGCTGGCTTTTTTTTTTTCTTCTTTCTGGGCTTGTTTTCTTTGTTGCCACCTTAACTATACAATATGCTCTTTTCTTTGATTTGGGAAGATTTGGTTCTGCTGGTACCCAGCACCCTTTCAGTCTGTGGACACTGAGGGTGCTATATAAAGTAATGAGAGCTGATGATCTGGGGCTGTGAGCATCTGTTCACTGTGACAGTACTTTCACCAAGGCACTGGGGCTGCACAGAAGTTAACTGTCAAGGACAGAATTTGGCCTCTAAAGATTTTTGCACCCCATATGGAGAAACCTCCACCCACGGCCTAGTTGAAGTTCATGCAGGCTTTTGGAGTCAGGCATCAGTAAGTGTCACCAGGGGGATATGTAGGATCCAGGGTGGGAAGAGCACTTCCTGAATGCTAAACACTCTGTGTGGGTCTCAGCTGCCCACTCCCTTACAGGGTGAAACAAAAACCAGACCAATAACCTCCACTGCCTGTGAAACCCTTCTGTTTTCAGCAGCATTGTGTTTCAACAGCATCTAAAACCTGTCCTTTTTCATAAAAATAACCCATCCAGCCTCTCTTCTACAGCCTGATCTCCCTGCCTTTCAGAGCTGCAACCTGTAACTGCTCCATTACCCTCAGCTGCAGGTTCTGCACTTTAGCCCATGCTGGTTTTATTTCCATTTCTGCTGGGATCTGCATCCTCCTCTCTCTTTCTCAGCTGGAGTTGCTCGGGGTTAACACTGAGATGCAAGGGTGGGTTATTTTCTTTATTTACAGAAGACACTTTATAGTTTGCAGAGCTTGCCTGAGATGTATCAGAGATAAAGACCCACAGAAGTGGAGTCCTCCACAAATTTCCACTTCTTAGAATGGGCTTGAAGGGAAAGTCCTATTGGCTTTTAGAGGGCCATGGTTCAGCACCCTGTGTACCTGTGTCATGTCCTCCTTAACTGCTCTAAATTCAGACAATGTTTTCACTCTAAAAGTAGACTCTAGGCTCTAACACACCCCAAAATAAATGACAGATTTGTCTTCAGTCTCTTCTGCTGCCCCATTTACAACTCCAGCACTGGTTTCCTCACTTCTTTCTCACCTTTGGAGGCACAAACCTCACCGTTAGAGATCTTACCTCCTTGACTATATTTTTAGAATAAACCTTTCACGAGTTCTCCCTATTGTGATAATAACCTTTTCTTGTCCCTTACCCACCTGTTTCTCATGGCAGGGGTCAGAGGACAGCTGGTAGAGTGGTCACTTAATGGCATCAGTGTCTTGCTGTATTGGCATTGTAAGAGCCTCAAAGGAGTCACCAGTCACTTGGAGGTGTGAGGACTGCTCGGCATGTTTAGCAAATGGAGTTCTGTTTTCCCCAGGGTCCTGGCCAGGACTCCTGGCTGTAGGATCACTGTTCTCTTCTGCAGTTCTAGTCAGATGCCTTCAGTTCTGCTTCCAGCAGCTGTATTGCATTGCTGGGCCATGGGTTGGCTCACTTTATCCCAGAGGTGCCTCGATCAGACTTACCCTGTTCTTTGTCACACAGGTGAATCCACAGGCAGCAGGGGCAGCAGTATGGGGGCAGGTACCGAGTCAGGAGGCTTATGTGACAGAAGAGACTTCTCTGGGCGCTAGGCAGGGTGTCACTGAGCTCTTTGGCTCCTTATCTGCAGCGTGTATTGTCCCCTATGGTGAACCCAAAGAGCTCAGCTGGCAGTGAACTGCCAGCTGTGTCTGAGACCTGGCTCGTATGGCCTGGCTGTGTCTGACCTATGGGGTCAGAGCTAGAGGGAGGCTGTGGGACAACTCTGAGAAATGAATTGGACATTTCCAATACCAGCACTCTGGTCTGACAGTTGAATGTGTTTTCTTGGCCTTTCCCAGCTGCCTTTATTTCAGAGATCCGTGTGTCAGACTAGCCATCTAATTCCACAGGGCCTTAGATTTGAAACAGCTTCCAAACAGTCTCTCAGAAGCTATTTCTCACTGATTTTTGCTCCCAACTCCCTCTTCATGGCGACACATCTTTGTTTAATCATTTACATGTTTCAAACAACATATGTGGTCAAGCTGTGACAGTCTTGGCTCATCTGCCTCTGATAGTAACAAGTTCTTTTTCTGTATTTTTTGCTGTTGAATTCAGATGCTTTGCCTGTATAAGAGTTTTCCTAAGCAGAGACAACAAATAAGAGGGTGGTAGAAGTCAAGGGACAGCAAATGATGAAACTTGCTTTCTGAGGGAGTCACCTCTTCTAATTGAGATCCTAATGAGCCATGTACACTGTGTTGGCTTTGGTCAGAAGAGTGACCAGTGTCCCTATACTTAGTAAATTTATTTGCAAACTTTATTATTTATACATTTTTTTTTAAGTGGCTTGTAGGTACGTGGACACCTAACACTGTATGGGACAGCCTCAGGAAAAGTAGAAAACAGGGCTCAGCAGCTGGTTTTAGGCATTTTTGCATGGCCCTTATCTTTGCAAACTGCCAAGTTTTTCATCTGCAACATTCTGCAGAGCAAAACTCCCCTTTCACATGTCCTGCTCAGCACCTGCCTGTTTTGTTTGCCAAAAAAACAGAGGTCAAGCCTGGTGCTGAATTGCTCCCCAAGTTCCCCCTGTTCTTTCTGTTTGCCTGTAAGCTGTTCTTACAGTGAGGAGTCACACTGAGTCAGCATGTCTCGCTCTTCCTTAGCTCTCAACTAGAGAGTGTCTCATTTCCAGGCACAGCCAAATAAGGTTCACACAGCCTGGCTTATGGAGCCTAGAAAGTGTTGATCAGAGAACCTCAGTCTGGTCTGCCCAGATTTGTAAGGGATGTAGAGGGGGATTTCTGAAGGAATTCCATGTTCTTTCTGCTTTTGCCATGAGCAGTGCTCTTGGAATGTGGAACAGAAACCCCACATAAAAAGGGACTAGTAGTTTGTAGCTAATTCAGCAAATTTCTGTTCACATGAGGTTAAGTTGCTTTATTGTTGAACTGAGAATATATTTTATAAATAGATGTGTGTGAACCTGGTGAAGTCACTGAGATTACTCAAGTAAATAAACAGCTGCAGAACTGTGACTTTAATTTAGTTTATGACTTCATAGTGAGCGAGGTAGCAGAAACCTGAGAAATCAGATGGTATTAGGTTGGAAAGGGCTGAAATTTGTTTTAAAAGTTGGACAGACCAAATGTCTCATACAGATACTGTATTTTCAATACATTGCCCAGACCTTGGAAATAAACAGATGTAACATTTGAGGCTTTAACACTTCATGTCATCTATGGCTAACACTGAAAACTGGAAGCTTGACCAGAAGCCCTTTGAAGCAGATGAATTTCAAAGTGAAATTCAAATGAATGTCAAAAAGCTTTGTGTCAGACCCCAGCCACTCTCTCAAACCTCTTATTTTTCTCCTTGAATGCTGCCTAAGTTATTTCATTTAATTTAAACCTTTTTATAAAGGATCTTTGGTCTCCTTCCTGTCTCTCCCAAATCCTATTCTTCGTTGTTAATGATGTTTTCCTCCTCTTCATCGTGGATTTGTATTAAAACACCCATTATTTATTGAAGTTTGCATAGTGAATTATTGATGCAGTACCTGCAGAAATCACATGGACATTTTCCAGACTTCCTAAATACATTACTAAGAAGGCACAGAACTGCAAGCTGGTGCTGTCATGTCTTGCTTACAGCTCTGTCTCAGATTTGAGGCCACATGTCTGGAGAGCAAAGTTTAGGGTGTTTGCAGGACCGTGCTGTAGATGATGCTGTGCAAAGGGGGTGCTCTGGTAAGTGGAGGACAAAGTGCAGGGCTGGGATGGCAGTGATGCCTCTCCCTGTTTCCCCACATAGCCAGTCACATTCATGGCTGCTGCCAGAGGCACGAGGAGGTCAGACTGCTCAAGACCAAGCTTCTCATAGTCCTTTTAGTGACCTTCCCAACTGTACATTCAGAAAAGCTCTTCTCCTGCAGACAGGACTGCTGGAAACAGTGGAGTAGCTTAGCTGAGAGGACTGTGCCAGCCCTGCTTTGTAAGAGGAGGCTGCACTGGTGGAGAACCAGAAGTGACACCGTGCTATTTGACTGTGTGCCTGTGCCCATCTCTCATTTCCACCTCTTCCCTTTTCCCCCATTCTATCTTTTTCATCTGCTAGTAAACCTCAACAAAATTTGACAGCAGAGCAGAGGTATTAGTGATGTTCTTTAGGGACACAAAATAGAGAAATGTTTCAGCATGTAGGCTTCTGGGAAGGGAAGAAATGCATCAGTGTTCTCTTTAAGGACAGGAGTGCATCAGCATCTCAGCCTTTCTTAGACACCAGAGAATAGGTACCTGCACTTATCCTTGAGATGCAATTCTAGGAACATAGGCTCATTGCTTTGGGACCGTCTTGGCATGCCTGACCTTACTGCAGTGCTAACACCAAGAATGCATCTAAGCCCATTAGCTTTGTGTGCTCACTAATCGACAGAACACACAGATAATGTCCCTAATTATTCTTCTGCCTGGGAGAAATGGCTCTACAGCAATGCTTGGTATCCTCTGAACCCCATCCCTTTCCTGCTCTCCACAGTCTCAGATGTTCACTCCAATTAACTGTTGTTCTGTCTTTGCTACAAAAAGTGGTTTATGACTGAAGCCCTCTCATAACAGCTCTTGGTGATACCTCGTGCAGTCATTTTCCAAAGGGAACCTGAATTCTTTAGTCTGCAGAAAAGTTCTTCTGATCAGGTCCTCGTATTTCTCCTCGCACACTTCCTGTTTCTGGAATAGTTCCTGGAATACATAAGCAATATCAAAGAATTTATGACTAATACTAAAGAATAAATCTGAGTCTCTGTGGAAGGATGCTGAGATAGTGCAATAGAGCACTGTGATAAAGAAATCTGGACTGTGTTGTGGTTTATGAACTCAAACTCTCATGATTTTACAAAATAATTCTTAGGAATAATACTCTTTTTAGTGCTTGATAGCATCTCGTTCTTGGGGAAAAATAACTACAAACTCTGTTAGACTTGTACACTAGAATACTTCAGTGTCCTTCACTGAATCTCTTCTTTTAAAAATGGTTTGGTTAAACCAAAAATTAATTCAGAAAATCCTAGAGTCTGTCTCACAAAAGACTAGAAGGTCAGAGTGGTCCTATCACACTTTGCAATCTGTGCATGTTATGAATATAAAGCATCTGCTAAGTCATGGGTGGGTAGAGAGAAACTCACATCTCTTGAGATAATATCGGTATGTCTGATGCATAACTCAGGATGGATATGAAAATAATTATCAGTGTCTTCTAGAAATGCAAAGGGGCAGAATTTCTAGTCTGTTCGGATCATCTATATTTCTTTGCTTGGTATTTTTTGTACCACTAGCAAACCACCTCTGAATTTCCCAAACTACATTTTGAGAATTAGGAAATTAGTAAGCTTTTTCAAGTCTTGCTGAGGCTTTCTCTAAAAATGCTGTCTATTTAAGCTCTTTTTTATGCTTATGGTCCTATGAAGCATAGGAGTTTATTTCACTGTGAGTGAAGTGGCCAACTAACAGTTCACATATTCTACAAAAATATTTCTAGAGGTAAAAGCCACTGGTTTATACAGATGGGTGGGTCAGTGTTGATTTGACAGCTTTTATGCTGGTGGGCATCATATGAACACAGCCTTACCACTGGAAAAAAAGAGCTGTATTTGCAACTAAATGAACTGAATATGCATGGAACAGAAAACTGGACTCCCTGCTTACCTTGGCAGTGGTCATTTGTTTTTACAAAGCAAATCACCGTGTTCTGAAGCCCTTCCTGCAGTACCAATGGGAGACTCTGTGTTAGTTCAGAGCAGTCCCCTTGGTTTGCCTACAGATTTCTGTTTATTTATAAAAAGTTGTAAATCCTCTGTTGTGTCTCCTGCAGGCTTTAAACAGTTACAACCAAGGCGATATAGAAGGATCAAAAAGACTGGGTCGCAATGCGCTCCGGGTTGCCGTCGCATCCATTATCATCGGCCTCATCATCATCGGCATCTACTGCGTCGTTCACTTCACAACGGTAGGGAGATGCCACCAGCACTTCTCTGTGCGTGGCCTTCAGAGCAGCACACTAAAGATTGCCACAACTGTCTATTTGTTCTCTTTAAGGACACATGCACGTTTTCCAAAAGAACAGTTTTTGTGTATTTTACAACTCTGTCCTCTGTAGTTTAAACACAAACGAGCAGTGGATTTTCTAGAAATTCCTGCGGCTCCAACAGGTTTTTCCAATTTTGGCCAGTTGCTTTTTGGTTTTTCTGCTTCTCATTTTCATCATCTGCAAGACCAGAGATCCTTAGATTTCAGGTAATAGAGTCCCCAGGTGCTAATTTTCAGTCTCACAATCTGGCCAATTTATCTGTTAACTTTGTGAGGAGAAGATGACAGTCAATTACTCTTTTACTGTTTGACAGGAAAACAGGTGACCATAACTATACCAAAAGTGACCACACGTGTAATTCTGACTTGGCTCCCTCTGGTGTAAAGCCCTTCACTGTCTGTGCTGTGTTATTGTCCTGCCTTCCTGCACCTGCAGCAACAGTGATGAATCTCTGTAACACAGGGCTTACCCAGATGGATTACAAGATTACCCGGAAAAGAGGACAAAAATAATGAGGATATTTATCCCCTTTTTTAAGGTTGTGCAACAATATGTTCTTTTCTCCACAGTACTGTATGGTTCCCATTAAAACAACGAATTTAAATGAATTATTATTGGCTGTTTTGACTGGAGAGCCTTTTAGTGTACTGTGCAAACTTATGCATAAACTATAAAGAGAGATCACCTCATCTACCATGAAATGCAGACATGTCTGGGGAGTGGAATGGAGTAGCTGGTTAAACATCTACAAAAATGTCATTAAAAAGCTGAAGTGCACCATGTTGAACTACAGGGAAGTTAGTGGAGATGGAGTCCAGTTCTGTAGGATGTTATTAGATGGTGCCACAGAATCTGAAGCTTCCTGTGTATTCATTAATTTCCTATGCATTTTGCAAGCATGAGTCTCTCTGGTTCAGCCTGTGCTCGGTTTGTTCAGCCCTCACAGATTTAAAACCAAGTCACTTCAGGCAGGGGGTGCCAAGTTTTGTAATTGACAGCAGCAGTAAATTCCTCTGCTTGCCTCTACCACCTTACTCATCATTTCTCAGGCAAGGAGAGCAGCTCAGTATTTTTTTCAAAGTAGGAGGAGAGAAGGGCAGCAGGAGGAGGTGCCTGGGAACCCTCAGCACACTGCTGGGGTATTAATTTCTCTATATAGTTTCCATGGAGCCAAATGGTACCTTGTGTTTTGTGAGGGCTCAGGGATTGCTGGATTCACCCTGTTCTCTGGCTTTCCAGTGTCTTTAGTGCCCCCTTCTCCCTCTCACTTGTCACCCTCCAAAAAGCCTTTGCTTCTAAGAAAGTATTTGATGGGAATAACAATCTTTTGATGTGAAAATGAATGAACAGGAGCACCCAGCTGGTCTTTCCACTCTCCTTGCATGAGTCCCCTTTGTTGCCTTACTTTTGGACACTTATATTTTACACTGAATTGTCTTAGTTGATGTGCCACTGGTGTGAATGTATTGCATGAAGAGATTGTAAATTAATTTTATGATGACTTTAGTATATGTTTCAGTATTAGTAAGATAGCACAAAATAGCCTTAATACAATAATATGACAGATTTATTTGACTACCATTAAGCACAGATTTAAAGTTTCCATGGCCTAGACATGCATTTTTCCTGAAAGTTAATTTAGACTTCAGCAATATGTATGGAAGGCTTGACCCTTCCAGGATGTATTACTGTGGGTTTTATCCAGTGAAATTCATCAGCTGCCACAGTACCCAGTTGCTCCTGCTGATATTTCTTGTGACTTCTTTTGGTCTTCATAGGATAACAAGTGTCATTGTAAATTACCATTGGTAGAACCCTCTGGTAGTCTCCTACCAAATTCTTATGTATCTTGCCTTAGAACTTGTTGTTTACCAACCTGCCATCCCATCTCTAATCTTTGTTAGTGCTTTATCTCCTCTCCCAGGACTGCTAGAGCTTCTCACAGTGGGTGTCACTCGAGTATTCATAAACTCTTCAATGAATTTCAGTAGCTCATTCTGATTTATCCATGGCCCTGCTGCCAGTATCAAAGGCACAGGGTGTGATGGGAACTTGAGTTCTTCCACAGCATCCCAAGTCAGAGCTTCTGGAAAGCAGCAAAACTGAGACATCCAAGTCAGGTTGGCAGGAGGGAACACCTAGCAATTGTTACACGACTTTCCCCCTTGGGTCAGGCTCAGCTGGCTCTGAAGTCTCCTCCAAAACAACTCCAGACACCTTAGCCAGGAGAAAAACATCGAGTCAGGGTGTTCAGGTTAGAAATGGTGGAAACTGCAGAGAGAGGAACTGAAGGAAATTCCTGCTTTGAACAAACAGTGACTTTGTACCCCAATTAATACCTGCAAATGTACCCCCAATAACACTGGTAGACCTGAAAAGAGGAAGACCCTTTCACTTTTCAGAAAGTTCCTACCTCTGAGCATCTTTGCATGCCTTCTATGGCTTATTCAGCCCCAGAGCAATGGCAGCACAGGAATAACAGAAGTGGACACCTACGTTTGCATGGAGGAAACAGCCTTGATTTTTAATTTTGAAGCTTTACTTGGTGCTAAGTCACCTCAGGGCTTCTGCTGACTTGGAGAGACTCATTTGTCTTGAACACTGGCATGTTATCTTTAGCAAATGTACATTAAGATATATAGTGATATATATAAAGATATATATATACACATTTATGACCACCATCAGTGGTCCACCCTGGCCTCCAGTCAGGAGAAATGGAGACATACCATCCTTAACGCTGCTGCTTCCTTTGAGAACACACGCAGAATCAGCCTGGAGGAAAAAAGGCAACGCAGGAAGAACCGTGCCT
>JAWWEW010000036.1:3371833-3484624 GCA_035583185.1 Anabacerthia variegaticeps | reverse complement strand
TTCCACTGTGCCTTTTGTGACCGGACTTGCCTATCTCGCATTGGCCTATTTAGCCACCAACGTGCTTGTAGCAAGCGAGGGTAGAGCCCTTGTAAATCTTTGTTCGCGAAGTCTAGCCATGATGATGATGATATGTCCTGGAACAGGGCCCACCCAACATTTGGGAAGCATCTACTTTCTGCAGTCATGACCCTGAGTGTAGGGAAGGGGAAGCCCTTGTTTGCATCACTGGAATTACCAACCCAGCAATAAAACTGGTCTGCCTTGACCAGTGTAAACTGGTGTGTTCCTCTTTATGCTGAGGAATCTCTGAGAGCAAAGCTGTGGCGTGTGCCAAATCTGGGCTGTCCCTCACCCCACGCTATACCAAATTTATTCTGGCTCCATTCTCCATACACTTTCACCCTCTCCTGTCTGCTTCTCCTGCTCTCCTGCCTTGCCAGTCCTGAACACTGAAATCACATTCCCACTGCTTGCTCAGACGTAACTGAAGCCAGGATTTGTGTCACCACAGTCTGGCCCTGCATATGTGCCGTAGGCATGTTGTCCATCAAGAGCTGCAGTGAGAAAAGGGCCATATTTGCCTTCCATAAGGAGGCATCCCTGTGAAGGAAACAGTGCAGGGCTGTGTGCCATAGCCTGGCTGGCCTTGGTCTGCTGCAGCGTGCCTGGGAGGAGAGTGAATGGCAAGATAGCTGATGGCAGGTGGCAGGGCTGTGACCCACAGCCTGAGTCCTGCCTCTGGTTCTCATGGCCTGGTCTTAGGGAAGATGTGGAAGGCACACACATACACAAAAAGGGGGGAAAAAGAGAGAGAGAGAGAAGGGCAGTCCCTTTGGGGGTTTGTGACATGTCACTGTCAGAGGTGGAATGCTGCAAAGGTGGCTCTTTTCTCCAACTCACTGTTACTGTTCTTATGCCACTTCATGAAGCCTGTTAATAACCTTTCCACTGAGCTGGGTGGTCTGGAGTCAGCCTTCCTGTCTCTAAGTGTTTTGTTTGGCAAAAGGTAATAATTTTGTCAGTCAGTGAGGGCTCTCAAGTCATTCACAATCTGTGTTTTCAGAGCAGTGTTGAAGTTTTTGAAGCAGATTCAAAATTCTGTTTTGTTTTGGGTTGTGATGACACAGGACACAGGGTGCCCTTGGATTTCATTTGAGTTCCACTGGCAAGGTTTAGTGAAACATAATCCTGGGCTGGATCATCCTTTATGTAAGTGCAGGAGACCCCAGGTATCCCAAACCCTTTTCTGGATCTCAATAAGTCAGATTCTACCTCATGCTACCATGGGAATCGTGTATTCTTATCCCATTCCTGGCTTTGCTGAATGGCCTGTGAGCAGTCTTGAGCAATAATCATCTTCTCACAGAAGATTTTTAGGCTCACTGTTAGCCTGTCTCTGGTGACTGAGTGACACTTTACAATGCTGTTGAAGGCAGAACTACAGCTCACATGGGTTTTGGCACCCAGCTGATCCACAAGGCATGTCATATAAAGCCCACGTCTTCTGTGCGCCTCTCTAGTGGTTCTCTGCAAGTAGGAGTGAGTCAAGTAGAAATGTGAAGAATGAGCAAGAGGTGTTAGAGTGAAGTTAAGACTCAATCTTTTCTGTAGAGCTCTGACTGACACAGAGTTCATTTTGATCTGAGAAAGGGCAGCCAAAGCACTGAAGGATGGAATGCAATAAACTCCTGCCAGCAGAGCAGCGTGTGAGAGCTTTCTAATTCATATCAGGTGTTCATTGTCTTTATTTATCTTGAACCCAGGGCCACAGGCAGGGTAGAACTATCTTCTGGTAATAACTTATGTGAGAAGGGTACTCATGTTTGATGAGTTCAGAATTTTATGCAAACCATTATGGTATTTTGATGCTTTCGTAGAGGAGCCTGAACTTCTGACCCCTTCTTTAATCTCACTTGATCTAGAACTTCACCTCAGGGAAGTCAAAGGAATGCCACCTGTCAGCGTGGCTTTGAAGGAAGACAGAGGCAGCCAGGCTGTGTGGAAAGCACCAGCTTATACTGTTTCATAACCAGAAGGGTCTTAAATCAAGCATATGTGCAGTAATGCAGAATTGGTAGTTCTGAGTGAAAGGAAAAGCAGCAAGGATTTAGGCTGGGCACCAGCAGCAGACGTATACATAGAGTAGAATACACTCTTCTTGCTAAGTTATTAATACTTCTTCAGGAGGAAAAGGCATGCAACACTATTTGTAATATCTCTGCTGTCCCCTTCCTGAGGCTCTCAGCAGCCCTTGTAACCATTTCACTGAGGGAGTCTGTCTTTCAGAGACAGAATAAACTGAAGGCCAGCATGAGGACAGAAATTACACTGCCAACCTCCAGATCTTTACATTACAATTCTGTTCTCTGCACCTTGCCATAAAACAAAAAAAAAAGTGAAGGAAGACAACTTGCCTTGTGCTGCAGGGATTGTCCTGCCAATAGCTGATAGAGCTCAAAGTCTGAAGTCAGGGCATTCCTGTTCCTTTACTCACATTAATTCTTGGTGTCCACCCAGCCAGTGAGCTTACACTGCTGCTTTTCTCCTGGGAAGGGCACTCACTGATTATCTCTTTGATCCTACCTCATTTTACTGGATTTGTGAAAATATAAGAGCTTAAAGCCCACTCTCTGTCTATCAAAGAGTTCAGTGAGCTTGGGGGCTGAGCAGTGGCAGACACTGCAGATGCACAGAGGCAGTGTGATCCCATCACCCTCATTTCCTTGGCAAACCACATTAGAAATCCTGCTCCAGCTGTTTCATCTGTGCCTGGAGGAAATGTTCCCACAATAGCTTCTGCCCACTGGAGTCCTGAGGAGCACCCAGCAGACAATCAGCAAAGGAATTAATGCTGTCTGCAGGATGGATTTATTGTGCAGAGCCTCGTTCTAGATCCCTCTTTAATGAAACACTAAACGTGACTGCCTGATGGAGGAGATCTCTCAGACTCCAGCAGAGAGCCCAGAATGCAGGGACAAGCCAGTGAGGTCAGTGCATCCAGGGGTAATGTCTGAGACATTCCTCCTCCACAAGAATGTGAGGGGACCTCTCAGCTCCTTCCCCTCCCAATGCAGATGCACAAGTTACAGGTTACCCAGTTCAAAACATCTGTCACGTATTGCTGTTGTATTTACTGAGTCCTCTGCCACTGGCAGGGTTGTCCTTGCCTGTTTTATGTACCACTCCAAGGAGAACAGATGCTGTTGACCTCATGAAAATTTCAAATAAGAGCTCCTTTCCTGGCAGTGAAAGGTCCTAACTTGCATTGATTCAGGTAACCCAGTTTAAAAATTCAGTTCAGACTGATTGATGACCAATACCATTAGAAACTCAGCTCTTTGATGCAAACCTGTATTGAGCTGCTAATCTAGAGGGATGTTTGTTAAGAGAACAAGTACCCCTAATGTGGCATAATGTATCCATTAGGTCTGTAGAATTAATAATTTAAACTCGCAGGGCAAACTCTCTGGCTTTTCCTCCTTTAAACATACCTATTTCTGTGTCCTTGCAGCATGTTATCTGAAGACCTGGACTGCACTGGGAGGATATCAACATGTAAACCTTGGGAGGGGGAGACAGAAGAAGAGATGGAAACCATTCCAGACCGTTAGCTTTGACCCTACAAGTCTGCAGAGGCATCTTGCTGGTGAATGAACTGATAGTCCAGTTAGTTAATCAGCATGGTGTGACCAGGTTTTCAAAACTATTTATTTATAAGAAATCTCAGTATAAAGCAGCATTTTCTCTTTCACCCTAATGTATAATGAGATCTTGCCCTAAAAAGTAACCCCATTTCTGTGGAATGTATGCTGGATCCATGATGTTCCCTGGCTGACCCGGGCCAGACAAAGCCAGCATAACCAGACTGTCTGTAGTGCACAATGTAAGATCTGATGCACAGCCCACTGAAGCTGGTGGAAGAACTCCTGTTACCTCTGGTGGGTTTTGGATCAGGCCACTAAGGAATTTTTTTATTACTTTAAAATAGTCTCCACACAATTGTAACCATGGGTTTGTGATTTTATCCTGCGATGTGATTTTATAATGCCGTGGGTGTACTCTGACTCAGCAGCTGCTTTCTTCTGTCATGCTCAGCTTTTAGATCTGTACCTTGGATTTTTAACCACCTGGGACCGATTTCAATCACTTGATTATTAAGAGAAACTCTTCTTCCATAGCATCCATATTTTTCTTAATGATTTGTTTTTGTTTTGTTGTCTCTCATTGTTGCACTCCCTTGACTTAGCTCCAGTCCTGCATTGAAGTTGCACTGATCGTATTTTCCTCTTTAAACTTCATGTATGTAAAAAGTTCCTAATTTTTTTTTTATCTGACAGAAGATCTTCTTTTTAAATAGATGTACTTCTTCATCCCTTTGTTATTATTCCTCTGGCAAGTCACATAGTTTCATTGTGTTCTGCTTTGTTCATGTCTTTTGTTTAGCTCATCCTTTCATCTTGCTATGACTACTCTATATATCCCCACAGTTAGAGATGGACAGACTTTTGCACCCTTCCCTACTTACAAACACTCTTCCTGATCATAAGATACTACTCAGTGAGCAGCCTTAGGTTCCAGAATTGATGGCCTCTCAATTACTGAAGTTTCTTGATACATTATGAAAATTAAGCATGGGACAGCTGTTTTTATTAGCTGAAAACTGTTTCATAGAATACATTTGTTTTGTCACACAAATATTCTGTATTGAAGGAGTATTAAGACATGGCTACATCTTCAGTGGTTGTTGCTCTGTTTTCTTTATTATTATACCTTCAAGCAAGTTGTGCCAACTTACACTCCCTCTCCTTGCACTAACATCAATCTGGACTGACTACCCAAAACACGGGGAGTCCTGCAGGTGCAGGTGAGAGAAGAATCATCTGACAGGAGTGCAACGACCTATTTAAAAAAAAAAAAAAATCCTCCAGAAACCTTTACCTGTTAAAGTATATGCCTGGAAGTAGCATGTATTTTCTGTGCCTTGATATTATATTTTCAATGTGCTTTTTCGCTCTTCTTCCTGCCAAATTCTGTTTTTCATTGAAGTCAGTGAAGCATCATCTATCCTGAGTTACTGCAGTAGAGAACTTCACGAGCACTGGTGAACTCAGTTGATTTACTCAGCACTGACACTGATCCAATTTGTCCACGTGGGAATCTTGCCACTGATTTTGATGATCCCAAGAATTGGCTGTTCTGTGAACTCCTCTTTGGTTTTTGAATACTATTTCAATGGTCTGATATGTCTTGTGGGACTTTTAGTAGCTTGCCTTATTATCAGATATGATAGAAATGTCATTGACAAGTGGAATAAAATTACTTTTAATTCATGTCCATTCTGGTATGTGGGAAGTGTTTTTCCTAAGCCTGGTTGCCTCTTCTATTTGAAAGAGTAATATCCTTTTTTTCTAACCCTTTGGACAGTTCCAGGATAAAGTGAAAGGAGGAAGATTTCTGGCCTGCATGACACCATACAGCCAAGTCTGCCACAGCTAGTGCATTCAGGAGTTGCTAGAGGTCAGGTAATGCTCAAATATCAGCAAGGTGAGCTCTTTGCTTCGTTTTCAAAACAGCATCCAGAAAGAGTGTTGAGGCCTTTTCAGAATGGTCCCTCGGTGGTCTCTGTGGGACTTTCCTGCCATGAGGGGAACGTGGTCAAAGGGGTCTCTCAGCAGGTTAAAGAGCCAGATTTCCACCCCCATTGAGTTTCTGGTACCAAAGCAAACACCACTGCATTGCTGCAGCAACACTTTTCTACAGCAGCATATGGAAAAATCCAAGCGTGTACCAAAAGTTTGATCCTTCTGCAGAATATTAAACTCCATTACTGTAAACTAAACCACAGCTGGTGGTGTGAGAAGGGAGGATGATTTCCAAAGTTCTGTGGGCACTAGAGGATAGGCAGAGGCAACCTGAAGTATCTTTTGGAAGTGCCCAGCGAGGATTGAGATCAATAGGAGCTAGACACCCGACTTGTTCAGAGGCTTTTGAAAACCATACTGGAAATCTAACTTGCATATTGATGCTCATAAATATCTTTGAAGTCTTGCTCTTAATATAATTGAGAATTGAGCCATTGTATATTCAGTACTTCTGAAGATAAATGTCAGTACCTTACAGTGCTATTGATTTGTATAAAAATAAAGGCTTTATATTAAACCACTTAATGTGACAGAGAAGGGAGAATGCAGCAATTCCTCTAATGTCCTTAGTGCTTCTGTGTCATAGGTAATCTTATTTTTGCTTTACTAATGTACTTGTATTGGTTCTCTTCATTTATTTATGTTAACATAAATTTTCAGCCATGTTTGAGAAATGCAGCTTATGCTGGAAAAGGTCCTTGTACGGCCACATCATTCTGTTGTAGGTGTGACAGACCCACACAAAGGAGGCATCAAACACAGGCAGCCCAAATGACATTTTACTGCACAAAGAGCAGAGCCCTGGTGACAGCAGTGAGTGTGGAAGGCAGAGTGCAGTTTTCTGACTGAGGAATTAGTGCCTGTTTCATACTTTGAGGGGGCATAGGTACAAATTTCGTTATCTCTAACAGGCTCTGGAAATTACCTGTTCTTCATTGTCATGCATCTAGGTTTGGATTTGGTCCATTATTCTGCATTGGACCTGCCATATTTTGGTGGGGGAAAGAAAAAAGCTGTTAAATGTATGCACAGAGTAATGTTATTTGATGAAATGGGGGGAGGTGGGAAGCAGTAAAATGTATTTCAACTCAATATCTGTGTCCTGGGCCCACAAACAGAGTCTCTTCCACAAAGCTGCTTCAGGGTTCCATTTTTTGCTGCAGTGTTCCTGCATGCTGAAGGCACCAGCTAATGCCTGAGGTCCTGCTCTCTTTTCTTTCCTGCACATATTACAGGCAGAGACAGATGGAAACTTGAAATTGCTGGCCTCAGCTCCTGGATCATGTTGGCATCTTTCGCTTCTTAGGGGGCAGCTGCATTCTGCAAAACAGCGCCGTGCACGTATCTTGATCTGTAACCCTAGAAGGGGCCTGCTAAATATAAGTGGGGGTTCTTTGCTGCCATACGAAGGGGGTCAGCCAGGCACTTAAACAACATGTGGGGTGAGTTCCATCAGGCTGCACAGCAAGATAAAAAAAAAAAATCAAGGGGACAATATGAAATGAAATTCTTTGTGTGCCTGCCTGCAGGCACACCCAGGGGTTTACAGCTTGTGACTCCAAAACCAGCACTGGCTCTTCAATTTATGTGGTTGCAAGCAGGATCTGTAAGCAGTGAGGCTCCAGGAGCTGTTGGCTGGTACCTGTACCTTTGGATATGGGCTCGCAGTGTGACCTGTGTTCTGCCTCTCAGCCTGGAGACAGGGTGTATCTGCTGCCAGTGTCCACCACTGGAACAGTGTGCAAGCATCTCTTCTAGGCTTCTTTCCTTACCCAGACCCTACCTCGGTCTGCCAGTTATTTAAGATGGATTTTGCTACTGATTTACCTCAGCAGGGGAGAGACTGGGTCATCTGCCCAGTTAGTTTTTGGTTTATGTGACTGTGCGTGCACACATGCACTGGAGGAGGCACTGGAAGGACTGGATTCCCTGAGTTAAGTCAGATTTAAATAGAGACAGTCACTGGATTGATGTGGGGTCAAGCTAGTAAGAAACATCCTGGTTACCTGGCAGCAGTTCAGGAGCCTTTGTTGTTTCCTGGAGGGAAGAGTCCATATCACAAACCTTGAATGGATGTGGAACCCACCCTGGGTTTGAAGAAGGTACCTCCAGGTAAAGTGGGAGCCCCCAGTAGGCACAGGCAGCACCTTCAGGCTGAAACACTACTTGAATGCTGCTTCCCTCTTGTGACCCTCCCTCCTCCAGCCTCATTTTTCGCTATCAGGTCTCGGAAGGTGTGCAGTGTTGGAGCAGTGAAGGGATGCAGTGGCCGGGGAGGGACGTTTATGTGCACTCCCAATTTTCCGTCTCCCAAGCACAACGGCATGTTCTGCACGCACGGCAGGGCCACGTGTCCCTGAAATGTGAGTGAGCCTTGCAGAGCCTGCCCGACTTCCTCCACAGCACTCCCTGGCAGCCTGGCAAAGTGGGCTAAATTCAGAAGTGACCTAGAAGGAGGAGGGGGCTCAGGAACAGATCACTTGGCCAGTGTAAGAATGGAGGAATAAACTTGGGATTCCAAGGCAGAAAGAAATATTATAAGAAATTCAACCAGAAGGTTTCTCCAGCTAATTTTATCCTGTCTTGAACACCAGGGTGAGTTCTGCTGCTGCTCCCACCTAGCTCACTCTCCACAGCACAGAAGCTACAAGAAGCACTTGCTCCTCATGTGTCCTTTAAAATGTGATTTATGGCATGTCTGAATTTGATCTACCAGCTCATGTCTGGGTTCGTCATATCTCACTGTAAGCCTGAGTCAGCTTTCACTTCATTTGCAATGACTTCTCTCTGGCTAAATAAGCTTGGATCATGGCAAGGAAAAAGAATTTTGCCAGATAGCCACTGATTCTTCAGGACTTTAAACCACACAGTCTGAGGCTTTAGGGCACTGCATTTCTTTTTTGACGTGTACTCTGAGGTAAGAGAAGGGAAACTCCACTGAAATGAAGGGATGCACACCAGAGCAGGCTGTGTATCACAGTCAGCCATGGCAGCCTTGTCTTCACACTTCAACCAGTGTTCAACGAGGGCTAAATTGTCTTTTGATTTTAGTCAACTGCAGGAGATAATCCCAACAGTGAAAATGAGAGATTCTGGCCTAAATCACAGTGATTGATGAGTGCCATCCCTGACTTTTGTGCCTGAAAGGTCTGTAAGGCTGTTCTTCACCTCATCTAATAAGACATGCATTCCCCTAATACAGATCTCTCCTGACCTCAGATCCTGTTTGGTCCTTACTGTCTCTTAAAATGAGTCAGCTGATGAAGAAAGGTGGTAAGTGATATCTCCAAGGGGGTAGAATGACTCAGTAGTAAAGATGTCACTTCACTTGACCCCTCAGCCTGTGCAGCACCAAAAGTGCTCTGTAATGATTGTTAGAACTTTGACCAGGTCTGCTGAGCCTCATCCTCTTATGAGACAAGAACCAAATTACCTTAAAATTAATTTCTGAATAAGATGCTCTGTGTAAGGTTTAATAGTCAGGCCAGGTCTAGTTCATGTTTGCTAAAGAAAGTAGGAGTGAGTGAGGGGAAAAAAGGAGCTGAGCTTTGCTTGTGGCTCCTGACATGGTGACTAACAGAGACCATGTGCCTCTCCATATCCTGCAGATATTTTACAAGCATCTGCTTTTAAAACCCCACAGTGCTCTAAGAGATGGTGTAGCACAGCCAGGACACCAGACAAAGCATTTAATCAGTTATTTTTATCTTGGTTTATGGGCTGTGAACAGTCCAAAAGTGGACTGTGCTTTTTTTAAGGGAATTTCTTGTTCAGAATTAGTCAGCTCTGTGTTTCCCCTGACCCTTTCACCCCAATATTGGGAGTGCATTGTGAGAGCTCAGCCTGAGTGGGCTGTTGCTGTGTCTCCCATCTGAGAGAGATGGCAGTTCAGATGGCAGTTCAGAAAACTAGAGAGTTGAGATAAATTATTTCAATGGCAAGTGACACTGATATTTTCACCAGGGAAGTTAACCAGGAGCCCCATTTGTGACACATATGGAAGTCCTGCTGGAAGAATGTGAAGCAGCTTCCCATCTGTTTCATCCTCATCTGGTAATAAGAGAAGGAAGGCTAAGACAGGTACATAAAGGGGCAGAGGTAGAAAAGGTATTTTGTAGTCTTCTTTTGGAATGTAGAGGCTGGTCCTGGATGGAGTAGAAGAGGGGGAGTTTTTATGCCCTTCAGGCTGGAAAGCATGGAAGGAGGCAAAAAGTCACACATGCTGCTAAAGGGAGGAGCAAAACTCCAGAGTTCCAGAAAATCCGTGGGAGGATGAGCTCTGCCAGGCCCCTGTGGCATGTCTTTAGCTAATCTCTTGCTTCCCACATCTCCTGCATTAACAGCTGTGAGGGAATTGGGCTCCCACTCAGCGTGATGGGAGAAAACAGCACTGCAGTGAATGTGAGGACTGTGCATGCAGACGTGCCCAGGAGGAGGCAGGGGCAGCAGGTAGTTCTCCTGGTGTAATTTAGTTTTCCTGGTGTAATTTCATCCCACCCTCGATATTCACGAGGAGCAGCCCCTCCCAAAATGAGCTGTGGGCTTATTGCTGCAGGACTATGTTACACCCACCTGTCCCAGCCGGGGAAGGCAAGAGTCAGGGTGGAAAAGGGGAAGGAGAGGGCAGTGAGGAGTGAGGCTCAACCACCAAGAGGTTGATACCTGTGCACAGGACAGAGGCCATGGACACAGGCAATTCCCAAAGGTTTTGGCATGTAGCACACCATGGATGGAAGGTCCATCACGGTGTGGGGAGGAACCATCACATTTAATACCAGACTTTAAACTGAATAGTGCTCGTACCTAACACAGATTGGACACCACAGCCTCCTGAGCTATTAGCAGCCCTCACCCTGCAGTTTATTACCTCTCTGGGCTTCTTAGAAGTAACAAAAAGCATTGCAAAGAAGCAAAGGCAGGCCCCAAGTGAAGGTATTGTTGCCTACAGTGGGTCTGTCTGGTTGTTGTGATGGTGGGCAAGTGATGGAGCCCTGCACTGCAGACACAGAGATATATATACCTTGATACTGGCCCAAAAAAACCCCAAAACTGGGGAGAACACAACAATTAAGTTTGGAGGCAAGGAATTTGCTGTGTGAAACACCAAACCAACAGCAGCTGTGGTTCAAAGGAACCGACCCACATCCAGACTGTGAGCCAAAGTACCTTTATTAAGGGGGGAGGGCATAGGGGCTGTACCTTACAAAATGCAGCTCCACAGAAGTAAAATCTCAGCCAGTTTATAGAGCGGATTTCACTAAGGATATTGGGCATTCCGTGGTTAATTGCTGCATACCCTTCTAAGTCACTTCAGTCATTACACACCTTCTAAGCTACACAAACATCTCGTAAATTACCTAAGACATACATTTTTAGGGCTTAAACAGTTACACATCTTTTGGCTATATATTTTCTTTTCCTAACTAGACAATGTTTACTGATTTAAGTCCCTGGGATAGGTAGGTGTTTTGGTTTATTTCTTACAGCTGCAGGACTAGTCTCCTTTTGGCTATTAAAAAGAAAAAAGAAGCAAAAAGCAGTGGCGGTGAAGGCACAGGGGCAGCTTTATGGGTTTAGGGCTGTTGGAACAGGGGGGAAAGGCAGCGACAGCCAGTGGAGAGCTGAGGGGTAAAGAGAGAGAACGTGATGGGGAATTGTTAGAGAAATACATCGGGGGGATGGGGATGGGAACAGGGAATGGGGATGGAGATGGACAAGGGGTTGGGGACTGGGAATGGAGCAGGGGATGGGAAATGGAGCAGCGGATGGAGATGGGGATGGGAATGAGAATGGGGAATGGGGATGGAGATGGACAAGGGGATGGGGATGGGGAATGGAGACAGGGATGGAGATGGAGCCGGGGAAGGGAATGGAGCAGGGTACGGAGATGGGGTAGGGCTTGGAGACGGGGAGTGGGGATGGAGAAGGAGATAGGGAGGGGGAAGGGGATAGGGATGGAGCCGGGGATGGGGATGGAACAGGACTTGTAGCACAGGACTTGTAGCAGGGGATGGGGATGGAGCAGGGGATGGGGATGGAGCAGTGAATGGGGCCGGAGCGGAGCCGGAACGGCTGAGCCGGGCCCCGTTCCCGGCGGGGTCCGGGCCGGGCCGGGCCGGGCGGAAGCGGAAGAGCCGCGGCGGTGGCGGCGGGCGGTGTGTGGGGGACCGGGACTGGGGGGGACAGGGAGGGCTGTGGGGGGACCGGGGGGACAGGGCCGGGCCGGGCTGGGCTGTGCCGTGTCCCCCCTGCCCGGGGCCGCAGCCGGAGGGACCCCGGTGGGCCGGGCCGTCCGTGCGGGGCAGGGCTGGGCGGGCCCCTCGCCGGGGTTCGGGGTGCCCTGGGCAGGGCCTGGGGCTGGGCTCGGTGTCCCTGCCGGCCCCGTGGTCCCCGTGGGTTCCTCTGGTTCCCCTGCTTCCTGTGGTTCCCGTGGTTCCCATAGTCCTGTGGTTCTGGTTGTTCCAGTGGTTCCCGTGGGTTCTGTGTTTCCCGTGGTCCTGTGGGTTCCTGTGGATCCGTGGTTCCCCTGGTTCTGTGGTCCCCGTGGTTTCTGTCGTTCCCCTGGTTCCTGTGGTCCCTGTGGTTCTGGTGGTTCCCCTGGTTCTGTGGTTCCCCTGTCCCCGTGGTCCCCGTGGTTGGCGGGCGGCGGGGCAGGACAGAGCCCCGCGGGGTTTGGGCTGCCCTGGGCTGTGTGAGGGGCACAGGAGGAGCCCTGGGCTGGGGCAGACACTGCCCCTCAGCACTGCCGGCAGGGACCTGCCGGCTGCCCCTGGAGCGGGTCTGTCCCCGGGTGCTGAGCTGCAGCACGGCGTGCAGAGGGCTGGAAATTGGCGTTTCGTCTCTGTTCGGAGCGTGGCATCGTTTTACAGTGACACCTCCTTGGGTTAATCAAGTTTCTGAGGCTCTTCGGCCCAGGAAGGCAGCCCAGCCCCACTGATGAGTTCGCTCTCCTGCCTGCTGGGGTTCTGGCTTTGAAAGTACCCGTGTTAACCTGGCTTTTCCTGCTCTTTTAGATCCTTGGAAATGGGGAACACGAGCAGCGAGCGAGCGGGGCTGGAGCGCCATGGGCACAAGGGTGCCCGAGGGGACAGCTCAGGGGGAGCCACCAAGGATGGGGACAGGCCAAAGATCCTGATGGACAGCCCTGAGGATGCAGACTTGTTCCACTCAGAGGAAATGAAGGTACTGCTGGCTTGGTCTTGCCTTCCAGCATCACTGGCTTGGCAGTGCTGTGGGTTGTGGGGCTGTTTGTTACCAGCCTGCAGTGATTCTGCCCTGGAGTTTACACACAACTGACCATCTCCCTTTGCTTCCTGTGCCAAGGAGAGAGAGCCCCTTGGTAACAATGGCATGGTTTCCACCTTCAATTAAGTGTAGAAGAACTGAAATGGGACTGTCTCTAAGGACAGTGCCTCAGCTTCCTTTAAATCCTTAAGGCCTTTGCAGATACCAGTGACGTTTTACCTCTCTGTTGTTTTCCATATCAAAAGACCTGTTATATTTTTTGCTCAGTGTGAGGTGGGTTGTTGGAAATGTCTTGCTGCATGTCGTGTTTCATAAGAACACCTAACAGAAAATTGCACTTAGATTTTACCTTTTGGACCAGAACTGTTTTCCCTAGGCAGCTCATGGTCTTTCTGTGAATTTCTATGAATTCTGTGCCTACAGTATTTGTACAACCTAAATGCTTCATAAATGTATTTCTTCTTGATTATTTACCTCCCTCTTATTATATCTGTGTATTTCAAACACTTTGGTGAGCTCAAGTAATTTTTTGTAACCTAATTGGAGCTGGAGGGAGTGGCATTATTTTGCATTCTGCTCTTTCTGCGCGTTTGGAAGGCTTTAACATCTTTGCAGAATGTCTGCAAATGAACTGGTGAACTGAATCTAGAAATGCAATTTACATTCTCCATCTGACAAAAACTGCTTGTAGCAGATTTTTACCTTAGAGAATTGTGCCTGAGGGCAAAGAAAGCCTTCAGTACAACACAGGTTGTCTCAGTGCCAGGAAAGAATTCCTTCTGATTCAGACATTGTGCTTGCAGGCTCCACTGGAGAAAGAAGAGTTTCTGGCTTGGCAGCAGGACCTGGAAGTGAATGATAAAACCCCCACCCAAGCCCGGCCAACAGTGTTTCGCTGGACTGGAGGAGGGAAGGAAGTTTATTTGTCAGGGTCCTTCAACAACTGGAGCAAAATTCCCCTGACAAGGAGGTAATAAACTGCTGCTGCAGTGCTGCCCCCACAGACTGGGAGTGCTCAGGTGGGGATTGTGCTTGGATTTACCGCTCCTTAAGCCCTGTGATGAGAATCTGACCTTTTGATTCTTGGGTGGCACAGGAGGAAAGTTGAACTGTGTGTCAGTTTTAAAGGAGTGATTTGTTCACTGGGTACCACACAGGAATGACCCAAACCAGTCCCTGTTGTGCAGTCTGTGCCTGGGGTGTGGAAGGGGAAGCTGGTTCTAACCACAGTGTCTCTGATGACACCTGTATGTCCTTACCATATCAGTGGCTTTTTCCCAGCTCAAAGGGTCCAGATTCTGCTTAGGAAAATCTGAGCCTGGGACACTGCAGGTAAACTGCAGAATAAATCCATATTTAGGTCCTAGCTGCTTCTTCCTGCCAGAGAGCTCTGGAGCTCTGCTTAATTCAGTACCTGAGTAAGTATTTCATTTACACCAGTGCAGGGTTTTTCAAAATTTAAAACTCAATGTATGGCACAGAGTCTGAGTTTAGCTGTTGATCTGAGCCCTGTTGTCTGTCAGTGATGACATATCCATGAAAGACTGATCTCCCAGGTCCTGGTGTGTCTCATCTCAGTGAGTGTGGCTACCTGCACTGTCACTGGTGCAGAAGGGTCTTAATTTCTTAGGAAACTTGAGGGAGGAGCACCATGGCCTCATAAAATGGCACGGGAGGCTTCTTCTGTGCACGTGAAATAAATTCTTGAGATGAGAGCTGGAAGAAAGGCCAGTGGAACATCAGTATTACTGTCATACTCTAAAGTGGAAACCTGGAAGACAGGAAATGGTGAAATGAATCTGAAAGAGGGATAAAAATGTCTCTTTACCAAAGAAAAAGACAGGCTTGTCTGTTGTTACATTACGTATTCTGGGAAAGGAAGTGTTTGGACCTCTTTAGAGGCTGGATAAAATCACTTTACTGCACCTGGTACACTCAAGTAGAAGAGCTTGTTATTCCAGACTTAAATTTCACATCCAGCTCTGTGGTGGGATGCTTGCACTCCATACCTGAGCAGAAGGCTGAGCATCAGCTGTTCCTCAGCTTCTTGAGATGCTGGTAAAGCCTTCTGAAGAATCTGGAAGTTCACAGCAAGGGAGTATCAAAATTGCCAAGCAGCAGCTACTCAGCCCCAAAGTAACTCAGAAGTATCAAGTTGCTGCTTTTATCTAGTCATTGTTCATTTATTTCTTGGGCATTTGGGAAATGCAGTTTATGAAGGCAAATACTGAAAGGCAAGGAAATATGAGAAAGCTGATCTTGTTCTGTCAGCAGGAGTCTCACAGATAGAAAGGTCTCGTGTACTAACAAGTAACATGAAGATGTGAGGGTGACTTTACAAAAGCTCAGTGCCAGTCACTTGATGTCAGGAATGTGGGGGAACTTTCTGTCACTGAGGAAATTACCATTAACATTAATCATAATTTGATTCTTTACCTTTAGATTGCATCAGAGAGTCTCTTAAATGCAGCACTGCCTTTTTGAGGTTTTGCACATGGCAGAGGCTTGTGCTCTGTGTCACAGTGTGTGTCACAGTTTATAGACCAGTGTACTTTTCAGAATCTTTCAGGGCTGATTGTATGTCTTAAATTCCAGTCACAATAACTTTGTGGCAATCCTGGACCTGCCAGAAGGAGAGCACCAGTACAAGTTCTTTGTGGATGGGCAGTGGACACACGATCCTGCAGAGGTAACATTTGCTTGGAGTCACTGTTAATGCATTGAGGCCCCTGAAGGTGAGACACTGGCTGGTTTCTCTCCCAAGAGCTGGTCCTTTCAGAGAGAAGGCATCAGCTAACAGCAGAAACTGGCTGGTGAAGCTACTGGGAGAGAGGTTTCTGATCCCAGCAGGACTAGGTGGCAGCATCAGACTGAGCCTCAGAGGGCAGAAGATGTAACAAATGAGGGACAGGATCTCTTGGCCACTGGTTAATAAGCGTTGCCAAGCTTTCCTTGCCCAGTGCCAGACTGCCTTTTAGAGCATTGTAGCATTGCTGACAGCCCAGGTCTCGCTGTGCTGCACTGGCTCTCTGTGCCAGGATGTTGCCATTGCTGCACTAGATTTTTTCATAGTCCAGTAGTTGTGCCAAAATCTACCAGGCCTGTTCTTCCTCCTATGCTATAAAATGAGCTTTAACCCCAGCCCACCCAGCCGTCCCCACCAGCTTCAGAACTCAGCAGTCACTCCTGCTGGTTCCTTCTTGCTGCCTTGGCAAACCTCACAGAATTTACCTGCAGTACATTCAGCCATTTGAACCCTGTGCCTTGGACTTCAGCCTTAGCTTTGTAGCAAACCAGCAGGACCAGCCAGACTGTGTCCTAATCAGGCCTTGCAGGTCTGAGCCTGGCTCCATAGCCCTGTGGAGCTGGAGGTAAAGCTTGATCCTGGTGTCACTGGTAACTTCAGCTCAGCCCTGACACCCTCGCCTGGTCTGTGGCCCAAGGATCAGTTGAGGGCTGTGGGCCTGGCAGCTTCAACTGGCATTTTTCTCTCCCAGTCCTTAATTCTGCACTTGCTCTTAACCTAAAACTAACAAAGCCCGTTTCATATCTGGCTCCATCATATTTTCAAAGCAATATACCTCATTCTTGGTGACACTGCTTGTGTAGGTTTGTGAATCCAATAGCCCCACAAGCATTTTTTATTCTGACTTTTGTATCTTGTGTCTCCCCAGCCAGTAGTAACCAGCCAGTTGGGTACTGTCAACAACATCATCCAGGTGAAGAAAACAGACTTTGAAGTATTTGATGCTTTGATGGTGGACTCCCAAAAGTGTTCAGACATGTCTGGTATGAACATACTGGTAATTTCATATCATGCTTTTTAGAGCTGTTAAAAATTTAATTTCCCTTTTCATCTGGAGTTAAAGCTCCAGTACAGATTAATTTCCACTTGTGTCAGGACCTGTGAATGTGGGCAGGAATCACAAATATCTTTTTGCTCTGTGCACCTTTGCTTTGGACAAAGTGTTATTTGTGAGACAAGGCCAGGAGGAGATTCTAGTAGGTGCCTTCCCCTGATGTGCTGTAGCAGCATTTCTTTGGACTGCTTTGGACTCTGGAGAGCTCTTTTCATAACCCTGTCTCTGACACAGAGCAGTCTGTGCACTGTGGGGTGTTTGCTGGGCAGAGGTGAGTGAGGAGTTCTGGAGTGCAGTCAGGCCCTCAGAACTCTGCTGCCCAAATCCTCACAGCTCATTTCAAGGCGGACTTTGGGCATCTTAAATCCCCTCTTGGGCACTGACTGATCCTCTGGCACCGCACCAGCTGCTGCAGTTGTTGTACTTAGGTGCCATTGATTTCTTTTGGCCACATGTACTTACAAAGAGCAGATATTCTTACGAAGTGTTTAGGATTAAATATTTACCATCTCTCTGGCAGAGCTGTCCAGTTCCCCCCCAGGACCATATCACCAGGAGCCCTATGTTTGTAAGGCAGAGGAGCGCTTTAAATCACCACCTATTCTCCCCCCACACCTGTTGCAGGTCATCCTGAACAAGGACACAGGCATTTCTGTGAGTACTTTAGTTTGTTTTGCTGAATAATGGCCTCGAGGGTGGAAACAGATGGGGAAAAAATCTGGGAACAGACAAGGAACAGCTTAGGAAAAACCTTAGCATAGTTGCCACGTTGGTGAGTTGCCTATTATATACATCCAGATGGATTCATCTGAAGTGAATTTATTTTTTAACTTGACTCTTCAAAATTGAAAACTAGATTGCTGTTTTTCTTCCAAAACCTTAATCTTCTGAACTAGTAAGATGCCACAAGCACGTAAGAGGTAGCTGCTCTCTGTTTCATGGTCATGGTGAGGATGCAGAGGGTTTCACCCAGGGGGCCTTGGGTTGTTCGGCAGCAGTGGCTGTGTTAGTGGTGGACTCAGGGTGAGCAGCAGAGATGTACTGGGGGTATGGCTGCTTACAGACAGTGTTTGTCACCCACCAGCTGTGGTGAGTGATCTGTGGGTTCTGTTGTTCTCACACTGTCTCTCTTTCTCCTCTTCCCAGTGCGATCCCGCTCTGCTCCCCGAACCCAACCACGTCATGCTGAACCACCTCTACGCACTTTCCATAAAGGTGAGAGGCCTGGCCGTGTCCTTCACAGGGGCAGCTTTTAGATACCTGTGCCACATGCTCACTTGTTTTCCCTCTCCTGTAGGATGGGGTGATGGTGCTCAGTGCTACACATCGCTACAAGAAGAAATATGTGACTACTTTGCTGTACAAGCCAATATGAGCATCGTAGTTGTTTGTGACCAATCGTTCTGCGCCAGTGCAGTCTCAGACAAAAATGCTTCACTTAACCAAACACACTTCTACTCTGTGCTGTAGCAAATGAACTCTGATTTCATATTGTTTCTGAGACTTCCAGGTTCTCCTGTATTTGCCTTATTTTCCTAGTACCACCTTGGAAGTTCTTGGAAATGGCAGCTTCATGGCAACTAGACAGGTGGCAAACGTGTCAGTGCCCATCACCAGCTCAGTCAAAACCCCTCCAATTTAATTAGGCTGAAACCTGTGAGGGCAGGAAGGGATCAAAGAGCTTTAGCAGCGAGGCAGGCTGTGAGTCTGTCAGCCCAAAGTCGAGAAAGTTCAGGATTCTTGTGGAATCTAATTTGAGCAGAACACTCAGCAAAAGCAAGCTTATTACTGCTTCCATAACTCATCAAACACAATCATTTCAGTAGCAAGTTCCAAACTTGCCTGGCTGAAGTAAGTGTGAATATTGATGATCTTTTTTGTAGCAGCCTTTTCTGGGCCAAATCAGCAACATAATCACCTACAAGCTCGTTATTATTTTACGGTAGACTGGGGTGCACTGTTTCTACTGTGAATAGCTCTGTAGTTTTTCTCTTCAGGAGAACTGAAATACTTTTCCCCTGTGGAATTTCTGGTAAAGACAATTGTTTTTAATGGCTGGATTTTTCTGTAAATCGTAACTGTGTCTTGGCAGTAATCTGCTTTTGGAAACCGGTTTCTCTTGCTGTGACTGATGAGGACTTCCCTAATCTGTAGGTGGCTGTAAGGAAATGGATGGATTCGGTTTAGGAGTTAGTTGCTCAGTAAGAGCCTGGCTGTGCCTGTGGGTGTCCTGTGTGCCAGTGGCCAAACCTGCCCCTCAGTGTGCACCATTGCAGCGTGTTGGCTGCAGCAGCCCCGCAGCCCTCTGTGCCAGGGCTGGAGCTGGGCATCTTTGTATTCTGTTTCTGTTTTCTAAGTGATGATAGCAAGGCCAGGCTGCCTGTCCTCGATGCTCACAGCCTGTTTTATCCCAAAACAAATGCAACATTAATGCAAACCTGTTGCCAGTGTGCCCCAGGCCTGCCCAGGCTGGGCCCTACTGGGCCCTTCCCTTGGCTTGCTTTGGTGCCTGGGGCACCATGAGTGTGCCAATGATAACCAGCCCCATCCCACTGTGGGGAGAGCACCCTGCTCAGCTCTGGGAGGAGGCTGAGGGCGGCCAGGGCTGCAGCAGAGGGGCCAGCCACACAGGGAGGGTGGGTTGCCATCCTGGGGTCTGTTCACCAGCCTTGTTGCAATATCTCCTGTAGCTGAGTAGACCTGGGTCTAGTGCAATGGTTTTCTCTGAAAACTCTTCTTCATTCTGTGCTATGGATAGTATGTAGTATTCTGAACTACAGAATTGCTTTTGTTTTCAGCCTCTTTAGAAACAAATAAAACATTTTCAAGAGAAGTGGGTGGCTTGCTTTGTTATTACCCTTCCCATCTTTAGTTACCTCACCTTCCCTGAGTTATTTTTTTATAACCTGTGATTGCTTGCTTTGCAGTTTATGCCTTGGTGGGTTGTGCAAACCTTTCATTCAGAGATGCAGCTTGACACACTTTCTCCACTTGCACTTGGTGAAGAAGACAGAGGTGTTGGTGTGTATTTGTGATGTAGAGGAACTTTTTCAGCCGAGTTCAGAGAAAGTAGATGTGAGAGTGTATTGTCAGAGGGAGTCCTGCCTCTGAAATGTTTTCAGTGTCTGCAGGGAAATGATAGCACAGGTTTCTTATTTGAGTGACCCAGAACTAATTTTTGTTTCCTAGAAGAAAAGCTCAGCAGTAGCTTAATAAGTTTGGGTTGTTTTTCATTTTGCTTTTTTTTTCTAGTTGAAAAAGAAATTTTTCACATGTCAAAGACTAAAGAAGCTGAAACCTTGAGACAGAGAACAGAAAGGCAGGTGGAAGCATGCACGACTGAAGTGTTCAGGGATTCAGGCTCACTAGTTCTTGCTAAGCTTTGTGGATTTTTTTCCCAATTCCATTTATGTGTGACTCAGTCCAGGCTCTTATCAGTGCTGGTATGGTGGAACCACAGGATGGAATAGAAAGCTTGCTTTTTTTTTTGATATGAATTCTTGCTTTGCAGCCCCTTGCCCTGTCTCAGCTGGCAGAGCACTGGGTGCAGGAGCTGCAGCCACCATCAGCTTTTGCAGCCCCAGAAAAGCTGTGAGGGGGGCTCAGAGCCTGGGCTTGGGGGGGCCAAACTGTGTGACCTGCAGCTGCCCCCCAGGAGTGATGATCCATCCTCACTGCCACCCTTCCCTGCCCACGGGCCCAGGGGCAGCAGGTGATGGAGGGGAGGAGCACCCTGGCTCCTGTGGCCTCAACTGACAGTGCCAGGAGCCACAGCCTTCCTCAGGTAAGCCACAGCCACCCCTCAGCCCCCAGATGCCTTTCTCTTCAGCAGGAGCAGCTGCAGGAGAGCAGAGGAAGGAAGAGGTTTTTCTGGCTTTCTGATTTTGCTGAGGGGGTGGGTTTTGGGGTCGATTGTTTTTTGCTAGATTGTTTTCTGCTTGACAGGTGAATGAATTAGATTCATCACTCTGTGTTCCCTTCTTGCAATGGGATGAATCAATTCCCTCCAAAGGCAAAAGCTGGATCAAGAGTTGGATTTATTAGCTCGCTTACATTCCCCACCCACAGCTCACAGTCTGTGCTGTTATGTTTATTCTTGGCCGTTGCTAGGAGAGCACATTTTTTAAGGTAGATGCAGAGACTTTTGTTACAGTCACTTTTGGGGACTCTGGAGTAAACCAGTACAGAAATAACAAGAGCTCCCTGCCCTCCCCGATCCCCTGAATTTCAGCACAGCCTGTGGGGGTCAAGCTGACCTGGAGTTGTGCAGAGTTCTTGGGAATCAAAAGGCTCGATGAATAATAATTTTTTTTACTCCACCAGTTTCTGGATTAGTTTAGTTTTGTTACAATTCGGATCATGCATCATAGGACTGCAACAATGAGCTTTAAATAAGTATTCTTTGTGCACAGTAAAAGAAAGAAAGGAACATTGAACAAGTCAGCATTTCAGCATATACATCATAGTAGGCACAATAGATAAATCAAGCAGCTCGGGGTTTATGTAGAGCATTTTCATGGAGAATGTCATGTAGACCGAAACGTAAGAGGAGCCATTAGTAACCCACCCCCACAGCCTCCAGCAAGCCCTTTATCAGGGCTGAGGGGGTGGCTATGTGCACAGAACCAAAAACACTGAACAGTAGGAGGACAAATTAAGTTACTGTAGGCAGCAGTGTGAATATTAAAAACCTCTTCCTGTGAAAGAATACTTCAGACCCTGTAAAAACTGGTTCAGTTAAAAATAGATGTATTTACATTTAAGTCTGATCTAGCAAGTTTTCCCAGCAGGTGTAAGTTGAGCTGTACATTAACTCTGCAGGTTGTACTCAATCTGACTGGATTTGTGAATGGTCTTTTTTTAAAGTTGCAGCTATTAGGCCTTAAAGCACCAGCATGTTACAGCAGTGGGATGAGGAGCTGTCTCTGGCCGCCTTGCTACGAGGATGCTGCTGGGATAAATCCCAAACCTGACATTAGAGCACACTGTTGTTCATTAAGGTGGGTTTTTTCCAGCTCAGGATGCATGGGGTCATTCACCAGGGCAAGACTGTTTTCCCAGATATCACACGTGTTTTACCTCTCCCCCTCTCACTGGTGAAGCACATGAGGGCAGGATTTAGCTGTAGGTGATTGCAGCTCACTGCTGCTCTAGTAAGGTATTTGGATAAATGCACCAGTTTTAGGCGAAGCCACTTACACTACTTGTTCAGGGAATGACAGGTATTAAATGCTAAATATTGCCAGGGTTAGGTCTTGGGGCAGCTGTGGCACCTGTGGATTCCCCAGTGCTGGGTGGGGGCAGGAGGGGTAGGGGGACTCCAGGGAGAAGGAAGCCGTCATTTCACCATGCCAGTCAAGATAGTTATTTGTTTTATTTGGTTATTGTTCAACAACAAAGTTCAATACTTTCCAGGTGGAGCTTTGAACTGTCCCTCTGGTTCCCTCCCTTGTCAATAATAAAAAGGTAATGAAGAAAAATCCTGTACTTTAGAGACCTAAAACCTCATTTATGCTAACAAGCTTCAATTGCAATTTAATGTTACAATATTTCTTCATGGGAGCGAGGAGGACTGAGCTGAGGCCCCTCCAGTGTCTGAAGATGGCTGTCCACAACCACCAGTAAAACAAAAAGCTAGTGTTGAAAAACGCACAGTTTACAATAAAAAAGTAGAAACCAATTCAATTCCCTTTTGTTACGAATATAAAGATTCTTGTAAATATGTACAGTCCTTTGAGCTATTTCTATAGCAGGAAGCATTTCACGAACAAGACACAAGATATACACTTTCAGGACTCAACAAGCCCATTTCTGAGGTCTTGAAGATCTTCCATGAGATGCAAAGATTTAAAGACTGATCTCTGTGACCATTCAAAAGATTCAGACCAGGAGACAAAAACTTTCAGCAAGTTTCCTGCCAAATCATTTGATTGAAAATAACCCAACAGACAAGAGAACGGAATACAATATTCATGAAACTCGCCAAAGGACACTGACAAGGCATTGGAATTTTGATGGGTTTCTAGAACAGGTGAGCACAGGCTTGCAAGGGACTAGCAGAAGTTTTAAGTGTGGCGCCAAGGGAAGATTGGATGCAGTTTTGCTCTTTCCAGTTGTAGAGAACATGGTTGTTCACTTAGGATGTTGCTATTGCAGAGTGAATGGTCAAAACCTGCTTTGAAAATCATTTGCTCTCTGCTTCATATTCACAGCAAAAGAGAGTAGGAAGCAATAAAAGGCTCGAGGCGAGACACGCGGAAGCGAAGGTGTGTCAGCACCCGCCAGAGCCGCTCCCTGTGAGCGTCCCGTGCCACGACACCGCAGCTTAGCGGAGGACAAGCTACAGCTCCCGGGAGGAGCCAGCCAGGAGCTCCCTCGGGGAGCTGGGGCTGGCAGGACTCATTGCTGCAGGGACTGTGTCCAGTGCTGAGAGGAGAACACAGGTGTGACTGTAATTCTTGCCATAGAATAAGGCTTGTTAACTCTTCCTTGCCAAATTTCCAGAGTAACGGTTATTTTGCAGCGTAATCTAAAGGTTTCGGTTAATTTACAAGTGAGGTACAATACACTACTCAGCAAAGCAACCTAAAAGGAGAGAGCAGCCAGTGATGGTGCAGCAGCATGCAGTGAACTGTCATGCAGAAGACCTGGATAAAGTCTTACAACCCAGTAGCTTATAGGTAATGCACTTTGTCTCAGGGCCGGGCAGGGGGATTGGTTAAAGCAGGGTTCTTCCCTCCCCATCAGAGCTGCTCTAGAGCAATTTTAGTGAGAACAAAATAACTTTCAGAAGTGGCAGGTGAACAGACTAATCAGAAGTAATTTTTCTCGTGTTCTGTGGAGAACATCCAAGCACAGCTCCTATTGAGAGACTCACTCACCTTGGCCCTTCTGTTTCCAGGCCAGCGGGGGCTCCCAGCACGTCTCAGAACTATGACCGACTCTCTGGTAAGGGGTGCTAACCACAGTAACCACCTGGGGCGGGACACTAGTCCCATTTCCTTGATGAACTGCTAGGGACTAAAGTGGATACAAAAAGTTCATGAACTGCTTGAAAGAGTAACAGTAGTACAAAGTGCAAAAACAGGAGTGCAGGAAAGTGCAGAGAAATCAACTGAGCTGCGAAGGATCTTCAGAAGCGCCACGGCTCCCGCTGCGGAGCGAGCTTTGGCCCAGGAATGCTGTTTGGGATCTGGGCAGCACACAGATGGAGTGCATATACTCAGTATATTTCCTTTTTTCCTGCAGGTCAAGGTGAGTAACTTTGTCTAGCTGAGACTTACACTGAAGACTGGTCCCAGACCTGGCAGGGAAATAAAACCACAGTTACGCTGTGCTGGTATTTCTCTCCCTGGCACGAGGTGCCAGCAGCAGAACATCTCCTGCTGCTCCCATGGAGCCAGGACATAGTCCTGGCCCCCTGCCAGGCAGCATTATCTTTAAACATTGACAGAGGCAGGCACTGTCAGCACCACTCGGAGCACAGCAGGCTCCCAATTCCTCGCTCCAGACATTAACCCCCTTCAAATCCTCTTGTCACTTGATTTCTGCCAGTAAATGCACCTTGGCTTTCAGCCTGTTCTAGAGTCAAGCAGCTTTTGCAGTCACAGAACTAGCCTAGAGAAGGTGGCCACAGGGCCAGAGAGTGACATCCTGTGGGCTCTGTTCTAGCAGAATTTGAGGAGCAGAGAGGCAAGATCTGATTTGCTCTTGTATTTCACAGTCCCACCAGCCCTTCCTCAGTACCTACAAAGCCTCTTCCCGAGAACCCAGCAGTTCTCCAGGCTCCTGACTCACCTTATTGACTTGAGCAAGAGGAGTTCTGGTCCCACTCACAGCCACCCTGCCTCGGCTGCTGTCCTCGAACAGTCGGCCCGGGGAGCGCTCCCTGCGGGTGCTCAGCAGCCGCCCCGGGGATTTCTCCCTCTCCAGGGGTCTCCCCGGGGACTTGTCCCTGCGCAGCTCCGTCCTGCCCTCGCGGTACCGGTGGGGTGTGCTTGGCTCCCGAGGGTGGCTGGGACCTTCGGGGGGGCCAGGGCTGGAGGCCACACGCTTGGTGATGTGCTCGTTGTAGGTGGGGGGGCCCCTCTTGTTGGGGCTGCTGTGGTTAAGAAATAACAGACTCAAATAAAAATGTGACTTCCACACACCCAGCAGGGTTCAGGTGAAAAGCATTGGGCCCCTCCCTGAGGTGGGAAGTGCAGAGATACTTTGGTAGCCAAGGTTCCGTCATGTGAGCCACACTGGTCCACGATTCCTTAAGGAATTGCTAATATAAGTCATGTGTGTGGAACAAGCCAGAAAAAATCCCCACCTTTCCCTACATCTCTCCATGTAAAAATACACTAAAATTTGATACCTGAATTTTCACACAGAATTTTCTGGGATGTTGCAACCAGGCTGGGATGAGCTAGAAACCTCAGTTTCTCTGTCTCCTGTGCACAGTGGCCACAGTATTTATTCACCTGTGTGAAGTAGCTCTATTCTGATGTATCACATCACAACTTCCCAATGCTGTCTCCCTGAGGCAGACTCAGTATGTGACAGGAAGCTTTAGAGCTTGTTACAGCCAAGCCATGTTTAGTGTCACAGCAGCATCTGAGGTCACCAAGCTTCAAAGTCAGAGCTTGAGCACAGCATCAAAGTAAACCAGCAGAAGATCACAAAGCATTTGTGGAGATTATCCACATCTTCCTAGGGAGATAAAGTTCCTTTCCTTCTGGGTTTTAAAACATCAGTGACTCTCTTCCAGCATTACAGTAACAGGCTATCACCAGCCTCCCTCTCTAAGAGCAGGACAAGGGGATCCCACCCCGTCAGGTGAAAGGCAGCAGGAGGGAGGGACTGTAACACCCCGATGTCACCGTACCTGCGCGTGGCAGAGGAGCCTCGGTGGTGCTGTGGCTGCTGCTGCTGCTCGTTGTTGGTCTCCTTCACGAGGTTGCCCTTACAGCAGATGACCCTTAGCTTGTCCTGGTAGGAGGAGGCCAAGTAGATGGCCCCTGAGGAGATGGCAGGCCCAAGGTACCGCGGGTTTGGTATCTCCAGGTGGGCTCGTGCCGGAGTGCTGGGTAAAATTGCAGGAAAAAGTCTTTAAAATGGTAATGGTTACCTTTTCCTAGCAAGTCCATATATCCCTGCAGCACAGGCTGCTCGAGGGACTGAAAAGAGAACAACTTACCCTAGAGAAGCTCGTGCCTGAATCTCAATCACTTCAAGGGAATTGAAGTGGGTCACAAACAGATAGGGCTCCCTGTAGGCTGGAGGAGCAGCACAAAGGCAGGAAAAAACACAAAATAAATTCCCTATTAAAAACTTCTAAAACACATCAACGAGCACAAGAGAGCGTCACAGCCCTGTGGGAAAACTGGGGAATACATTTTCTGTAATCAGGCACAGACACTATCACTGAGGGGAGAGATGCATGCTCAAAGCATTGTTGCTTTGAAAGTGTCTCAAGGACTTGACTAATCAGAGTATCATGAAAAAGGCATTAAAATCAGACTATTAACTGAACAGAATCCCATTAGGCAGCACGAAAGGCCTGAGGGAACCACACTGCCATCATATATTCTTGACTATTTCAGAAACTTCCAAGCATCATTAAAAATTCCACTAGCCAGATCAGTCAGAGTCAGACTAGGAATATTAAGGAAGTGTAACTTTGGTTTAGTTTTCCTTTAGTTGCTTATACTTGAGGTTTGCCATCTGGATTTATAATGAGCTTAAATCATGGGGAAATCTCCACAGTTTCTGGGAGAAGTGGGAGAGCCAGAAGGAAACAGGAGTGCTGAGTGCAGAATACCCACCCCCCAGGGATGCTTCCCCATGTCCAAAATGTCCTAATCCCAGTGAGTGTCCCCCAACACCTACCAAAAGCTAAGGGCAAGCGGTTCCACTTCAGGTCATCTGTCCTACTGCGTCTTCCATAGGAATCCACAAAGACACCAAACTCTGCCAAGAAAAGGCAGGTCATGTCATCAACATGTGCCTGAATCTTTGAAGGGACAAAGAGTTTTCCCCTGGCTTTTTATCAGGGACGAGGTGCAGGGACTATCTTGCAAATCCTGGAGTGCTGGGAATTACTCCGGTTGAGACAGAATTGGTGAGATGTAGGAGTACTGTCAGGCCAAAAGGTGCTGCAGTTCTAGCTCTCTCTGTACTCATTAAGGTAAGGTTATTATTTAATTTGCAGACTCCTACCATTACTCACCCAGAATTACTGCTTTTGAAGACTTCCTGTGCATTGCCATGACACTATTCAGGAAGGCAACAAAAGCAGCTATACAAAAAAAATAACACCCCCTCTTATTTCATCACCAGAAGGTTAAAAAGTCTCATCTGTCTGCATGGAAACCAGACAAAGGCCAAGTCTGAGAACCCCTGAACATTTATCAGGATAATCAAACACCACTGACTGCAGTCCCTCCTTCAGGCACAGTCTACGTGCAGCAACTGATCCACAGCAGAGAGAACTTTTAAGCCAGAAAAAGGCTGCCCAAAATTCAAGAGCCCTTGGGTTCCTCGTGCAGCTCACATGCCAGAAAGAAAACAGGGGTAGTGCAACACCTGCACCACCATCCACCACTTACCATGGAAACACAGTAGATACTCCTCCCTCTGCCCTGCGGGGTTCACCTGGATGATGCTGACTGGAAAACTGTTGGTGGAAGCAGCAAACACAGCAGAGGCCAAAGTGTGGTCATTTTTATCCAGAAACTCTGCAAAGAGAATGGAGAAAGACACCTTGATTGGCACCAATGCTGTTTCCTAAACTGTCTTAGAAGAGCCCCACTCAAAAGAATCTGTGGAGCCACTTGGACATTTCCTCAGGAATTGTCTCCTACCCTCCAGCGTGTACTGCTTCATCTCAATTTCATAGAACTTGTTGGTTCCGATGATGATGCTGTAAGTGGTCAAATGGATGCAGCTGCAAGGCTCCGAGGTTTCAATCTCCTGGAAAAGAGGACAGTATGGACAGAGATTAGTTCCCTGTGGCAGCTTACAGGTAATGCTTAGTCTGGAAGATTGTATCCTGCCACATGGATCTTTATAAAAGGGAGAGATGGCAACATCAAAGTCCCTAACAGTTTCTCAAAAGCATATGGAAAAAACCCTCTTGGTAGAAGAAGGTTTGGTTTTGTTGGAAGTGATACTTGCTTGAATATTGACTTATCAACCCTAATAAGGTTCTCTTCCTTTTTTTTTGGAAGAATACACTGTTCTGGAAGACATTTGTCTGCTCTGCAGCTCAGTTTTCTGGAGCAGCTCCCTGCTTACAGTAGGTCACAGCCGTGCCAAGGACATTGTCTGGAGATGACATAAGACCAGGACTGAGCAGTCAGGGCTGAAGGACAGACTTGTCACAGGGAAATTTATCCATCAGAACTGCCCCAGCTCCAGCACAGCTGTGCCAGAGCAATCACTTCCTAGCCTGGAAGTCAGGAATCAGGGCAGCTGCTGGAAAGGCACACAGAAGGTGCCCAGACAACTGCAAGCAGGACTGACCCCAGGCAAGTCCCAAACCCTCTATAAGCCATGGAGCAAAAGTCTTGTCAGTAGGCATGTCCATACTGTGATCCTCTCAGCAGCAAGAATCAGCTTCCCGAAGCATCCCTGCTGTTAACACATCACAGGTCAGCTTGATGGCTCCTTAAGGAAGACAAACACACACAACCTTTCTTCCTTCTTGGTACAGCCTTAACACAGATGTTTCCACCAAGACCTGCCTTGTGATTGCACAGCTAGGACAGCTCTGCAGGTTAGCCTGACACAACCCACAGATCCCCAGATCTTCTGAGGATAAGATTCCTTGCATAAATCCTAGTTTCTCTGGAAATTTAGTTGGCAGAAAAGAAGAGCATATTCTGGGCTTGCTGCCATGTTGTTAGGATCTAAATTCAGTTGTCTGGATTAGTGGAGATAAGGAAAACCTGCCTTCTCAAACACGCCCTTGCACGTTCCCCTGTCAGAGGACAGGGCTGTGCACCCTCAGTGTTTCCTGCTGGCTGCTGCTCCATGGTGAGCAGGAGTTGGTATCAGCCACAATGCTCATAGATGTTCCAGGTTTGCATTGTTTGTGCCAAGATCTCCATCAAAGATGTCTTTCTTCCTTGACTGTGCCCACTGAGTCCCTCCAGCAGTGCATTTGGTGGGAACAGCCTCAGTCAGGCTGGAAACTGAACCAGTGCCTTCAAAAGCACCTGCAGAACCTCACAGAGATGTGTGGTTTGACTGGAACATCCCTTAAGTTGTGAGTTGGAGAGGACATGAGTTTCTGGGTGCCAGCCAGTTTTAAGGCTGTTGAAACTCTTTGTTCTGAGGAGGGTTTATTCCTGGTTCTGCACTAGCATGTAAGATGTATCCCTGACCCTCCAGGGGAGCTGTGTGTGAGAGCAGCAGTGGGTCAGATGCTGGAGTGTGATGTGCCTGCAGCTGGCTGAGGGAGCTGCAGCAGTTCTGCTTTCCCAGCCTGCATGGCAGGGCCTGTGCAGGCACCACACAGAGCCACAAGAGATCCACACCTGACAGCCTTGTCTGCTGCCACGAGAGAGCGCACGTGTCTCAGGACAAGCAGGGAAAGAGCTGCCCAGCCTGTGATGAAATAATACCAAATACCCTTCAATTTTCATTGCTTCTGCAGTTGCAAAGAAGAGAGAAGTAATTTGTTATGGATTTCTCCAAAGACAACAGAGGTGAGGATAATTTAGACAGCTGGATAATTAAGAAAGCCTTTTCTGGGGGTAAATAAGTGAGGGTACAATTCCAGCTGAATTCAATATCTCAAAAAATCACAGTTCTGTTCTGCATCTCTCCAAATATGCCAACTCTTATTAAAGGAAATTGCTGCCTACTCCACTTTGAGTCAGTGCACGGTGCAATTTGTTATCATTTTAGCTGGCAAACAAATGTTCTCATGCATGCAAAAAGGTTTCAGATGTTTGCTCTAAAACAAAGGCTTAGTGCACTGTGTGAATTCCCCAGCTGCTGCAGGGAGTTACTGAGCTCACCTTTCTGATACAGAACTTGCTCAAGCTCTCGTTGTATCTCAGAACCACCACTTTGTTGGGCATGGCTGCACAGATACAAAGAGTGTTCTCAACCTGTAAGGAAGATAACAAGCACAGGTCAGGATGGTAACACAGAGCAAATTCTATTGCTGAGCAAGTGGAAGGGATCCCAGTTACCTCTTGCCACACAAAGAGCTTTGCAGAGATAAGCAAGTACATTTTTTAATAGGGTAATTATTGTGAATTCATGAAATAATGAAAAGCCTCTTCACATTCTCAAAAAAGAACGTGCATTTAAATGGCTTCTACGATCTCCTTTATACTTGGAAGAAGTTAATAAAAAATTAGAAGGTTTTCCATAGAAAAGGGATTAACAAATTCAGATAGGTCAGGTCTACATTTCAATCTCTGAAGCTGCTATCTTAAATATTGCCTTGAATGGAATGGTGTTTATTTTGTTACCAGAGTAATGAGTATTTTTGTTATGGTTAAATGTTCCATTACTAAACCCAGTAATTTATGCAAATGTCAAGAATTAAAGTGACTCAAACACCTAAGGAAATTTGCTGGCCTGGGAACACGGTATTCAAGAACAACCAGTGGAGAGGATTCACTAATTATAAATCTCAAAATCATAATCAATGATGAGGCAGTTGTACTCTGCTGTGCTGGATCTCTACTATCCACCAGTTCAGGCTGTCCCAGCGTGGCATCCTGGCTAAATTTATCCATGTTGGTAGCAGATCCCCCACTCTGTGTCCAGCTCAGCCTCTCTTCAGCCCATACACTCTTCTTATTTGAAGAAAAATATTTCACACAAGAATACAGACCTTGGATGTGTTGCCAGTGGACTAAAGATGCTGATGTGGTTAATCGTAAACTCCGAGCAGTCTAAGGGGAGGCCTGGAAGCACAAGGGAGCTGTTTCCTACCTTGCCAGCAGCAAAAAGGTGACATCCTTTGACCGCCTCAAAGATATTTGGTGAGACATCGGGCTGGGCTGGGAGGTGAGACTGGGCTAGAGATTGCTTCACTTTCTTTACATCAACAAGACACAGAGCCCTTTCTTCTCCTGGAAACAGAAATGGTTGCATTTCATCAAGGGAGGGCTCCCTATTCTCTACCAAAGTCTGTCCTGTTACCTAAGCAGCAGCTCTTCGTTACAGGCTGTTACTGTGGCAACAGTCACAAGGTACCATGTAGAATTCATTCCATATTATTCCTATTCAAAGTGAAGCAGAAAACTTACAAAAAGCCAAGCCCACCACAGGCAGCAAATCCACTGGGAGAACCACCATTCCCTCCGTGAATCATTAGTGTTGCTAAGGTCTAGCAGATCACAGTAACTGTGGCTCATTAGGACCCTATTCAAAATTAGCCAAGAAGTTTTATTTTACCCTTCAGAACTTCTTAAAGTACAAGATGTTTTAACCTTTCTGTGCCAAGAGAGCTGGCAAGGGATTTCCAAGAAGTGCCCTAATAAATTGCATTATAGCCCAAACAAAATTCCTCTCAGAAGTCCAGTGACAGAGTAACCCAGCCCTCTCCTCATTATGGGTGAGATTTGCTTTGCTCTGTACCACCCTGACACAACTAAAGCATGGACAGCTTAATCCTTACAAGGGGCAAAACTGCAGAACAAACAGAACAAGAGAGAAAATTGGTTTTTCATTCCCTACAAATGTCATAAAGAGACTTGATAATTTGGGCTTTCAGCTGAAGATACACCCTAGCGTTCAGCGTGCCTACATCAGTGTGGGAAGGATTATCTCTGGAAAACCACAGATGGAGACATTAAAACTGATGTTCCTTTCAGAAGGGAGTCTTAAATCATGACAGGAGTCCCATCTTTGTTACATGGATTAGTATTTAGGGCAAGAGAGGTTAAGAGTCCCTATGCCACAGTGTCCACATTATGGTTCTCAAATGGTTAATTAAAAAGGTTTTGCAGTGATTAGGAAGAGAAATGATCACTAATCAGCTCAATGCTTTTCAGATTGGACTTAAAATGACGACTGACCTCCAACCTGGTTCTTTTGTCTCTGATCCTTCCCTCCCTCAGCTTTTGAAACTGAGAAATCACTTTGTCAGGAAGGTTTAACTGAGCCTTCCTGCACACATCCATTTAGCAGCCTCAGACGAGGCTGTGCTAACCACAGGAACCGATTGCTCACAAATACTGACAGAGAATCAGACAAAAGCCTGTAATGAACCCAAGGCAAAGAGCCCTGTGGCAGCTCAGTGCTCCAGCAGCACAAAGCCATTGCCATCTCCTCCCTGCAGGACCAGTGGTGACACACACAGCCCAGTACCTGCTATCATGAGGAGCTTCTCCAGGTCCTTGATGAGGTGAATTTGGAAGACAGCTCCCATTCCTGGGATGTGTGTTAAGGAATTCTTCAATACATTCAGGGCATAAAGACCTTCTTCTGCACCCACCAGTACTACCTACAGGAGGGGAAAAAATAGCACTGCATGAGGTGAACAAGGAATGCTCCAAGAGCAAACCTGAATGATACTCATTGGCAGTGAAGAGAAAAAACAAACCCACAAACAAGTGTAAAATTACACAAATGGCCACTAAGATGCCATTTCCAAGAATGAATTATCCACTGCTCAGAAAGACCCAAGTGAACAGCATCATTACCTGGTCACTGAAGGGCATTGTGCAATTTATATCCAAACGGTCTTCACCCTCCAGCTTCAGCAGGGAGTTTCCAAGCAATTTCTGCAAAGAAAAAGATGATTTTTTTTTTCTCTTGTTGAGTTAATCTTCATTTCTTTATCTGTGAGCATTTTAACAAGGTAAGGTCATCATTTCACACAGGCAAAAAGTTTGGCTTTTTCTCAGAAAGATAAAAATTGCAGGGATGCCTCCTGCAAAACGTTTAGTAAACTTTTTATCTACCTGAAACACAGTAAGGCAAACCAATAAGAATTATCCTAAAGTCAGACAGAAGCCATTATTGTCTCTATCCTTTCCACTTCCCCCAATCTCCTACAACAGAGCAGTGGAATTTTCCAAGGGGAAGGATTTCAGAAAAGTACAAATGTTGGTGGGAGCAGGTATTTTTCTCAGAGACAAAAGGAATGTGAGCCTGAGGGGAAAAAAGGGAAGTTCTTGCTAGTCAGATATTCCCTGCCTCCAGGGAACATTCATTTATGCAATGCCATAGAATCCAATCTCCCTTTACCAGAAAAGAGAGTTATCAGTGCAACAGTGTCAAAAAGGGTATCCAAAACCTAAATGAATCTGTTTAGCCTCTTATTAGGAATAAAACTTAAACTTAAAAACACACACACACACCTCCCCCCCACCAAGAAACAACAAAGCCTCTGACTTCAGAAGAATGGGAGGGAGTTTTTGCTTTACATTTTCTTTCTTTCTTGGTTTGCTCATTCCATGTGGTACTTTATGAGAGTGGATTTAAGCCATGTCCTAACCACTCTTTCTTCCCTTGCTGGAATTACAGAGCTATTTTGGGATCTTTTTACTACAGTCCCCATGCCTAAAGAAGGGTATTGTAACATAAAGCATCAGTCTCACAAAGAACTAGTTCCTGGTGCTCATATCGTACATCATAAGGCAGAACTTACCTTCAGTTAAACCTCAGTATGTCAAATACCGACAAAATATTTTTCAAAACTCTGCTCCCTCCCAGAATATTTTATTATTAAATGAAACTTTCATACTCACAGCATCAGCCTCAGCTTTTTCTCTGGAAACTCTCCCACCTGCCACTATTGATTCCAGTGCTGTGACCCAGCGCTGTTTGTCAGGGAAGCTGGGTGCTAACAGGTAGAGTGTTCTACCAGGCCAGCAAGTGGTGTGTGGATGAGACTCCAATTTTAGGATATATGGCACATCTGAGATGTTATATAGATAGAATAAGACTTAGATTAGTTTTTGGAATATTGTCAGTGGACTTAAAATCAACCCCTTTCAGCCTCATTGGAGAGAAGTTGTATTTATCGTGACATGTCACCATGGCAATTGATACATTGGGTTCTCCTTTATACAGGTCCTGCACAGGCTAGCTACTTGCAGCTAAATATTAGCTGCACGTATGCAATCCATACATACAATTGTCTTTATTACATAAAAATAACTTTTTGCCTTTTATTTAATAGAGAAAGAAATTCCATTGTGGGAAAAAACCCAAAAACCTCAAAACCAGCCAGTTGACTAAAGTTTTCCCTGTACTGATTCAGAAAAATCTGTAAAAATTGGTTATGGAAACCTTTGCTTTTAACAATCTGTATCCTTTAATGTTAAAGTCAAGACATACAGAATCTTATCATCAGTTCTATTCAGTACATACAAATTAAAACATCAACATTTTTTCATAATAAGAGACTATACATCCCACAGTATTTCTAAGTTAATGGCTTTCTGGTCAGAGCACAATGGTGATATGAGGTATGACACGTCACACTTGAGAGAGAAGAAATTTCAATAAACCGAGTGTTACAAATCTCTTAAAAGTGACTTCCATTTGGTGGATGATTATATTAACCACAGTTCAACTACCACGACAGAAGCAGGAGCCTGTGTGCAACTAGATCTAGAGTGCTGAGCTATTCCCCCAGGTCAGAGAGTGGTAACTTCAAAAGGACAGAGTTACAGGATGGAAGTTAAAGGGAGAATATTCTGGGCAGCCAAGCAGGCGGCTAACTGGTGGCAAGCCTGATGAAATCCATTTGACCTCATCTACGTAAGATTCTCACCTGTCTTTGCTGTATTGGTAAGCTCAGTAGCTCCTACAGCTCCATGAACAGTTACATCACCATCAGGAAGGCAGAGCTCAAATTCCTCCAGAGGCCTCTGTCCAGCTGCAGGAGGGTGTGGAGACAGATGAGGAATGAACAAAGAGGTAGCAAAAAGATAACTGTGACAGCAAAATGAAGTGGATGCACAATGGATGTTTCAAAGCTGGATTATTATGACATGCCAGCTAACAAAATGGTTAAGGATCTAGAAAAACAACAATGTTGCCTGATTACTGAAAATTTAGCTAAATTAGATATGATCACAGCAAACAGTAACAATCATTAAGCCTTTCAACTCCTCAAACAATACCTGAAGATTAAAATACAGGTTCTTCCTAGACATGCTAACTTACCTTCTCTTGCTTCTGCATCATAAATGAGCACTTTGGTTCCTTCCAGGACAATATACTTCCTGTCCCAGCCCTGTTGCCCACGTTTATTATTCCTGAAGAAAATGAGCACAAAGCCACGTTGGACTCTTCTGCTTGGATTCTGCATAAAGCAACATGCCAATCCCAGAATGGCAAATTTCAGTGGCAGCAATTGTAATGCCCATGTAATGGGCACATCCCGATTATCTCATTGTAAGAGCCAGGATAACATAAGGAACTGTCCCCAATAGTTCAGCCCCTGACACGGCCCCAAGATTCCTGTTTATACCTTGGCACTTTCATCCACCCCTCAAGACGCAGACTGCTGCTTGGCTCCTTCAGCTGCAGGCCAGGAGAATTCATTTTATCCCGGCAGAACGCTTCGGAGAAGTGTGTGGCATATTCTGTTGGCAGCCCACAAGTAGCTGGCAAGCAAGCTGAGCATTTTGGGTGACACATCACCTGGCATTCTGACAAAAGGACAGAAAAAACCCTTATGTTAAATGACATAGAAATCATGACACAGCTGCCTCAACTTCTACCACACAAACCCCAGCGTCTCCCAGAACCTCCTTCCGCTCTGAACCACCAGATGTTTTCTGATGTGGAGTGTTTGCACGGACTAGTCTCCCAGCCTTCCTGGCTGGCTCTAGATTTCCCTGCCACCCCCCAGCCCCGCTGTGCTGTGCCCACAGTGCCCTCACCCAGACACTTGGACGCCTGGCGGCCGAAGTGCACCGTGTCCAGGCACACGGCACATTTGGTGGCTCTCATGTTCAGCCCCACGTTGAAGCGATGGGGGATGTTGTGGTGCATCCGCTCCTTCAGGCGGCGGCTGTACTCTGGAAGGGACAACACTTACTGTCAGGGGGAAAACGGGGGGAGGGAAATTAAGAGGAGGTTCTGGCAGTTTGAGGCAGCAAAAAGTGACTCTCTGTCTCTGTGAAAGCCCTGATGAACACAGACACTGTTTGCCTTTGCAATCTGCACGTCTTAAGCTATGTCACAGCCTCAGGAATTAGCTCGTACAGGTGCACAGGCTGTATTGAGGAACAGACTGTAGAACTGCAACAGCTAACGTTTGGGGTAGCAAGATTATGTCAATCATACCACCCAAATTTCAAGTCTGCACTTGGCTGTGCTAAAGTAATGTCTCTGTTTTGCCTTCAGCTAACAAACCCTTCCACACCTAACCTGGGGAATCAATACACTTCTTCCTACAGCCTTCATGCTGTAACACCAGCCTCTGCATCCAGAAAGCATCTTAAATCCCTGGCAGTGGACCTACACTGAGTGGATCTATCCTTCAAGGCACTGTCTTTTACTGATGAACACGATTCTCTTCCCTGCCCATGACCTGCCTCTGAGGACATTTCCCCTTTTCCCCACCCTCACAGCATACTCAGCCTCCCCAGCTCTCTGCCAGGGCAGGACCAGTCTGTGGATTCTGGCTTTTTCCAGCTAAAGGCTGGAGGTTTCAGTTCAGAGTCTCTCTGGAACACTGGTTAACCAAGCATAAACGAGCAGAGCCCTCCATCCCTTATTTTTTTCGGATGATCCTTTCCCTTTCATTCTCAAAGATACGGAAGGGGATCGCCTTTTTCTAGCTAATAGGATATTCATGTCATCTTTGAAATTAAAAATGAAGAGGTAGCACTGACCCAGCAGACAGAAACAGCCTACCCTCTGGTGTGGAGGTTTCCTTCCTGCGGCTGGAGGGAGGAGCCAGCAAACTGATGGGAGTGGGCTGGTGCTCTGGGGAGCGCACTATGGCAGACATGATGATCTGCTGCCTGGCTGTGGCTGGAGTGGATGGGTGAGGGTGGTCGGATATTTTCCGATGAGCAGCTACAGACAAGATAAATGCCACTTGTTAACACAACCAACGTGACCCTGCAGTTCCCAGCAGTGGTTCTGGGTGACCATTCAGCAGTTACAGCCCACGGCATAAAGCGGAGCTTTATTGCATCTTCACAGGAGGAGACAAGCATTAAACAACATATGTTACTGCTATAATGGCACACAACTAAAGGCATGTTCTCAGACCAAAGACGTGTGTCTCCTTCCAGATTCACCTTTTCTGTTAACCCCTACCTTCTTCACGAGCAGATCTGAGTTCAATGCGTGTTTTCTGTAGAGCCTCCTCGAGCTCAGCAGAACGAGCCTTCTCCTTCTCCAGTGCCACTTTCAGCTCATTGTATTGCAGGGGAACCTGTGTGGGTAAAGAAGGGTCCTCTTTCCGCCGACTAAACAGGCCCTAGCAACAGAAACACACAGACAACTCCTAACTCCTAGCAAGAGATGGCTTAAACTAGGCAAAGTGACACTCGCTAGTGGCAGTCCGGCCAGAGGGCCTAATGGCAATTCTGTTATGCTTAAGGATGGATTTATAGTTCAAACTGGCACTGGAGAGAAAATGTGGGGGTATGGATTCAGTTAAAGAGGGACGTACGTTACCTGTCAGTACTCACACCTGGAGTTTCCGAAAGCATCTAAACAGAGGATCTCAAAATACGTGGTTAAAATTAAGTTACTTCATTCAACATGACAGAACAGCTTATGACAAAGATGTGACACAAGTCACATCACCTGACTAATCAGTCCTATGCTGTGACTGCAAGACAACCAGTCTAGATACACAGTCTGTTCATCTACATGTACATACTTACCAGTAAAAAAACCTGCTTAAAATTGTGCATTCCTACAGCCTCACTGAGGTGTAGCTACTGGGTTGTAACCTGAGTGTTGTAGGAATAAAAAAATACAAGAAAAGCCACAAAGAACACATTCTGCCTAGTGAAGTTTGCATTCAGCAGCTCGCAGTGGTCTTAAATGAGGACATATTTTGTTACACAAAGGGAGATAAAACAGAATATTAAGAATACACAGCACGAAACTAATCACAAAACCATTTAACTCCATGCCTCTCAAACCTTCTTCACCCACCTTTTTCTTTTTTGCTGGTTGGTCCATCTTTGCCTGCAGGAAATCAATGAGTTTAGTTTGCTGAGAAATAGTGCCCTCCATTTTCACTTTTTCATGGGAATAGAGAACCTGTAAACCACACACACGGAAGAAATTTCATCTTAACAGGAGAAACAAACAGATAACTTGATAACAAAACAGAGCTAAAAAATAGTGTAAGGAAAGTATGATACAGAAACAGTAGCTCACATCCTAAAGCCTCACAGGGAATGAGGCAGAGTCCTGCCCTGCTCCCTCACCCTCACCTGAATGTTTTCCAGCTGATATTCCAGGTCACTTCTTTCAGTCTTCAGAAGGTCTGCTCTGTCCAGAGCCTCTTGCAGACCCTGAGTCAGGCGGAAGATGTGATTCTTCTGCAGATCCATTTGCTGCTGCAGCTTTGCCTGCTGTTAATAGGGAAACAAAGGCCAGTGGTTTGGGGTTGCTGTTTGCTTGTTTGTAAGTAAAACAAGTAAAATATTATCACTCCGTGCAAAATAAGCATCACTGCAGCACTTCAGAGTAAACAGACAATTCTTTAAAGGCTGGAAAATTACAACATTCTAGAAGATTCCCTTCCTTTCAGAACGCGTTATGACTAAACAAGCATTTCTATGTAGAGTGTTTATAATAATCTGTAGCAATGCCATTTCTTTCAACTGCATGCTCAAGTGATTTGCTTTTCTGAGCATTTAAAATCTTGTAATTGTTAATTAGACTGCACATCCAGAATTGTTAATTAGACTGCACATGAAGAGTTTCCTAACACCATTTTCTCAAGCTCTCTACCAGAAAGCATCTCAGTACTTTGTAATAATGAATTTAAAAAGTCTTTACTATAAACCAGGATAGTCACAGTCACATGAGATGAGGGAAATTATGGCCAACTGTTTACATCTTTGTCTTCAACTAACAACAGCAACAGGCACATGACAAACTACTCTCACAGGATTTACACTTTCTTGATGAGAAAGTCCCTGAGAAGGAAAACCAGGAACAATCATATGTAATAGAGCAAGAGCCAGAAATCTTTCATGGTGATGCACAAAGGAGCTCTCATCTCTGGGGTAACCTGCCAGTGCCCCAAGAACACCAGAAGGTTCTAATTGGCCATAATCAGCCTTGCCCTGAAATCCAACTCTGCACCCTCTTCCCCCCCACCCAGGACTGGTTGTGTGCAGTCAGTGACTCCCTGAAGTGGTGCAGGTGTGTGGCCTTGGCTCTGCCTCCTGTGACCCCAATCAATGATTTAAAACAGCTGTGAGAAGCCTCCCCTGTGGCCTCCCCTGGGCACTCTCAGCAGGTTGGCTCCAGACCTGTTTTTAACCCACTTGGCCTGGCCAGAGCTGTGCCTGGACACAGACCTGACCCAGCACGTGCCTCATGGCTCCAGGCTTCTGTAGTGATTGCTGGGCCACTGGCTGAGCCTGGTTACCTTCCCCAAACCTGCCATGCTCTTCTGGTTCTGGTTCTGTGGGTCTGTGCCCACTGGCTGCAAGGTCCTGTCCTTGCCTGACGTGCTGCCACCCTTGGCTCCCAGCTCACCTTCCCCTGAGGAGCAGTTCTCTTTTCCTGCTCCCCAACATGGCCACACACTCTGCAAAGTTTTAAGGAAAAACAACTCCCCCACCTTTATTAACCTCCCCAGTTATACAGGAGAAGGATGGATGTGTAACACTTATTCACACAGCCTCCCCCCCTCAAGATGTGGAACCTTCTGAAGTTCTAGCATGAGTCTCCAAGGTTACCTCCTCCAGAAGTCTCTGCTTGAGCTCCCTTTCTGTCTCAAGCTTCTGTTGTAAACTGCGAGCATTCATCTCCAACATGGCATGCTTCTTCTCCAGGTCATTGAGCTAGGCAGGTGGGGCAGAGGGTCAGGATAACACTGAACACTAATAAATAGAGCATTTCACAATCCTAAAATCCAACGTCACCAAGAACACGTTCAAGTATGATACAATTATCCTTGCCTTACTTGGGAAAAACCAACCAAATGACATTTTGGTGTGTTCAAATGCAGCTGCCAAGTTATTGAAGAACTTCATTCCAGGCATCATTGGCTGCTTTTGCTTTAGTCTTTTTCAAAGAAAATCTGAGGGCTTTGGCTGGAAGGTACAATTCTATTCTATGACCTCCAGTCTTTTTAATTTGCTTTGACATCTTGAAAACGCTGCTCAAGGCCACCTAGTAATATCACCAGAAAAGTATTTCATCTAATTATAAAAGTCTAGGGTTGAAAGTTACTTACCTTATCAGAAAGGCTCTCTGCTTTGAGTTTTTGTTCCTTGAGTGCTTGCTGGAGGGCCAGAATCTCTGCCTTGTGTTCCTTGACAGCCAGTTCTACCACCTGGCGAGATTCAGTGATCCGCTGATCCGCTCTCACTCTGCATTCAGATGGAAAATAATGTTACCTAACTGCTTTCAGGCTTGACCTCTCCCTGGCGTGCAGTGGCATCAATAACTCTTTCGGGGGCTGCCTCCAATTCAAGATGTTCCTTTATGAAGCCAGACTGTTTGCTGCAACACTTTTATATTATATAACCCTGTTCCTGCCCCTGCTAGAACTACAGCCTTAAAATTTCAAGACCCCACAGGAACAGTTGGGAACAAAGACTATTTTTCCATATAATAAAGTAGAAGACAATAAACCAAGACATTTTAAAAAATTACAAGGGTAAATACCACTCCCCATGAATCTCTCACTTACAAAGAAACAAAAGGAACAATATCACTGGTGAATGACTATTAACTAATAAACCATTTATAGAACTACCTCACAAGATTCTATATTTAGTTCCAACTCCCATATCCTATGCTAAATATAATTTTTGTACTAGGTTCTATGGAGCATTTTCATAAAAGTTAATAAAAGGGGGAGGAGGGGAGAGAGACCTGCTCTGTTTCTCAGTATCCAGCATCCTCTGCAACTCTCTAACTCGACATTCAAACTGGGACTTCTCATCCCCTAGAACATTTCTCCATGCTTCCCACTGACGCTCTTTCTCCAGGAGTTCATCATTCAGGGCCTCCAAGTCCATTACTTGCTCTTCCAGCATCGTACATGTTGTCTTCAAGGCCTCCATAGTCTAAAAATAAATCCTCCTATCAATTCTCACATCCCACATCAAGCATGCACTTTAAGCTTCAGCCTTACCATTTAAATTACAGTACATGCAAATTGGCAGCAAACAGAAGCTGGTAAATCACAACCCATTTATTTCAAGGCTCCCGTACATTCACTTGTGATCGTCAATAATGTCAGTTCGATCTCATTGCGAACCCTTGGAGATTTCCAGGGTCACAAAAGTCAAATGAATAATTCTAAATACCTTCAGATATTTAATTCTATCCTAAATATCTTCAGAGTGCAACATTTCTAAACTAAGTTGCATAAAAACACAATGGCAAATACCAAAACTTTCCATTCACTCAACGGCTCCAGGAAGGAAGGCTTAAAGGCCACTGCCTCTGGAAACTCATTCATTCCTTATAGGTTTAAGGATTTAATAGGATATTTTGCCCTGCAGACAATTACCCAGCTATCAGCAAGAGCTCATAAGGGGAGCCTTACCTGTTTCTGGCTGGTGAGCTGCATCTCTCTCTCGGTGATCTCTCGGCGCAGATGGTCGACCTCACTTCGTAGCTGCACCACCTCATCATTGGCCCCTGAGGCCTCGTCCAGTTGTTTGGACAGGAAGAAATTCTGGTTGTTCAGTTCTGCATTGTCTTCAGTGAGCTGGTTCAGCTGCTCTTCCAAATCTGAAATCACCTAGAAAGAAAACCAAATGCAATTATGTGCTGGTGAGCAGAGGTTTTTGAAACAGCATTTAAACGAGCAATATTGTCACGGTAGATTTTTGTGCATGGGAGTGTACTTCAATCAGGAAAAGGGGTTTGTTTCTTACAGAAAACAGCCTGGGGTTTTTAATCTGGTTCAGAGTATAAATATGCTGCAATGCAATTCATTATCTGAGAGAACTGTCATAGCTAAAGCACTGGACTGGGAGTCAGGAGTTCTGCTTGTATTCTCAGCATTGCTGCTGGCTCATAGCGCCTTTGCCAAAGCACTTGACCCTTTTTTGCCTCAATTTCCCCTAAGTGCAGTCAGGCCAATACCTCTCAGAGAGGCTTTCAAAGAGTGCTGTTGAAGGAAACTGCCTGAGAGGTGCAGTGGAGGCAGCACAACCTGCTGGATGCCCCTGGGAGCTGCTGGTGTTATTATGTGTAACACTGTGTGTGACCAGGAAAGGCAGAGAAAATTTAAGAAATACATTCTCCCAAAGTAACAGCATTAAAAATGACAACATGGGACCAGGAGTAAAGAAACTGGTGTGGGGACTCAACAGATTACCAGAAAACCAGTGAAAAGCCAAAAGGGCACAAGGCTGATAGCCTTGCCTTGGGTGAAGTGGAAACAGTCACTTGTTCAATCAGAACAGCATCACACTGAACACTCCAAACCACTTTCCCCTTCAATATAAAGAAAAATACAAACAACAGTGGGCCATTTTCACAGTCCCAGCAGATTTTTATGAATGAAAGGCCTGAACACTGGGTGGATGAATTTGTACCTCCTCCTAACTCAAAACCAACATCACCACAGCAGAAGAGAAAGAAACCTTGGTATGATCTTGAAATCAGCTTATAAAAAGAATTTCAGAAACCGGTAAACTCTATACAATTCATATTCAACTCTTTAAAATATGTTCTAGAGGCTTTTTTGCCTGGATGTCAATGAAAAGTGAATAAGATACTTTATTAAATGGGGAAAAAATAAAATCCCAGAGCACAGTTGGCCACATTCAAATTTAAATGTTCCAATTTCCTACACAAGCCAAGGACTTAAATATCTCAAGCAGCAGAGGACAGAGCACACAGCTCTTCTCAGCTCTCTGGAAAGATGACAACTATTTCCTTTTGAAGAGTCTGTAAGGCAGATTTTGGCAGCCTTTTACCATGCCTCTCCTAGACCTAAATTAACAGTATTTGGTTTTTAAACTGTAAGCAGAACAAGTCCAACAGACATGACTCCCTGCTGGGTGAAGGGGAGTTCCTGCCACCCATATGTTCAGGGTCGACTCCAGATGACTCACACTCCAAAGCACAACATTCCTAATGAAAATCTGAGCGTGTGCTTGTTTCTGAGCACTCACTGCCCTGGTCAAAATACACATTTCTGTATTGTTTGCATCAGGCTTTCAGAGAAGGCAGCCTGTGTCAGCAGGACGTGGCAGTGTTTGTATTGCTGCGAGGAGAAGAACTTAGCTATGTGTTTATACAAATAACAAGGAGCAAAAGAACATTTGTTTTTACAGTGTTTTACCTACCACTCTTACGACAGCTGAGATCTCAGCTAACTGCCAGATAAGAAACTCCTTTTCTTCCACTTGTTTTTATTTTTATGTTTAACCACATCATGCATCTGAGCAGTTTTAAGATATATTTTACACATCTATGGTTTCTTTTACATCTATTTTATATATTAATAAAAGTGCTTCTATAAAAATTATTAAACTAGTTTTGAAATACAAGAAAGCAGAGATGGGGGAAACATTGAATGGATAAAGGGACACGCAGAGTTAATGTCTCAAACTACTTAATTAATTAGTAAAACTGGCTGTATTTCAAGTTGATTTTATTCCTTGAGGGCTCAAAGTTGAGTCCCATTTTCTTTTACTCTGTGTTCTGAGATTTTGACTTCCTTCCCTGAATATAACTAAAATTAAACCCAATCATTTCATATTTCACTGCTCCCTTTTATCAAGTAGGATATTTCTGGAAAACTTCAGACAAATAAAGCAGTTAAGGAAGAAGGGTTCCAGAAGTGATTTGATGTCCTTTCTTGAATATTTTCCTAACAGTATATTTACTGACAATTCCAAAATGCCTTGGCTTAAATTCCAACTATATTATAACCCATACAATGTAATCTATAGAGATTGAGAGATTTCAATTCTTTTTAACAAGAGAAAATTTGTTCTTCTTGGTACAATTTTCCATTTTTCAGAAGAAAAGAGAAATTTGTTACAAGTCCAATTTTTAAAAGCTATCTACAGCTATGTATAACCCAACAGAATTAGAGAGTTTATTAATACTATAAAGCCTAAAGAGTAATGGGTAATACTGACAGAGGAAAACAGGACATGGTGGGATATAAATGCCTGTCCTGGGGAGAAACATAAAATACACAGCAAAAAAACCATGTTTAATTGGAAATGTTGTCTTGGGAACACATACATACACACAACCTATGCCAGAATCCTGCACCTGGAAAGAGTTAACAGATTTAGGTATTTTTCTTTTCAGTTAAGGAAATCCCCAGGCAAAAAAAAACCAAACAAACAAACAAAAACCCCAAACCCAAACAAACCAACCAACCCTGAGCTCTTCTGAAGGTAAATTTGAAGTACGTGAAAGGCAAGTCTGTAAGAAAACACTCTTACATCCTTTAGAAACCCATATTATACCAATGTTCACCTTTAAAGCTTCTAAAACAGCCAAACACTTGACAGCTTGGCAAAGCAATTCTGGACAATTTGGGCAGCCACTGTAGCTGTGCCTCTGCACCATCACTCCCAGGGCAACTGGAGTTTCCTCTTCAGTCTCTGCACACCTTCATCTCAACTCAGCCAGGAGACAGAGGTACCATCTAACCACACCATGCTCTTCTTGGCAGACTGTTCACTGCTAAGCACATCTAAGCACTCAGCTTATCTTTACACAGATGCACAAGGCCCTGTCTCATTTTTAAATCCTGCAGAACACCCCAATCAGAGGGGACCATATCCAGCCCAATTCCCTCCCCATTGCATAGTCTGAGTTGTTCCTCTCATGAGACTGAGCACATTCCCAGCTGTTATAGCTGGCCCTGCAAACCTCTCCAGCCATGGATCACATTAAATACCACAGCAACAAGCAGTCAGGGCCACAGGGATTGGGTTTGCATATCAGACACAACACATAGAATTTAACCTATATGCTCCACGTACCAAAACCACAGGCAGGATAATGAGGAAAAGGAGAAAAGGAAGGGATTTTATTTATGTACTCCTAACTGCAGCTTGCAAACTCTTCCATGCCCTTATTCCTTCATAAAGATGTCTTGGTTCTGAGATGTCACCAACAAACATGCAGTAAAAATGCAAGGACACAGCAAGGGAAAGTGTTTTGGGATGCTTCCAGGAGCATGTTATTTGGAGTTTAACGTAATTCCAGACTAACAGTCTATCCATTTCCAGTCCTCCCCAGCCCCACTAATCTCCACTAGAAAGCTACCTGTCAGAAGCAAATAGGAAACAATAAAAAGCTCAGCCCCAAATTATTGTGAGGAGGAAGCAAGAGCAGACATCAGGCTTGCTTTGTCTCACATTGGGATCGGAGAGAGGAAGCTTTGGAGACAGGGAAATCCCAGCCCTGCAAGAGAGCCGAGCACCCATTGCTGCAGAGACTGCATCTCGAGCTCTTTGCTCCAGGTAGCACAGGGAACCCCTCACTTCCCCCCTTCCCATAGTCACCCAGTACCTGTGCCTTGGGCTATCCCTTGTGCAGGGATCTCAGTCTCCAAACACTCCTCGTGGCTTAGCTTGAGTGGCAGGACACTGCACTGTGTGCATTGCTGCCCTCCCCACACCCACCGGGGGGGAAAACAGTCCCTGTACTCCTCTGCCAAGCAGGAGCCTCAGCCTCAAAGGAAATTACCATGATACTGGCCGTGGTGCAGGTCCCATTAACCTCTTAAACACAACACCCTAGGGGTCTCTGACTTTAAGGCTACAAGAGGTCAGTCTCTGTCTGTAACTGGTATGTGCTATGATGTTTTCGTGAAATGAGAATCAGAGATAACCCCTCCCACCCAACAGCAATTTTCTCTTTTTTTACAGGTTTTACAAAGCCATACAACAGTTTTTGCCTGGGTATTAGCCTTTTAACAGTGGGCAAGATCCCTTTACCCTGAAACATAATTTACATCAACACCTTTAGATATCGTTCTGGAAGGTGTCAAGAACACAGATTTTTCTTGTGTGCCAACTCATTGAGCCAGTGTGGAATCAGGACCTTAGACTGAGGTCAGCAAGACTTCATGCATGACTAAAACTATACATGTCTGATGGGCTTGCACATTTAATGCCTCACTATCCCTTCTCATGGACAAGTGCAGAATCAAGCCTGTTAATGTTTAAATTGAAACACCAGATGATGACAAAAGAAACTCAAGGAGGGAAGACAGACTTTGTTTTATTGGAAAAGACTTGAGTAAGTGGAAATGTAATATCCAATTAGTGTTAAGAAATGCCATTCTCATTGCTAGAGTAAAAGCAACAGCCTGTACCTGAAAAACCTGTAAGGTTCAAGTGGTGGGTCTCTAGTATTTTACTAAGCTGAGTGTAAGGATTTTATAGGATTTTCTGCAAAATATTTAAAGATTTCACTGCCTGCTTACTGAATGTTTTCTTTTTGAAACAGTTCTGCTATTATTTAGATAACTTAGTTGTATTTTTATCTTTGCACATATTGATGATCCAAGAACAAGCCATAACTCAGAGGCACCTAAAACGACTGACAAATATGCAACATTTTCCTGTTTAAGAATGCCTTTTATTTCTAGATCTTTCTCTGATTGCCTGGAAAATACTTCTAACACTCAAATGGGCCCCATTTTTGATAGAATAAATGGAGGGAACTAGTTCTTCCCCCTCAACAGAATTGCTGTCTGAGCTATCACTGTGAGGAGACTGTGATAAAATACCACTCTGTGTGTGTGCACAGCAGGTACCACAAGTTACCATTTTTGTTGTAATTAGATATCCTATTATTCCTTGCTCAACTGAGAGACAGAGAAAGCAAATGTTAGGGGCTTTTTTTGACCCCCAATAATAAAAGAGAGCTGTCACAAGATGAAACAGAGCTATCAGAGCAACTGACTCTAAATTCACGAACAAGGCAGAAATTATGACCAACACCACAGCAACTGTCTCTGTGTATGACCCCAAAAGAAGCAAATTTAAAATTCACAAAGAGAAGAACTTAAAAAAATGTGTCCATGGACAGAGGCCTCAGCAGAAGGAATAACAAGTGTGCAGTGAGCATACAAGGAAAGCAGACACACATCTGAGGTGTAAGCCTTCTCTGCAGTCAAAAGCTGTGACCTTTGTGAAGCTACAGAGACAGAAAAGATACCAAAGAAAGCAGATTAAGTATTTTTATTTATCTTTTGAATACTACAAAAGTACTGAAGTAATTCAATATTTCGATATTTTTCCAGTCTAATCTTATTTTCATAATTCTTCTGCTTTTTGAGGCTTCTCAATAAGATCAAACAAAAAATAATTCCCTACCAAAGTTTGCCAGACTAGTTTAAGGAGTTTGTGTCAGCTTAAAAAGGATCTCTTCTGAGAACTTGCTAAAAGAATAAACCCATCCATTGTCATGCTGTCTAAGTAGCAGCATATTACAATTATTTCCTCGGAGTGTTGTCTGATTTTAAAAGGAGTATAAATTCTAATCACCTTCAAGTGGAATCACATGGTCACCCAAAAGCACAGCCTGTGTCCTACTGGTTACCATGAGCTAAACAGGAGGCTGAAACACCTGCTGAAAGCACCATAATTGCTGGTCCCTGGCCCTCACTGTCAAGAGAAGATTGCCCTGATTTCCTCTCCCTGCTCCTCAGCAGACAGGATGGACAGGTAGGACCAGTCATAACACAGAACAGGAAAGTTTCTGTCTATGGTCAATTAAATTATACATGGCATTCTCCTGGGCTGGAAAGAGAATGTATGATGAGCATGTATTATTCATTTAGGAACTATCTAATTAATTTCTTATTGATGAGGATGTCTGATCCCACTTATCCCACTGAAGGGCCTGACAATGCGCAACACTTTTACAAATCCTTTGATGCAAAACCTTTGAAGCTCTTGACATTCTGGAAATGTTATGGGTCACTCTTCACTGCTGGAGCTTGTTCACCACCCTTAGAGACAAAGTGTTACTGCATAATGAGTTCCAGGCTCTGCAAGGCAGCCAAGCCTGCAGGGAACAGAAGCCACGGGTTCCACATCTGGTTTTTGCCTGCTTGGATGTCCCAAAAGGGTTTTCATAGAAAGCTGCTGTTCTGAATGAAGGGCAAGGTGTGGAGCAAAAGAAGATAGCTCTGGGTGTAAGATATGTGATGGCACACATGGAGCTAGAGGATCCACCTAAGAAAATGAAGAAAGGAACAGAAAGTAAAGATTTCCTGTGCAGGATTTCTTCACGTCTGGGTATTCTATGAACAGAAGGATGCCCTTGCTTAGTGCTAAAGAGCAGGTGAGGAAAACAGAATGACTCTCATCCTCAAAAGGTATTCTTGGAAGATGAAAACTTGCACAGATACTTAGTCCTACAGCATGAAAAATCAAATTTGAGGAAATCACTGGAAGTAGAGAAACAATCAAGATAAGAAAACGCAGAATGAAGCCCTGCTTAGAGGGTGGGGTAAGGAGAAAAAGCCCAGAGTGATCAACAACAGCTGCTGATCCAGAGGACTGTGGTCCTTATCAACACTCATGCAATGCAGGCACTGGAAGGCAGATGCTCTCCATCAACCACCACAAACAAGGGTGAAGACTGTGTTGAACTGCAAGAATCCCAATGGGCAGACAAAGCCCTTGGACACCTGTCCTGCACTGATGAAACGAATCTGAAAACATGGCAAAGCTCTCCAGGTGAACATTCAGATCCCGCAGTCCTCTCTGCACTTGGAGCAGGTAACTACATGTCAATGTGTTATTTGGAACCTTAACATTTCTTGCCTCTTCAAACAGTGTTCGAGTCCTCCTTAGAACCCACTCTGGCCTAGATCTACAATGCAGCTCAAGATTTGGACAGATAGATGTTTTCTTCTTGTGAGCAGAAAAGATCTTCACCTACAGTCATTTTTTGCAGCTGCCACACCATTCTTATTAGCTGCACTGCAATGAGATATTTTAATTTATTTTCTTCTCCAAAAAGAAGAACAGTGTCAATTTCATGATCAGACTAAAACCTCAAAATGGAGGTTTACCTGAAACCTAAAAGAAATCAAATCCAATCCATCCAGCTCCTGCTAACACCTTGAAGCCAAAAGTCCACATTAGGAACTAGTGCCATCAAGGATTAAATGAGGAAATTGTTTGTTCCATTATCCTTAATTTCAAAATAATTCAATGATCTGTATTTAATACTCACTGTGCAGCTATTACGAAGGGCTTCAAATTTACGCTGGATTTCATCTCTATGTGCCTAAAGGAGGTAAGAAGTTAGTCATCAATTTTTCATACATTAGAATTCGAATCCAACAGCTGTTGCTAAACAAACTGCAGAACAATCTACCAGCAAGCAAAGTTGGGAAGGCAGATGCTGCAGGCTGTGAGAGCACTTTGCAGTGGCAAAGAACTGATTAGCAAAAGTCACATCCTACTTAATCAAAACACACTTGTGCTCCCAGTTCTGAACTGCTTTAGGAAAATGTACAAACTCGAGAATGGAATTACGTAACGGGGTCCTTCCAAAACAGTCACCAGAAGACTTGTTGATTCCATGTTAAGTTTGTACATTCTTGACATTGTAATTGGAGCTGGTTTTACTTGCATGTCCAGATTGGTATTTCATAGAAAATAAATACTGCATACAATTTAATGCTTGCAAAGGAAAGCTACAATGATGGATTATGCAAGCTATCCCAAACAGCTCTGCCAATCTACCTGAATCCTACCACAAAGTCCCATTTAATCCCGAGCCTCTCTAAAAGGCAGTGACAAAACCCAATAATCAATTCTTTGGAAGAAAGCATCCAAAGTATGGAGAAGTGCAAGCACTTATTTTAAAGAATGCAGGATTGCATGCACCGTTTTACCCCCTAATTTACAAGCAAAGCATGACAAAGCAAAAAGTTCTTGTTTCAGCCTCATGGCCTCTCTCAAAATTCATCAAAGGGATTTAAAAAGTGTCTAATGCCATGTGCTAAAGGTAACCTGTGTAAAGGTTCATGCACGAGCACATCCAGCCACCTTTCTTCATTCAGAACATTTTCCTTAGAGCCAAGAGACTAAACAGGAAAAAACTGGTCAGCAGAAGTCAGATATGAGAGCTAAAAAGCTATCTTACCACAACAGGCAATGTGAAAAATAAGAAAAAAAGGACATTAAAAAAAAATCCATGAGAGGAATCCTCCCCAGCCCACCGAACTGGGCTGCCTCACAGCAGCTGCTCCAAGAGCACCACCACTCTGCCAAAAGAACTGCAGCAATGACTGAGTGAACACAGGTCATGAATATTCATCTGTTTCGCTGTTGGGTAAAGATATCAAGCACATCACCAGCCCACTGGCAGTGATATTAGTTAGTTGTTATGCAAAGCTTTCAGCTGGGAGGGGACGCCTCAGTTTGGAGCAGAAAAGAGCCCGGTGCCATGTTCTATTCAGTTATTCTTAGGCCTCGATGCTGTTGCTGCACTTGCCCAGCCTGTGCCTGCTTTAGAACTGAGGGGATGGATCTCCCATTCATCTACCAAAGCATCAGCATAATTCCAGCACCCACGCCAGCTGAGCCCCCCACCCCTTCCCAAAAACAGCAATGGCAGGAGTACTCAGAACACTTCTTGGCTTAAATGCCACTGGAGCACAAGAATGCACATTTTCAACCCTTTCAAACCACAGGATTTGAAGGTCTTTAAAGGCTGCTGCTCCAGTGGGGTTAGCTGCTAGCAGGTCAGCTCCACTCTCTACCCCACAACCCTAGGAATCTTTTGTTAAGGAAATATTTCTTAGAATCAAACAGTTTGAAAGCATGTTTTTTGTACTCAAGAGACAGCAACCAGCAACATATAATCTAGAATTCCATTTACAGGGGGCTGGGGTGGAAGAGGGTGGCAGGACTTGAACCCCTTTTTTTTCCTTTCTATCATTCACACACCTTACCAGAGACTGCAAGACACATGACAATTTTAAATGAAACAAGCATTATGTGCTAAGAACACTCTTTTCCTAGGAATTTGGTGGGGGGTTTTCTCCCCCTGAATAAGTATCCTCAAAGCAGGGTAACTGATAGAAAGAAAATAATCAAAACATTTATGATTATCAAGTACTTTCAGACTCATGAGCTGTTATTTAAATAAGTCAATCATAGAGTAAAAGTCCTAACGATACCAATTTCAGGTGCAGCCTTCAGCTCAATACAAAAGCAATAATGCTCCTACAAGCCATCAATCAGCTTTGGCAGCAATGAACCACTATTAGGAAGTGTTCATAAAGACATAGTTTGGCATTTCAGCCATTCCTGCCTCTACTAACACGAGGCACAATTCACACCCAGTTCTGAAAACTACAAATTCAATGGATTAAATTAACTTCCACCTCTCTATGAAACATGCACCTACACAATTCTAGCCTGTATATAGAACTCCTAGTCCAGATTTCAGGACTCACCGTGAGGGCTTGAATCTCTTCCTCAGCCTCAGCTGTTGTCTCCTCGAGCTCCGTTTTGGCCTCGCGGAGCTGGTTCTCCAGGGCTGTCCTTGCAGCCTGCAGCCCAGTGATCTGAGATTCCCTCTCCTGCAGGGTCAGCTGCAACTCTGTCAGCTGCCTCTTGAGCTCCAGCTTTTGTTCTTCATGCTCCAGACTGACCTGCAGAAAGAAAAAGGAGCACCCAAATAGGAGTTACTAACAAAGGAGTAACAGGCAACTTCATGGCATTTCAGACCCCGCTTTAGGATACCATTGCCATGTCTATGCCAAAAATCACATCCTGACATTGCTTCAGTCACTGAGAAGTCAAGGATGCAGTTTTGTCTACTCCCTAAAAACTACTAGTTTGCTTAGAAAAAGGTTAAAAGCAACTGGGCATTTTGGATCAAGAAGGGCACAGGAATAGTTGCTGCTGTGACTCAAACTTCACGTATCAAACATTGATACAAAGAGTTGCAACAGTTTGTGATGAACTTCTTCACTGAAACTGAGAGTCTCTAGGAATCTTTATTTGGGAACCTCTAGGCAGAAATATCCATACTAATCTTTATTTTTATGTAAATGTTATATACATTTTGCAATTGACTTTCATATTTCATCTTCCCTTCAGATTCCTTTTAAAGAACCCCACCAGATCATCTGGCTCTGGGTTTACCTGAACGGCTTCTGATGAAGGTTTTCTCGAGGCACACTCAGGGACAAACATGTCATTTCATGGGTAAGAAATGAACCACCAACAGAACAGATCTTAGTGCTCAAAATCAATTCCAAACTTCAGCACCTTCTTCAGGCTGCCTGCTATCCCCAGGGAATCTGTCTGTTGGGCTGGAGATGCATGACAAGCCTGTCAGAAACCTTACACTGGTCCCAGCCAGCTTCTGGTCAAACAAGGACATGGTTTGCCAACCCCTTTAGCTAAAGGAAGGATTTCAGTCTTAGCTGAAAGTCAGTGGAGACTGGAGTAGGTAAACAGGGATTTGAGGTGGATCCAAACTAGTTGATACAAAACTAAACCTGAAGCACAGCTCACGAATCTTTAAAAATGTCTATTTTCCTATTACTAGGTTTTCTTTAGAGAAAACCTAGTTGCAGGTGAAGCAACAGGTTTCCTGTTTTCTGACAGCAGTTCTGTCGTGTCCTTTGCTCTCTCTGCTGCAGACTCTAAGGCTATGGTTAATCTGGTCATTGTACATGGCTGAGCTTTTATTCTCCACTCAGACAACACTATAAAAAACCACATAAGTAGAATTCTGAGAACGCCAAAGGATCCAAAATCTCAGATTCAGGATGACAAGCCCTAAATACTTAATTTTATCTCCTTCTAATGAGCAATTCTAAAGAATCTTTTTACTACTTGTGAGGAAAAAAAAAGTACTGTACCAAACTAAATTAATTTCACTTTCAAATCCCACTAAAACAACTTCATTCTAGCTCTCCCTAGATTCCTCAAAGGGGGACACATTCAGGAAAGTTTGCTGGGAGGGATCAAAGCCAAGTTTTCACCTCTCGCAGCCGCGTCTCCAACTCCAGCAGGCGGTTCTTGTCAGTGTGATCCTGGTGACTCATCTTTTCCAATTGTTCCTCTAATTTTCGATTCTGGGCCTCTAACTTTCCAGCTTGTGTTTCCAAGTAGAACTTCTGTTGCCTGAGCTCTGAAATCATCTCCTCTTGGGCTTTCCTGATAGGAGAAATGCACAAGTGACAAACCCAAAACGGTCCTAACATATGTCCTTTCACTGGGGTGAAGGAAGGAAGAACACAAGTTTCCTGTTAAGTAGAACAGTTAAGTTCATAGCTTAAATTCTACCTCCCAACTAAAAATAAAAAATACTAGTGTATTCACCAACATATGCCCAGAGCACTAAAATGCCATGTTGGCAAGTTGCACAGACAAATGAGTCTTGTACAGGGTAATCTACAGCAATCTTTAGGCTGCAGCTCATTCTTCTCATTGCTTCAGTCCCTTGTTACATGTTTTTCTATACAGGAAAAACAAATGCCAGGAGGAGTTGCTTTCTCACACTCTATTTCCAGGAGATAAGAGGAACCCTCTGCTTCAGGACTGGGGGTAGTGTGTTTGGATTGTTTGTTGGGGTCTTTTTAAGTTCTAATGGATCTAGAACTTGATGCACATTGATATAAAGCTTTGCTGTCTCTGATCAAATTCTTAATCTACAAAGTGAACAAAAGCAATTACTTGTGCTCCTAAGAATTTTGAGAGCTGGCAATGAGTAATTATTACCATTTGAAATGGATACCCTCAAAAAAAAAAAAAAAAGAGTCTTTCTACATTATTTACAATTCCTGGACTCATGTTATCGTGCACTGGAAAGTTCTGCCTCACAGTGTGCTTTCTGCTTAGAAGCCTCACAAAGCTCTACATATATTAATGAATTAATATTTTAAGAAGTTCACTGTGAGATAAGCTGTTATTAATCCTATCCCAGAGAAATTCTGTGGGTTGCCCAGGATCAAATAGGAAGACTTAACAAAACTAAAAATAGAACTCTAGTCTTTTGAGTCACATTTCTGAGCATTGCAAGCCAAACGACCCTTTCACCTTTCCTCTTTTTTTAATTTACCTCCTCAGATTATTGTCAGCCCGAACTGTCAAATGGTGTTCCTTCATTTCCTGCTGTTTACTGGGCTATCTTCTTGGGAACCTGATAATCACTGGTTTCCTCTGATACTCCTGGAACAAAAGCTCACAGAGCTCCCCTCTCCTCTGAAGGGTTTAATCACTAGCTCTCCTCTTGATACATGCTCAGATTAGCTGTGGCTTTTGTGCACTCCAAATGCAGTCCAACAACAATTTATACATTTGCCCCAGCTCAATTCACAAAATAAGCACAAATTCATTAACTATCTGCATGCATAATAAAACAACTGTCTCTTAAAATGTTGCTAATTCTGTAGTACCTTCTACCAGTCCTTCAAAGTGACGTCACTTGGCAATATGTCTCTCAATACTCTATTCTGAGTCGTATGTTAAATGTTATTCCATGTTTTCCTGGATTTCTGTGGCTCTCCAGTGACGTGCATTGCCCTCACACTGTCAGACCAATGACTGTGACACCTGACCTTCCACATCCTTCCCAGGAACACCTTGGGACAATATTGCTAACTTATTTCAGACTGAAGGTAAGTCACAGTTTTTGCTGCCTCACCAAACTTCCTGGGTGACTAACTAGAGGTCATCTGGAGCATAAAGCAACACAATTAAATTCATCAGTTATTTCTGTGAATATTTTTGGCTGCTCAGGCTAAAAGAACTTGCCAGCTATTTGAAATACAACAAAAATTGGAGCCATTACGTATCTGGAGGCAGAATCATCACTGAAAAGGAATAAAACCAAAGCAGTTCTTTGCCAAAATTCATCCTTGTTTGATTTTATTCAATATTATAGGTGAATCTACCCAAGTATATCCCACAGAAACACGACCTGACGTTGCATCCAGCAGCTGACAGACACTGAAAACCTTTGGCTGTTTGCACAAAGTTGGTTTTTCTAAACCCACTAAGGGCATAAACTGCTTTAGCTTTGCCCTGCAGGATGTATCAAATAATCCATGAAGGATGGGATGTTTGTGCAGGAAAGGTATTTAAAGTTTTCAATTTCAACATCACGTGTCACGGGAACCAAGGAAAACATAAAATCTATTAGCAATATGTTTGTTCAAAGGAGGAACATCATCTTCTCCAGAGGTGTTTCAGATATTAAAATTATTAGTATTCATTTAACATATTTGGCAAACCTGCACAGATCACCTGCCTTAGGAAAGGCTCCAAAGTAAACCCTCACTGTAATACAAACCAATTTCCCCAGTGATGTTTGAGGAAACACAAAATACACAGTGAGCCACAGCTTCGTGAAGAACAAGCACATTTTCAAAAGGGTATCGCTGAAAAACAAGCAGGGAGCACAGCAGGTCTGCAGGAAAGAACCACTTGGACCCTGAGAATCAGAGAACCATTTAGACTGGAAAGAACTTTAAGGTCCCCTTCCTGAGACCTGTTCGGCAAGGACAGCAGCTGCCACACTTACATGTTCCTCTGGGTAAAGAGGCTGCTGTTTGCTGCCAGTTTGTTGGCCTCAGACAATTCCACAATTCTCTGCTCCAGGGACCTGATCTTCGAATCCATTGCATTGATCATCTGAAACACAGGTGATTATAAAGCTGATAAAATGGCTGAACTTTCCCCAAAAGAGAAAGAACTAAAAGCAAATGGAACAAATGGCAAAAAGAGCATCAAAGGTGTAATTCTTGGAGCTGTTTACAGCTTGCTTTCTGCTGCTTTAATATTAGGGAAAAAAGCAACCATTATATTCTCAAGGCACAAAATGAGGGGTACACAGCAAGCTACATGGCTAATTTTAAGGAAATATTCTGGAAGATGCTCTGAATTTAAAAAGCAAGTCTTTTAAAATTAGCATTAATCAATGATTTTTCCTTCAAAGCAGTTCAGCAGCACTACAAAACCTCAAACAAGATGATCTTGCTTGAAATCAGCCTCAGAAAGCCCCTCTCGAGCTGCTTTGATTTCCAACTCAGCAATACATACCGCCTTCTGTTCAGCCAGAACTTTACATTTCTCACGTGCTTCTTCTTCATGTCTTCTGAGCATATTCTCAAGGGCTTCCTTGTCTGCAAGATCTTTCTTCATCTGATTTTCCAACACCTAAATGAAGACATTTCTTTTGTCTAAATTATATCTGTTTCACTGGGCAGAGGGCAAGCAGAAAGAAAAATCATCAAGATAGAATTTTTTTGGAACCAATTGATCACATCTCAAGCAAAATTAAACCCATGATGCAATTGCATAAAATCCATACAAGGGCAAGCTCCAGAGAAGAGCATTCCTCCTCTTATCTCTGAAGACGGAACTTAATGATGGAATTTCATTGACATGGAAACAGTGTAGATTTTAAATTATGCCTTTAAGTCATAAGCAGAAAAACTCTCTACCCCAAAATCTGTACAGTAGGGAAAGTAAGAAAGAGCCCATCCTTTGGCTGCCCTACCAATATGGCTCAGAAGCAATTTGTGAGTTCCACAGTTGGGATGAGAAAGGCAACTGAGAACCACACAAATTCTTCCAGTTGGAGACACCAAATCTAAGAGCTAAGTAGAAAACCTCTTTTTGTGGCACAAATATCTGTCATTAGGGACAAGACTAAAGTAATTAATGGCTAGATTGGGGTCTTTTTAAATGCATGTTATGAATTTATGTCCAGAGCTTGAAATCAGTTGTTCAAGGCCACTTCCTTCAAAGACAAGTTTTCAAAAGCACAAATTCTGGACACCACAGGATATTTTTTACTGTTCCAATTACAAAAAACCCCATGTCCTCTTGCATCCCTTTGAACCTCTTTCACCTGGCTTCCTGATTTCTCCTATTAAACCCTCTAACACAGGTCCCCATAATACACTGGTTCTCTTCTTCTTTTCATTCTTTTTCCAATGCTTATCCTCTTTTCCAGCTTTTATATCACCACTTCTCCTTTCCCAACACCTACATCTGATCTTCCTGCTTTCTATCACTCTGCTCTCATTGCTCATTACCACATGCTCTGATCTGCCAGAAATCTTATTTCTCTTTTCATCCTTTGTCTTTTCTCCCCCAGAAATTTCTTCTCTCCTCTTAAGTACTATATCCCCTCACACTTAAACTCAAATGTGGAATTAAAGTCCGAGATAAATGTACTAGATAAAGATTGTTTCTACTAAGAGTAATTTGTTTTAGCAAGGATCCTTACAAAATGTATTTACTGGCTGTCATACTGTAAGTTCTTTAGAAAAAAACCATAGCCAGTGCAAATACTCCTTTTCCCAGCTTGTTTTTTCCTAATTTTAGATGGTGTCTCTGATTCTATTTCTAACTGTTTGTTAATGCTACTCGGGAAAAGACAAAAACAAAGTGGGTGGTTTCTGTGGCTTCTTGGCAGATGTTTCAGCTCCGAGGGGATGGAATTTCAGAACGCTCTAGTATTTGCTGCATTTAAAACTTGCAGGTAGGCTGAGCAAGCACTCACACAAAATCACCAGGAGGAACTGAAAGCCTCTTCAGGGTATGAGATCCAACAGCATTAAGTATCATTTAGTCAGCAAAAGTCAAATGACAATCACCAGCTGCCTCCCTGGAGGTCTGGCTTCCAGTCCCACCTGTCCTAATGCAGTGCTACAGACAGAGAAGGGGCAAGGGCAGGGCCTGGAAGAAAAGCTGATTTAGACCCCACTGAGCTGCCGGCACATTGCAATAGGGGCGAGCAAGAAGGCAACTCATCAGACTAAACAATCAGAGCCTAAAGGCAACTGGTTTTCCCTGAACCCTTCTACCCACAAAAGCTTGTAGGAAGATGTTTTTACTTTGAGTTTTTCCTCATAGAATTGTTCCTTCTGTTTCAGCTGCAGCTCCAGGTGTTGTGCTGCGATTTGAGCCTCGCGATGCTTTTCCTCCAGCTCCTAAAAGCAGCAGAGATTCAGAGACAAAGACAGAGTAAGTGCTGTGTTACACAGGTATCACTCAGTCATTCTCTTTTTTAAGGCTTCCCACTATAATAATCCCAAGACCAGGGCTGCCACATTAAAAGAACCTTAGGAGAGCTGCACATTATCAGCTTTAAGCTGTGCATATTGCTGCTGACCCATCTGCTGCAGAGCAGGTCCACTGCTAAGGACAAAGATTGCTACTTTCATGGTAAGAATCTCCATTTCCCAGTAAAATATTCTCCAAGATAGGCCAAGGACACTTGGTGAAAACACAGAGTTATAAACATTTTATAGCTGCAGTGGCATCACAGGAAGTTCAGATCTATTTTTATCAAGGTCTCTCACAGAAAACCTCAATAAGGGGGTACTGTTCTCAATGCTTTTCATTCTGCATTCAGAGTGGGAAGAGCATTTACTTTGTTATATTCCTCGGACAAATGTTGTCAGAATAACTATTTATAAATTGCTTGGAAAATGAAAAATGCAGGATGCAAGATATGTGGTGGAACATGCCAGAATGTCTTTAACCTCTATTTCACATCAGATAGTTTCAGCCGTGCACCACAAGGGTTTATGTAATTTGTAACTCAGAAATTAGCTGTTTCTGCTGTCTGACTATATTATTTGGGGTATATCTATAATCACCTTTCAACAGGACACCTCACGAGAGCTGAGCTCACAACTTTATGCTCATTCATTGTTGTATTTGCCACTCCAACAATTTCCCCAGAACAAGAGCAGCTCCAGGCCTGTCACTCACTACCACTGGACTGACTCTTGCACAGACAAGTTCAGAGGTTGGGCTGCATCCAGGTCTCCTGTCTGTCCCCATTACTGCATAGCACAGGCAAATTTTCTGATATTTCTATGTACTTTTGCACTTTTCATATTATTTTCATACCCTCTTTTCTGATCTTCCTCATCTTGAAAACACCCAATGACTTCTTTTGCTCCAGTAATTGCAATAGACCTCCTTTTCCAGAAGTGAGAATCAAAGAGGAGGTTCCCCAAAAGTAGGTCATCTCCAGTGCCTAGTCCCAACACTTCTGCATGGAATGGAGATTGCTGCTTTTTGCAATTGAAATATGTCTCCCAGCAACAAGAGGGACAACTCACCTCCCCCAGAAGCCCACACGTTTCAGGTCCTGGCAGAGAATCAGACAACCAAATCAGCAGCAGCTTCAAAGCTACCAGCATCAGACTGCTCATATTGTAGCAGAAGCTTCACCAGTTCCTGCAGTGGCACTTAACAGTCAGTGTGGGCTTAAAAAGGTAAATCTCTTACCATTCCAGTTCTCACTCACTCTTCTCTATGTAGCACTGACTCTGTTATTTGCATTATCACAGTATTGATCTACACTTGCAGGAAATAAGTATCTTCTCTGATTTGTTTCTTAGTTCTTATTGAATTCATTATAGGCAGATGAGCTGGTGCTTCTCTGGTACTGCTACATGAGTGTACATGAAAACAATGCCTTTATTCAACAACTTCTACCTGATTCTATGCAATTCTGTATCTCCAGCTCCCTATCTTACCTTTCTATACCATGAAAGGCCTAAAGTGTTTGCAGAGACCAACCTGAGGGCAGGTACAGGGTAGGAGTGGAGGAAAAAGAGCACCAGAGTCCCCTCTGTGTCCAGGTCAGAGCTGCAAGGGACTGGGAAAGACTGTAGGAATATTTCTTCAACGCCTATTTGCCTTTTTTAAAAATAATTCTGTGCCTCTCCACCATTCTGACAGAACTCCATGGAAACTATCTATAAGGAGAGCTAAACATATCCCATGGTGTAAAACAATTAGTCGATATTTCTGCATTCCCTTCCAGTTTCTCCTCCGGAGAGAACAGAATCAAAACCAAGGAACAATCCCCAAATACACACGAGAGGCTTATGAAACAATTCAAAGTTTTACACTATTTCTAAACATAAAGTTGGCTCTGTGCCCAGCATAGTCTCCCACTTACCATGCACTCATGCTATCAAAACAATTTGAAAGGAACAGCACTACTAAAGAACTGATTCTACCTTTTCTTGACAGCAATTAGGCATTCTGATGTTAAAGTCTACATCCCCAGAGCAAGCCTGGGTCATCTGTTGACTGAAATATGCTTATTTATACATTTCCATTTGGCCTTTCTCACGTGTGTCTCTACTCAGGATTATTACCAATAAAATGTAATCCTTTTTTTTCCTTGTCATGTTGGCAACACACAAAGAGAACTCATGAGGAGTGCAAAATAAATTTAATTATTCCACTGTCCCAGGGAAGCAAAATAATTAGAAACACCCTCTGCTTGGTTCACTGGAGACTGACACACTAACTTGCTACAAAGATTTAATAAGTTTAAGCAGGAGAGAAACAAGAAATTGTCAACAGAGAAGGTATGTGGGTGAAAATGGTTTCCTGACAAATATTACCTTTGGAGATGAATAGTTTAGATGACTAATTTCACTCTGCTTCAAAACATAAGCATTTCAAATAGATCTGATCTCTAAAGTCCTCTGCAATCTAGTTTAAAAGACAGACATCAATGTTTTTGTTGTTGCACTGTCCTGTCCTGAGAAGGTTTGACTTCTGAAACAATCACTAAGTAAATAATTTAAATATTACTATGTTGGCTTAAGAGTTCTCCCACTGAGACAACTAAAATTTTGAAGAAGTATTGAAAGTACAGGAGCGAGTTTGTAGCTACAGGTGCAAAGAATTTGAGTGCTTAAGCTTTCTCCAGTATGACTGGTGCAAGAAACAAAGCCCTTTATTCAATTCCCACATTATTCTATGCAATTCGACATCTTCCAATCCTTTCCCAACCCTTTGTTTCCTTTTGCCCTCTGCTCACCAGAATTTTTTCTGCCATCTGTTGAATCTGCTGAGATTTCGTTTGAATATCTTCTTTCAGACGGTTTTCTCTGCGTTCCACGGTCTCCAGTCTCTTCACTTGATTCTCCAGAGAATGGCGCCGTTCCTGTAGAGCAATTAGGAGCTGCCATTTAGGCTTTTCAACTCTAGCACAAAGCAAGGAGTAGTTGCTAGAAAAAAATAGGCTGAGGCAGTCAATGTATATGGTTGGCTTTTATATTTTAAATCCTCGTCATGCCTCGAATCCCACAGGTAACCACATGTCCTTACTGACTCCTCGCTCCAAATAAAACACCTCTCAGCTTTCTTCAAAGAAATGTATCTTTTTTAATTAAAAATGGATTAATGTCTAACAACACTTTCCCCTGAAGAGTTACTACAAGAATACACACTGTTCAGAGTCATCCAGATGAGGGTTCCTAAACTGAGGCACATCCCAATAACTAATTTACTCCAGACAGACACTCTGCACTCACCTCTGCTTCAAGTAATTTCTTCTTCATGCTTTCATTAGAATCTTCCCTGTTCTGCAGTTTCTCCAGCTCCTTCTCAGCTCTCTCCTTGGCCTGACGGATATTCTGCAGAAGCTCAGTTGCCTCTGAGCTGGCTTTCACAGCCTGAAGGTCAAAAGGAAAGAAAAAAAGAGGTATTATAAGAAAAGCACACAGAAATATGGTGTGTGAAAAGTTCATAACCTCAAGGTAGCCAACAGTCTGAATAAAAACACTACAGAACTTCAGCCCAACAGTCTAAATTAAGACAACCACAAACATCTGCAGGAGCCCAAATTCCAACTTCAATTACGTAATTCTATACTGCAAGTTTCTACTTGACTATGTCTTGATAGTAAAGTCTACCCCAAATTCAACTCAAGGTCTTGGAAAGAACTCACAAAACAATCTTACTAAAAGACCAAGAGAATAACCTGTTGGCCTAAAGATAATTCCTTCAGCATTAATGCAGGGAGAAAAGGAAACAGGGGATTAAATCATGATTGTTTTGAAATATTAAAGGCACTATTTCTATATAGTTTTGGCCTCCTGATCATATCCATGATAATTAACCCTTGGGAAAGGTCCCTCCCAGCAGGTGCCAGGTTTGAAAAGCTTGCTCAGGGGATTATTATGACAACCCCTTTCTCCTCTGCTGAAAGATTCCAGTAAGAAAAGTTCCCCGACTGTTCTCGCAGTGATGCCTTAAGTGCCAGACTGACCATGACAGCAAATATTCTGTATTAGGAACTTCTTCAGCATAAATGGTTATGAATAACTGAACTGGTAAGTGACTTTATAATTAAAGCAGAGCATACTGGGAGACTAAACCAAGTCCAATATGCATTTCACTAGTGAGCTAAAACCAGCTGAACTCTGCCTTCAGAAGCAAGGGAGCAGAGCATTGCCCATGGCATACCCATTAAATGAGAATTGCTCTACACTACTCCAGTTCTGACTCAGCTTCATTTGTAAAAATAAACACTGTTGACATGTCTCAAGAGCCAAAAGCATATTGAGAACTCCAATGATTTCAGATACCAGTTCCCACCCCCCTTTCCTTATCATCCCCCATGCTATGACTAACTATTTTTGAGGGTAAAACAAAGTGCATCCCTTCTCTTCATTAAGGTTTCACTGGAAAATCTTGTGGAAAACTCACTTTCACCACCCAGACGTTACCTTTGTCAGCTTTTCCTGCAGCTCCTGGATTTTGGCCTGCTGCTCTGTATTGATCTATAGTTAAAGATGGAAGGAAAGAGTCATAAAACCAAAAAGGAAAAAATGCTCTCTGCTGATGACAGCCTATTTAAATTCCCTTCCCAAAAACCTTGGTTTCTCCCTATAAATTCCAACACACCAAAATGCTCCTTGGCCAATCTATTCCCATATTGCCAAGTTCTGGTTGATTTCATATTTTGGTCACCCAGTAGATGGTTCAGTGTGAGAATACTCAGAATTCTGCTAGGTTTTCATTTGATGTTCTTTATGAACAAGAAAACTCTGATGAATCCCCAACCTAACTCCACAGTGATGACACATAAAGGCCTGTCTTTGTCTGGCTTCTGAGCACAATCCATTAGGATTAGGTTATCCAGAGACTGCTTTATATCAGATCAGAATGAACAGTGAATCACACCAAGATAAGGAAGCTTTAAAGAATAAAATGAAATGGGGAGGGCTGTGAGGCCATGCATGCCACAGACCTGGCAAAGACACTCTTGGTTTCCATGCATAATATGAAAGACCCAGTAAGCAAACTCCAGGACACTGAAGCAACATACCTTCTCCAGTTTGCAATACAACTCTCCTGCTTCATTTTTTCCTTGATCTTTAACCTGTAACTTAAATATAACATACATAAAAACCTCAGGAAAAGCTGTAGTACATTGAGCTCCTATCCAGTCATGCAATTGAAACACCAGGAGTTACACAGAGCTTAAGTCACGTTACTTTGAGCGCACAACTGCAAACCATTTTGTATTGGTCGTACAAACCACACAAATCTTTGCAGGACACCCTCCCAACTCGTGTGTGTGTGTGTCAAACAGCACTAGAAATTCAAGCAAACACCAGCCCCGTGAAGCCTAAACTACCTTTTGCAATTTGTTGTGACATTCGGCAGCTTTACGTTTGAACTCTTCAGCTGCCAGTCGGGACTCTCTCAACTCTGACTCGTAGAGGTCACTGCGCCTGCGAGCTGAAATCAGATCCTCTTCTAACTGATTCATCATCAACCTCATTTCTTCTACTTGAGCTTGATATTCCTGTAGTTGTGGTGGAAGGGGAGGAGAAGGTATTACGTTTCAGAGGCAACAGGGGAAGTGCATGGAGCAGCAGATCCCAGAATACTGATTGCAGGCAAGAGATGTGTTTTAAGAGGATGCGGAAGAAAGGTAAAGTACAAAATAAAACAGTAAAAACTAAACAAAAGCACATCAATGGTGTTCTGGTTTGTCTCGCCATTTTCAACTCAATCCCTCATAAAGTCAAAACATTGACTTTTTGAGAGTGCAGGAACACACAGATACATCTACACACAAATGAGAAAAATTACTTACATTTCTAAGTTCTGAAACAGAAATGTGCCTTTGAGTTGATGTCTCTACTAAATGCCCAGATGCTCCCTCAAGATCTATTTTCTCAGGCTGATAACATGACAGTTATCACAGATCTGCACAGCTTGGGTAAAAGGAAGGAAGGAGAAGCAGAGGGGTAGCACACTGTGGCTTCCAGCCATCAGCTATTTTCTCTTGACACAGCTAGAAAGGATCACATTGCTCTGCATGGGAGAGAACCTAAAATCAAATATTATCTTAGAAAAACTATCTAAAAGTCACATTGCCCACAGAAGATATTTGCCTCTATAGGCAGAAATAAAGATTCCCCATGCAGGAGACTACAAGATAGGGCATTTAGATGGGGAAGGTGAGAAAAGAGAAGAACATTTGAATTGACTATCTCAATGACACTGGGAACTCAAACTGAGACTAGCTCAAGAGAGTGCTTCTCATATATTCACTGGATAAAAAAGAATTTAATTATGTTTATTTAGCATTTATTAAGTCCTCTAAGTATACATTTCATAAAATTCCTCTAAAGCAAGGTTATAAAAACCCCCAAACCAAAGCATTTTTTTATGAAGCTGAGAACAAGTAGAAAACATGCACATCGAGAGCTGGGAACAAAGATTCTGAAGGACTGACAGTGGGGGAGTCTCTCTTGCTTTCCATTTTAATATCTTACAATACGCCTGACTACCCCCATCTCCAGAAGAGTGAGTGTCTCGTGACAGAAGGAGGTTTGTCATCGCTCCCCCCAGACAGGCAGCTGCCTCCAGTCACACAAGGGACTGCAGGAGCACTGACCCCAGTGGCAGCCCCTGCTTCCCCAGCAAGGACAGCTTATGCAGGGATTTCAAGAAGCTGGGTCTTTAACACACTGCTTTACTACTCCTTCCAGGGAGCAGGGCACAATGGCTCCTTGGTCTGTAATCCCAAAATTGGTTCTCCAGTTTGTAAGGCAGACAGGGACCTATTCTTTCCAGTTAATCTCCTATGGATGATCTTATTTTCTTGCTGGAAAGAATTAGAGCCTTTTGAGAATAACTAAGCATATATTAACTCAAATAGTCTCTTCAGACAAATACATTTGTGAATAAAGACAGAACTGTTTGAAGGAGTGCATGTTCTGGTCAGAAAGTATAATTTGTTAAGACTTCCTAAAATATTGGGCTTCTATATCAACAAGCACTTGACCACAGAATTACAGGTATGACTACAGTTGCCACTGTGACAATGAGTGTTTGGGAAGGGAGGAGAATGGGGAAGGAGAAAAGAAGGAAGAAGAGGAGATAGTTAGTAATATTTCAGGTTTTCTTGTTTCATCACATTTGCAAGAATATCTTTGATTAAGTCTCATGATCAAGTCAGAGGAACAGGCCACACCACTCAAGGCAACACAGAACAAACCTCTCAGATATTCATTGATCAGAGTTTAAGAACTATCAAGAGGTACTTAAGCACATATTACTGGACAGGCAAAGCTCAGGGCATGTACCTGAAGCAAATCACATCAGGGAACTACATACAAATGAGTGGGGCTTTCAAAAAATACGGATTCTGAGTTGTTAAGTTCATCTGCTCATACAGATCTTCATCAAGTAACACCAGAGCACAGGTTTAGTTAAAACAAAAAACCAAAACAAAACAAAACAAAAACCAAACACACACCCCAAACAAACAAAAACCCCCACAAACCCACTGCACTCTCCTATTCAAGCACCTACAGCCTTGCCCTGAAAATACCATATGTTTAAGTTTGGAAGGTTCTGATTTGCTGTTGATTTGACTTTTCTCCCTCCAGTTCCAGGTTTTCAACAGCAAAACTCTAAGGGACTCTTCCATCTCATCTCCCAGTTCCCTCTGACTTAGAGATCCCAGTCCATGTCAATGGCCAAGGTCCACCTGCTCGTGTGAGTCAGCACAAATATCATCTCAGCGATGTTCTTGCACGTGTGATTCAGAAAGCTCAGAAGACCACCCCAGATATGACAGTCTGCAGGATATTCCAGATTCATTTGTTGACCTAGGCAGCCTTTGTATGTCATTGTGAATCTCCACAAGCCAAATTAAGAGGTTCTGGGACAAAGCATCTGATTAAAAATTACTTACATTATGTTTCCTCTGTTACATGTGTCTGCACTGCCCAAGAATCCATGGGTATTTATAATCAGCAAAAATGTGCCACATTTCAGGATTTAAAGCAACTTTGCTAGCAAAGCACCAGAACAGAGAGCAGGGAGCTTTAGATCCCTTGTATTACATAAAACAGCCACCCAGAAGAATGCTGGAGAAGTCTATGGAGGCCTGATACATCCAGAGGGTTGGGTTTGCATTTCATTACTTTTTACATAAGAGCTTCTCATGTCTGGAGAATTATTACCAAGGTTTCTGGGCTTCCTTGTCTCAAACACTTTGAAATGAGTCAGTTAACGTTTGTAAAGTGCTTTGAAGATGAAAACCAACAGACAGTTGCAAAGAATTATTTGAATGCTACAGCAAATTTCAATTTCTTTTGCTCAATGCAATATGTTGCTGTTAATTCATAAAACTGAATGGGTTCTGTCTTGTAAACAATTTTAAATCCTAAAAATCTCCAGATTTGTCTTCATATTTTCATTTAATTTTTTATTTTTTTTCTCCTTATGGACAACTATATGCATTAATGCATTTTTAACATTCTTCTAGCAGAAAAAAATTATGAATTTCCACTTTGAAAACAGATTAACTTAGGGAAAGAACAGTTGCTATTTTGAAAGAAGAATATTGTAAATGGCCAGACAAGAAAGCATTTTAAATGGCCAGATAAGAAAGAAGGAAAAAAACCCCACAAAAGTAAAGCTAGCTCAGTTCTCTCCCAGGTGAAGATTCATGAACTTGTTGTGAGATTTGCATACCTTAACCATTCTAAGTTGATAGCTCATTTCTAGTGCAGCATATCACTAAAGGCATTGCAACTTTCTCCTAAGCTAGTTTTATAGACAAAGTACTTTCAGGACTAGGAGAAGAAAAACTTGGAGTTTGGAGTCTGTGCTTACTTGCCAAATACACAAGTGGAATTTTGTTGCTTCCTCTGTTGTGTAGGAACCCAAGTGAAAACACACAGACTGGGAGTTCCCACAGCCTACCAACACCAACCACCATGCTGGCACCAAGCTAGAATATGCCAAGAATGCCTAGTTGGGGACAGCCACCCTGCTCCCCAAAGAAGCAGGAATACCTGTTCTTTGATCTCTTGCAGTTTTCGGCTCTGCTCTCTGATATCATGAAGGAGCTGCAGTGCCTTATCATCTTCCTGAGACACCTCCATCCGTGCCTGCTCCAGGCTGCGCTTTAAGCTCTGCAGAAAGCAAAATGTTCAATACATAGTCTTTGGGTTTTCAAATGGTTCTGTAATGAAGATCTTTAGTTACACAAATGCCTCCTTCATTGCAGTGAGGCATCAAAAAAAAAATTTAAAATAATTATTTAAAAAATAATAAAAATATCAAGGCACCAGTGATGGAAGCCTAATGAAATTCATGGCTAGTGCTGCTCCTGTCTGAACAGGAACAGCCCATTTTGACAAACACTGTTTACTCAAATCTTAGTTCAAATCTCTACTTCCTCACATCAGGGTTAGAGACAAAAACCAAACACAGATCACAAAAGGCATCCATTATTGACAGCATTTATCTATATTTTATCCAGCACTATTAACTCACAACCTAGATACAATCCTTCAACTTCACGTTACTTACATTTTTCTTGTTGCTGTTAAGCGAGTCAAATGTTTTAATCACTGTTAAACTTCTACAAAGGACAGAAGAGCTGAGTCTGTATCTCACCACATACCTTACCTTCAAATTTGAGCCTACCAGTGGAGTGGTCCTCCTATCAACTATCATTCTTCAACAGAGAGATATAAACTGAATTTTATTTATTTACCTAGTAGCATTTGGTATGGGAAAATCACTCAGCCCCATTTTAAGATGTGCCTCCCAACAAGCCAACCCATCAGAAATGGTTTGCAATTCTCTGAACAGAGTATTATCAGCACTTTGGTTTTCGCTACACAAGAGGAAACATAATTGTACATCCAACTGAAAATACAGAGAACTATCAACTAGAATGAAAATATCCTCGCTGGAATCTTGCCAGGACAACTGGGCAGACATTCCAGCTCCCATGAGAAACGACAAATGATCTTTGAAGCCATGGTTTTACAGCCTCATTTTTATATTCCACCTGAAAAATAGCACCTGTCCTACAACCTTCCCTGACACTGTGCTGGGGAACTGCATCAGTCTGAACTCTGGACACCACAGATGGAGGCAACACCATCACTTCCTAATCCTATTTGTTGTTGAAGATTTCTGTCTAGGCACTGATTAGGCCCCATCCTCTTCTGGCTAAGAAACCTGCAAGAAGTCAAGCCCAAGCATGTTCCAGCACAGCCAGTGAGACAAACATCACAAATAGTTTCAGCAAGACCAGGACAGTTGTCACTCCTGCAAGGACCTAAGCACATGACCATGAAAGGACATTTGAATAAAACTCTCAAGCAAGCTTTTGCAAACAAGTCAGGGCTCCGTGTTCAACAGATACCCCTCACACACTCCTTTCTCTCCATCAAGTACCCCACTGAAAGCACGATGGAAGAGAAAGACAAAGACCACCAGATTTCAGGCCTTCAGAGCTGAAAGGACTGGTGTAAGGGCTCACACTGCATTCTGTGATATAGGTGGCCAGGTCCTGCTCCAGGAGGGATCGCTGGGTCTCAGAGGCTTTCAGTTCCACCTCCTTTTGGCTAAGTACAGCCTCCACCTCTGACACTCTCCGGTGCAACCGCGTCATTTCCTGCTCCATCTGCAATAAATATCAAGAGGTTATAAAAGGGGGGCCTGAAAAGCTTTGTTAACTGCTACTTTCAGAGCTCTGTTTGTAAGGACTTTGTCTCCAAGAGACTTCTAGCTATGTTTCTCCAAATGGTGTTTAAATTCCGATACCATTGTCTCTGCTCCAGGAATGCACAGTTCTTCTTAAGGACAAGTAGTAAGTCTAAGTCACCCCATTCATTCAAGCTGCTTGGTCATATTCAGTCATTCTTCGAACCCCAGTTAGCAAAGAAGACACAATCATTTTTCACCTGACTTGCAGAGATGGGTCACTTTAACCTTATCCCAAATCCATGCTGGACCAGAAGATGGTTTCCCCCCATCTCCTTGTCAGGAGCAAATGGTCAAATCCAGAACAGAGCAGGGAGAAAAGTAATGGAACTCTCATAAAAGTCTCAAACAAGCAGTAAGTGTTAAAAGACTCCACCAGGTTCCCTTTATTGGAGCACAGCAACTGTTATGAGACGTTCACCACAAGCAGTGACGTGACAACAGTTATATAAGCAGGAGCTGATGAGTGAGGAGGAGCCCCTCAGAACAGTACTGGGGTAACTGGTGTGATGAAGAGGCACGGCCTGCAGGAAGCAGCAGTCGTCTGTGTCAGCGCTGAGAAAAGGACTGGTTAAAATCCACAGCCGCTTCTTGTTAAGAGAAAAGTATCTAGATCAACAGCATGGCCTAAATTCATCTCCCTTTGTACTGGACAGGAGGCCAGCTCTCTGAAGGAAAAGCACTTTGCCCACCACGAGTCTGGATGATCAGCAGCATCTGACAGATCCCTGGACATACAGTGGTTGCAGATTCCTGGAGCAATGGAGATGGCCAATCGCATAAATAAATACCTTGTGACACTTGTCCTGGGCGTCTTGGAGCTCTTTGCTCTTGAGAAGAAGTGTCTTTTCCATGGAGCTGACCTTGGCTGGAGAATCCACACTTGAAAAAACAGATCTAAAAGAGCAAAACCAAACAGCACATGAATACAGGCAAAAGGTACAGAAATCTGATTTATGCAGCCTCTATAAAGTCATTGGGTACTTACTTATCCCAGGGTAAAAGAAAGGTGCAGCAATCCCAGTCTAACAGCCACCATTTCAGATCAAACGTACCATAAAAGCTGATGACACTATATCGTTATTAAATAATCCATGTGTACTTCTAGTTACAATATTAATATTTTCCATCGGTGGAGATGTCACAGTGCAAAACAATAAATCACAGCAACAGTACTGCATAGTTTGTAGGGATTTATAAGTGCAACAAAACCAAAGCATAAAGTCAAAGCAACCTTTGGAAAGATAACAAATTTCCAGAGACATGCTTTTTATTTGGTACTTTATTTTTAAACAGGTTTTTAAATTATCATCCAAGTAGAAAAGCCCTAAAAACTTCAACATGTCATAATCTGCACCACAGGAAGAAGAATTTAATATCCTTAGTTACATTCTGTGAATCAAAATTGAAACTTTCCTGACACAGTTCCTATGATCCCTACGAACTCAATCAATATCAATATGATTAGTCACACTGCAGAACTTCAGAGCTCCACTTACAAGTAAATTTTTTTTTCATAAGACACAACTTAAGTGCACTATTCAAAACAATTTGACTCCAGAAACCTGGGGGAAATATTGACTTGTTCTTAAGCTTTCTGTCTAATTGGGGCTCAGCATTTAAGAAGTTTACATTTCCTGTTAGTCTAAATTCATTCCAGAAAAGGATAGGAAGCCACCTGATGTTTGGGAGCATATTTTTAGCACTTTGCAGTCTTAAATATGCAATCTGCAACCAAAAAATTAAGTACATACATCAAAACATAATTTTAAAGCTCACATTCTCCCTCGAATGCAATGATTCAAACCAGATATTTGAGCAGTTAATGATGGCACCAGCGTTAACTGATAGATGAAAACACAGGAGCACAATGAAGGTGCTAATAAAAGATCACATAGGCTGCCCACACATTGGTTTCTGCTTCTCCCGGCCACAGTTTGGTGTGCAGCCAGTTATCCCCACGGAGAGAAAGGAGCTTTGAGCAGCTCTCTGCATATAGCCACACACCCACACACAGCAGCACAGGCTCCTCTTAACACCAAGGAAAGTTTCCTTCCATCACCACCATTTTCTGAGAAAAATCTACTCCTTAATCCAACCAGATATGCAGCACAGGCACAGAAAGAGGCACAGGGATTTTGATGAAAATGCTGCAGCAACATTTCTGTATCAAATAGATCTTCAGCACCACCACCTCAAGCTGTCATTAGGAAACACTGTTTTGATATCAGCAAACAAACACAGCAAAATCCACCAATTCTGCCTTGAAAGGTCAAACATTAATCTCTCTTCAGAAACGTGATATGGGAAAACTTAGAAGAAAGAACCCCTGCATGTCAGTGATACAGATATGATCGGGAGTTACTAAAAAAAAAAATGTTTAAAATGAATGCTTTTATACAGCATTCCTTTAGTCCTGGTCCAATCAATCCGATCCGTCAAATTACCATATTTAAAAATCAATTTATAAAGCGTGTCTATACTCCTACAGAGAAAAGGCAACCATCTGAGAAAGATGCATATTAAATCCCATAACAGCTGGGTGTACAAACAAGGCTAAAAATGAATAGTTGAGAAAAGCAGTCTAAAAATACAAATTAAAGCTCACATTAACTAAAAAAGACACTAAGGAATCTGCTTTCAAATGTTAATCAAATATATGTAAATAGCTGCAAATATGTACTGAGACAAGTCTGAAAGTCGTCTTATAATAAAATTTATTTTCACAGATCTGAACTGTACTGGCTGAAGCAATCTCTTTTCAATTACAGTTTCAACCTTGGCCATCACCTTTTTCCTTTCATTCTTTGCAAACCCAAGGCATTTCCCAAGGAAACTCCAGCCAGTTCTCACAGACCTGGTTCTACTTGTGGCTTCTATTCCACCTCCCTAAAGGAGCTAATTTTAGTCGTCAGTTTGGCTTATTTATTTTATTTGCTATTAAAAGAATCAGAGCCTAATATCACAGGCACCATTTTGCATTTCAAAAATTTCTCCCAGCAAGCCAGCTTAAAGCACCCATGTGCACTGCAACCCAGGCAGGGGCAGGATGGATCCAGGGAAGGAGGTGCAGAGCTCTGCCAGACAGGGGGTTCAGCCAGGTGGGCTGGGCTGGGACAGAGCACAGGAAACTGACCGAAGTTTGGATTTCACGAGGTGACTGCAGAGGGAGCTGCTCCTCAGGGTTGGTGTAAGGCAAGAGGAGGCTACAAACGAGAACTACAATCTTCCTTCCTCATCCCTATCCAAAGCAAGGAAGAAATTCCTTAAAAATATATGTCGTGGTGACATGACAATTTTCCTGCCATGGAAACAGTACGTCTTATCCCCAGGGGAAGCTGATTTTGGTTAGCACTGGACACGCAGCTTTTAAGAGACTTTCTTTCCCAGTAATTCTTTCCTATGTACAAATTGTATTAGAACAACTTCCTGAACATCCATACAACCTTCAAAGTATCAGAAAGGGGCAGACAGAGGAAATCAAGAGAAATGGAATACTGGCTAATCTAATAAGCCTTGTCATGGTGATAGAAGCTCTCAACAGAGCATGACAAGGTGGAAAATACCCACATTTCTGGGGCACTTACATTCTTCCTCAGTCAGCATCATTGCAGAAATTAAACACATACAATCCAACATCAAAAGCCATGATGCAAAGCTATCATTCAGGCTGGGATCATCTCAGAGTATTTCATTTAATTAATGCTACATCTGGATCAATTCTCTTAGCACAACAGAGTGGTTTCTGCTGTTTCCTCTGAAGTGTGAAAAAATAGATTAACAAAAGGTAACCAGCATTCATCAACATGAAAATTGCAATAAAAGATTAAAAAAAACCCCAAAGTCAAGTCTAAAGTACCAAGCTCCGATAGCACCGTGGCTGTGCCAATTTACTTTTCAAAGAAGCCCTGCCTGTGTGACTAAAAACCAAGTTAACTTACAGCTGACTAGTGATTTCAGAGCTAGATCAGCAGCAGCCTCAACCAGCAGAATGATCAGAAATGGTGCTGGTTGTGTAAAAGCTCCTCCAGTCCCAACGTGGCTGAGATGAAGAAGAAAAAACCATTAGCAGAGGAAAAGCTCCAGGATGCTTCTGGGGAATCAAACTCGTCCCTCGGTCCGCCCTGTGCATCACATCATCCCTCGTAACTTCCTGTGTCCTTTGATGCCACTCTCATAAACCCCCAACTCACCTGTGCTTCTTCCTTCTCCCAGTGATTGGCACCATCTGTCCTAGTCCTGGCCCCCACACAACATGCCCAGAATCTCATCCCCCATCCCTCATGCTCTATTCCTTTTAGCATTATACTCATCTCTACCTTCCGCCCCCTCCTAAATGCTTGCTCAGGCCTAAAAAAAACCAACCAAAAACAAACAGTGATACCATCAATCTGTGAATAGAGCTTGCTGAAGCAAAGCATATTTTTGGTATGCTCATCCTGTGCTTCCTCTTTCATCTATCTTTGGTGAAAGAGCTTACCAGAACCCGACAAACTGTTGGAAGAAATCAGTAGTCCTTCCTTTCGGAAGAAGGGCCCATTTTACATCTCAATATTTTATAATGAGAGTCACGAATCCATATCAAATTTTATTTTTATTAAATCAACCCAAAAAAACAAAACCCCAGAAATCTTGGAAAATACCACTTCTTAGGACCTTGCAGAGAGGACATAGGCAGGCAAAAAATTTGCATAATAATAAACTATTTTTTTAAATAGGTATTTTGGTATATTTTATTTGGTATTGATTTTTATTAAGAATTCATTTTTATTAGGCACTTTGGTACATTTGGTTAGCCCTGGATTTATAACATATTTATCTTATGCCTTCAGGCTTCTGCTAGTCACCTGCAAAGGACAAGAACAATTTTCCTTCACCACTTGATGCATATTTTTGGCACCCAAGGGTTTCTGTCACTTGTTCTAAGCATTGGAGATGAGCCATGGTTAGGGAGAGGAAGTAAGGTGGGGCAGGCTTTTAATGGAATTAAACCCTCAGTTGCCTCTTATCTTGTCCCAGTCCCACGCTGGCAGCCAAACCAGCAGCCAGGTTTGCAGTCAGACTGGCTTCTCTCCCCCAGATCACAAATTCAGAGGCCATGATGGGAGAAGGACTTGGCTGGTCCTTCTCTGCAGCTCAGCCCAGCTCTTAGAATCACACAGCAGATTTATTTCACAAACACTTTGCTAGTACAGGGACCTATGCCATAAGCAATTAAGCCCTTGATTTCTCCTGATTGCTTCCTAGGATACATTAATGTCATGCCTTTTGGGTTTTTTTGTTCAATTTCACAGTTGTTACAGGGTCACAAATCATCCCCAAATCTCATGGTATGGGGCAACACACAGAACACTGTACTTCAATGAAGCCTTCTAAACTGCACACCAACCACATGATTTCTGGCAACAGGTCTAAGTGACTTCGGTGAACCCTTCAAGCACTGAGTCATTGGGAGAAAGAGGAGAATGGAAAAGAGAACTTCTTTTACCTCCCTTTTCTTTATACTGAAGTACTTGTAATTCCTAGCTCAGCCAGATCTCCTTACTGGCCGGTGAACAAGGGCAAGAGCACAACCCTAAACTGCGTGGCTTGCCAGCCCTCAAATTCAAAGCAGTGAAAGTTTCAAGGACCCTGTAAGTGGCACTCTGCAGCTGCCTGGGCTCACTGGGAGCAGTGCTGGAGGGTTCGTGCTGCAGGCAGGAAAACAGATCTGCATCACTTAGCAACCATGAGGTTGGACTTTCAGAGGAAAGATTTTAAGAAGAAAAATTCTGGACCGATAAACTTCATGACTTCGGACCTTCCAGAGAAGACATCCCAAGACTGACAACAGATAAGCCTCCCCCCCCACTCCATTTACTGTTCTCCATCTAGAATTTGATATTCAAGCTAGTGTGGACAGAAACAGAACTGTATTCCCTCAAGTAAAACATACCCCAGACAATATTTTTTAAGTAAGAAGTTATCTTTATGACCCAACTGCAGTGATATTGAGAATAAACTAATCACTGCATTATTTAAATATGGATATGTCCAAGACTCCGCAAGCTCTTTGCCATATTTAAATCACCTTCTTAGAACAAAGTGCAAATATTAACTGCTAAAAATAACAAAGTGCATTTATCAAGGTCTCATTCAAAAAAAGAAACCGGTAAGATCTACTCACATTAAAATTATTTGGGGAAAATGAAATGTATTATGTCTTTCTGTTCCAGTTCAGGGAAAAAAAACAGCCACACCAAACAGAAATTTTACTTCAGTCAAAATTTCTCCAGAGGACATTAATCCCTATATTAGTTTGCTATACCTCTTCTCATCTATTACCAAAATTCAAATGTAACTTCCATTATGCATTTTCAGTACCAGCTCCACAGAGGAAGCACATCAATCCATCTGCTAGAGCTGTCTCAGCCTCCAGCACAGTTACACCACTGTGCTGAGACTTTACCTCACGCTCGACTTCTAGTTCTGGGCCTGGATTACATATAGATTTCTAGCACATATATGTGGTCACTGTTGAGGCTCTGCTGTTACCTGAATGGTCATGTAGCCTTGGTACACGGATTGCAGCTCCCCAGGCAGAAAAGGTAACACCATAAGTTAAATTCATCGCTCTTAAATTAAGACAGATTTTAACCCCAGGCATCTACAGATCGAACATTTCATTTTTTCTAATTCTGCTGACAATATTAGATCATTTCACCAAAAGAATACTTTTTGGGGTTTTATGTCCTCTGCCTTCCCTCCTCTTTTGCCATATAAGCAACTCTGCTGAGGAGGGACAGCCAAAGATTCCCTTTTTATTACTGGCATAACCATCGTATAACCTTGATTCACGGTGTGGGCAAGATCAAAGATGTCAACAGTCCCACCAGATTTGGCAACACGCTTACTGCAGAGCGACTATCACATCCAGCACGACAAAAAATGAAACTTGATTAAGACAGATTGACAACGAGGTCCCCAAAGGGAACTAATTAGCAGGAGTGAAGGATGGTTGACACGAAAACACAGCCCCTCAGTGCATTGAGTCACTAACCCAGGCAGAGCCACTGCGTTCCTGAGAGGCCTCCAGATCCCGAGGTAGGCACTTCCCAACTTAACGCACTGCACTAACACTTTCTCAATAGCTCTGTCATCAGAAACTAACCACCCACCACAGCAAACTGTTTATCCCACATCACTTAAATTCTTCTTTTTCTCTGACTCCATTCTCTCAGGAAGCATGTTTTCTTCCCAATGAAAACCATTTCTTCTAGATTTTCACATCCCTCCACACACACGTACACTGCATATTTCATCCGACTCTCCAGTCTCCCAACAGCCAGTACAGCAATGTCCAGTCCTCCTGTTTAACTTGACCCAGCAGCATCAGCCAGCTGCCATCAGCTCCTTCTCTTCTTCACTGACCCATTGCTGCACATTCCCAGGTTAGTGGAGCCTCATTTCTGTGGATCCCTGATTCAGACTTACACATTCCAAGCACTTGGTGCCCACTCTCTGACCCAATAAAATAACACCCACCCCCCTTTTCCATCTCTGAACTCCTCAGTATTCTCCTTCTTGCAGGGATCTGCAGTAGCAGAAATGCAATCACCTACTGCTCCCTGCTTAAGAGCGACAACTAATTCAAAGTATTTCAGCAACAATTTCAATAATAACTGGTTTAGAATCAATGTTTCCATCCCGTTCCCTCCCCCTCATCCCAGAAATAATCACAAAATGATAGGACATGCACAAGGCACAGCAGCAACAGATAAAGCCCAAATCTGGCAGCTCCCCTACAGCAGAGTACAGGTCAATTAAAACAGCTTTTCCCCACCACATATCACCTTCCCTGTAACAAACCTTCCCATTTTCCAGTGGTCCTATCCACCAAAGCAATAATTCCTACTTACTCTGGTCTGAGAATCCCCAATGCCTTGATGAATGAAAACCCCACAAACGGCAAATCTTCCCCCGAGAATCCTGCTGGGCTCAACTGGCGCGTAGAGGATAAAACCCGCGAATTCTTCTCTGGTTCATCAAAATTTGAGGTGTCATCATCAGACTTGAGAGTAGGAACGAAGGGGGGAGGAGCTGGTGGAAAAAAAGCAAGAAGAAAAGACAAAATTCAGCTACAGTTCACTCTGCAACAGTCCCACTCATTCAGTGCTTGCAATGGCACTGCAGCTCCTGCTTTTAATCTTGCTAACACAAGCAGACTGAGCTGCTGCTCTCCAAGCGTATTACAGCAACAAGAGATTAACCCTTAAGCCACCAACATGGCTACCACTCTGCAGGCACAACGTCTCCCACACTGATCAAACTGGGCTTTAGCCTGGGCATTTGAGACTGTGGGTTGGTTTGGGTTTTTTCTCAGGTTAGGATGTTGGTTTTTTTAAACCCATACATTGAAGAAAATCAAAGCGGCAGGGTAAGAAAATCATTGATGTAATACAGCTAAAACTCATTTGATTCTGATTTGTCTTGAAAAGGAAAATGTCTCCAACCTGTCCAATTAGTGACACTACCTGAGAATGAAGCCTGATCCTGTGCTAGTCAGCTAAGGGATATATCTTACCCTTTAACACTAACAAGAATCTTCCCAGTATGGGCTTCTAATCAAGAACAAACCGGTCTTTCTCCTGGAAGGTTTTAATAAACAACAGCTACTAGAAACTCACTGGTCTTTAGGAAAGGAAGAAAGTAAGATTTTATTTCTCTGAAAGAGCTTGCTAAAGATCTGGAACTCTTGTCAGGACACCACTGCAGTCTGGCTGTGATACAATCAGCTCTGAAGAGAGATATAAATAACAGGAATTAAAATGTATTTCTTACTATAATTTCTAAATTGGTACCACTTAACTTGTTAAGCAGTTGTTGAATTTCAACCGATTTTTTTCATGTTAGCTTCAGTTTAATTAACCCAAGGAACAAAAGGACAAGTTCTTCTCAATGAGGTGCAGCACCCGAGCTACCTGCTGGCTTGGCTACGTGTGGGAAAGGAATGAATGCAAGAGCCTGCTGTGCAATTCCTACCTCATTAAATCACGGTTTCTAACATTTATTTATTTATTTCATCGCTTGGGTCCCCACTCACTGCAACTCCGTAGAGCAAAAAAAGAGATTAGCAAAGGAGACAGCTCCTCGGTCAGCAGCTAGAACAGCCCATTGTCACCAGCTGATGGAAGCGGAGTGTGCTAAAACCGTTACCATGGATCCAGCATGGATCTCCTGTAGCTGAAGGGCTGATGAGGACTGAGGCACCGGGAACAAACATTCCAACCCCTGCAGTGCAGGCTCCCTGCTCCTCACTCCCTGCGTGCTCGGGGTTTAACCCTACCTGCCTGCATCGTGACAGATGCTGCTGCCGCCGGGACTGACAGGGGCACGAGCAGGCACGGCTGGAGCTTGCTGGCTCCCTCTAGGCTGCCAAAGCCCTTCACTGCCCGCTGTTAACTCTTCATTCGCTACACAAATGTAGCTGAAACGGCCCCCCAGAGCAGCAGAAACGGCCAAGAGGAGTAAAAAATTAAAAAAAAAAAAAATCTGTTTGTATCAACTGCCAAATCCCAACTACACACACAGGCTTTGTTAGCAGCTCCCCAAGGAGCCATCCTGATGCTGCTCCCAAGCAGGGAAGTGAGAAGGAATTCCATGAGGCACAGAGGATGCTGCTCACGTACAGTAGTTCCAAGTACATTAGAATGAGATAAATGGGGGAAATATACAAATTAAATAGGTTCTGTAGTAAGCAGTTTCACTTACCGACTCCAGAACATTTAAAATTTCTGTCAGTATCATGAATTTATTCATTTCTTCTATTTTATTGGTTATAATACAAATTCAGATCCAATATAATGCTGCTATTTATGTACCATAAACATAATTTTGAAATACAGATTGTTGATTGGGATGTGCTTTCTTTTTAAAAAAATCACTTATTGTCAGGATAACGTCCAGCAACTCTTTCATATCCTCTGCATGATTAAAACCAGAGAAGTAACAGAAAACAATTTGTGAGTATATCATCTTTAATGCAAATATAAGCCCAAAGTTACAGTTAATTCACAGCTGAGGAGGATTAGTTCAGGATTAGTGTTTTTTAGTTCAGGACTTTTGCTGAAAGAACTCTGCACAGGAAGGGGCTGCTGAGAGGTTTTTAACATTGTTTCTGAAGACACATACTGTCTGTGAGGCGAACTAAGAGAGAAACCAGCAAACTCTTCATCTGGGGAAGTCTAGAATCTTTCTTAAAGAGGCAGCAAAAACCAGCTCAGCTGCCTCTTTACAATGGTCTAAGGACCCTGTTAGGCACTTCCCAGAGCCCGACAGATAACTTCACCTTTGAAAGAGGCATCTACTGCTCTAATTCTCACCAGAAATTAGCAAAGAACATCTGAAGATTCATCTGCAAGCCCTTGCAATTAAAAAGAAAGTCGTTCCTCTTATCAACAAAAAGAATTCCTACTCAAACCACAGGCATAAAAGAAAGTATCATTTAACTATGCATGCACATGGAAAGATGAAAAGCACTCAGTGGGGGAACAATGGATGCACAAAGATAAAACTGAATGCAAGACAGAGCAAACCTTTGGGACTGGTGGGAAACTAGTTTAAAGAACACAGTGTTTTACACTACAGCTTCCTTGGCTGTTTAATAAAATATGAGAACAAAGAAGAGAAATTGTGAACACCAGAGTAAAAAATAATGAAAAATTCCTTTGCCCTCAATGTTGCTTTCACTAAAAATCCATGACTAACAGTCCAAAAACTCTGCAAGTCTGCAGTATAACTTTGGAGCAATATTTGTATCAAGAAATAGTAGCAACTGAAGAGGAAACCTAGAACAGTCATTCAACAAAAACATCTCTACAAGTTAAGTGGTTCTGAACTTGTCAACAGTGACTGAAAATGAGAAGCAGAACTTCTTCAGAAGTTTAAGCACTGGAGAAAAAAAAGAAAAATCACTCAAGAGTAAAAGGTAATAACTTTAAAAAAAAGCTAGATCCACTGTCTGATTGTGTTAATTATTTGGTAGCTTCTTTGTAGTCTTATTTCTAAGACTAAGGAGTCCTTTGATGTCCAGAATACCCACAGAATAAACTGAGCAGTCTCATAAAAACCTGCTAAAACAGACAAGCAATTTTGTTCTTAAACGTGGGTCCCATGATGACATAATCTGCAGTTAAATTATTATTTCTTGTTTAAAATCCAAAAGCTGTCCCACAGCTATAGTATTTTCAGAACAAAATGAACACTGGTGAATGCAAATACATCGATGTGCTTATCAGTTGCTTCTTTAAGGGAAGAATCCTTTAGTAGAGGTCAAGCTAAGCCTCTGAGAACTAAATGTGAACACTGTGCCATCACGTCTGACAAGGTGAAAAATTGGCACTTTTTTCAGGCTCACTCAAAAGGGAGGCAAAACTATTACTCAAAAAGACACTAAACCTGATGTTTCTACTCACCCAAACCGGTATAAAGACCTCTTTTTGTTACAACGAACGCACATGTTCTGTTTACCATTTAAAGTATCTTGTAGAGAACTGCATGTTTTAAAAAAGCCAATTGCTTGCCTAGATACCTCCCCACTTGTGGAAGGATGTAACCCTCTTCCATCTGTTCCAAGGATGACTTTCAGAGGAAAAGGGGGTGTTGTAGGTTGCTTAGTTTTTAAAAAAAAAAAAAAGAAAAAAAGAGAAAAAGCCAAAACCACCACACACACACTAAAGTACTTTAACCAGTCTATCATTAAGATTAGATAAAGTGTCTCTTATGGAAAGAAGCTTCATTTTTATTAAATCTGCACTCATGTGTGTATTTATGACTAGTTCAAAGAACATTGCTTTAACCAGGTCTTTCCATCCTTTCAAAATATTTTCATGCAAATTCAGAAAAAGAGAGAACTGCATTTCTCCTGGGACAGTGAGAGACTCCACTGAAATAGGAAACTTAAAAGCAATATAGAATGTTTCTTAAGGATAAAAATGTGTCTTTTCTTGATCTACAAGGTGATCTATAAATGCTTCCTGAGGAAAAGCATCCACACAGCCTTTTTAAGTAGGTTAGGCATTACTCTTCCTCAGGCTCCAACAGCCCTATTTGAGAAGGTGTGATGGAAGAAAAATAGAAAATCCCAGTGATGTAATTTAAGGATGTTTTCTCTAAGACCACTTATAAAAAGGCACTGTACTAGTTCTAACCCAACCATACAATATTATCTTAACACCTCTACTGTTCTGTCAAGACAATGATCCAACACACACATTTCTGTTCATAAAAGGGATCTTCAAGCTGAAATGCAAGTGAGCTCCAGTTCAAGAGAGAAGTCAATACATTTCTCTGAAGACAAGCATGAAACCCCACAATGTTTAACAGTTAACATAGTGACTGACAACTTTGGGCTCAAAGGGATATGTCTTGGACTTAGTATTAATGAGATTTGGGTTCCTGCTTGTTCAATAGCAGAAAACAGCCTAAAAAAAAAAAAATCAGTCTTCAATGCTTTCACAAGTTGTTCTGTTTGCACAAGATATTAATTCTTTTCTTCTCATATGTATAGTTTCCTCATGCAAGTCCAAATATGCCATTCCATTGTCAAGACTTTTTGGACTGCAGTTACAAAGCAAGTCTTAAAACGGAAGTCTCTTTATGCTACACACATAAATAGCTTAGATAATAATAAAAATCTTCTGACCACCACCCAGCTAGACTTCAGCAAGCAGACTGTTGGTGCCAAAGTAAAAAGCTGATGCAGTTTATGGATTTGAAATTACAAAAGGTAACTAACAAAATGCCCAAATTATACAGAATGCAGCCTTATTGCTGGTAACTCAAACATGTCATCTCCCCATTCTCTACCTCTGATTTTAGGAAATCATTACGTACTCAAATAGTTCTGCTATCAACTTTTCAGTGAAAGAGCTGATCATTTAGCTGAAGCACTGGTAGAAATATGTTTATCCCAGGTAAATAAATTCCAAAATATTTTCAGACGATTCTGTCAAGTAACTCAACACAAATTTTTGAAAGTTTTGGTTTGTTTTGGTTTTGGGGAGAAGTGCAGTGGTGATTGTTTTGGGTTTTGTTTTTTTTTTTTTAAATAAGCTTTAGAAGTCATTGAATAGCAGAAGTCAACAGAGAGCAAAAACCATAAGTGTGTTTCAGTACAATACTCCAGTGAAGGGGAAAATTACCTGTAGAGGCAAATTCAGTTAAACCTGACCTTAGGTTTAATGGTTTGACTCTGTTTCTGTAACTTAAGAGCTGCTTCTACAGACACACATTACTTGAACCTAAGGAAGTTGGAAGCTTTTTTCAAAGGCAACAATCTTTTGGAAAGGGGTTTACTAAAAAGTCAAGTGTTTCATAGGTTACCATAACAACAAAATGTAACACTGAAAACCCTTAATGACACATTCTTAACCAAAATCAATGCATTAAGAATGGCTATCCTGGAGCTCTCAGTATGATAATTAAATACCTGTAAAGCAAAGGTACCAATTTTTACTCTACCTTGCTCAGTTTGAAATAGAAATTACATCAGTGCTCTTATGGACTAAAGTCAGACTGTACTGACACAGAATTTAAGAGTCATAGAATCACAGAACCATTTCAGGTGGCAAAGGCTTCCAGATCACCCAGTCCAACACTCCATAACCCCAAAATCTTTGACCAGATTAACCTGAGGAAGTGAGATACTTCAATATAAATCTAAATCCTCTGACCTCTTCCAACACTCCCTAGTTTCCTAATTTTCTCAGGCTGGCATTGCCCCAGTGAAACACCACTATCAGCAGAGGGCAAGATTAGAAAGAGACCTTTAGCTTTTAGATAGACCAGGTCAAACCTGACCCTGGTTTTGAATAGAATGACAGCACCACTGCCCTGAAAAACCAGCACAAGGAGAGCCACTGCCGAGAGCAAAGCAAGAGGTGATACATTGAATCTGCTGCTTAAAGCAAGAAGACTGCTGTGTTTTGTGCCAGTTACAGTGGGGGTTTAGCAAGTACGAGGCACAACAACCAAGGCAGGGGTCAAAACTGCCTGAATCTTCACAGTAGGAAGGTCCAGGTATTACAGGAAGGGATTCGATCCACTGGCCAGCTGCAGGCAGAAATGGAATTTTTAAACTCCCAAATGATTACTTCTAGCAGGGCTGCCCACCAGCTTGTCCATCAGCATCACCACTGCCACAGGAAGTGGCAAAAATGCTCAATTAACTCCTGCAGTTGTGTGAATACTGGATATGCAATTGCTAAGGAAACACCAGAATATATGCTCACACCCCATCTCTTTTTCCAGATATAAATGCAATAGAAAAATTTCAGAAACTGGGCAGTCCTGCTTAGGCAGGACTCTGGGGAAAGCAGGCTGAGTGAGCTGGGAAATGTATGCTAAAATGATGAAAAGGGCTTGAGGCTCAATGGCTCTCCGAGGGCAGAAACAATGGAATTTAACAGAGCAGCAGCTCCACAAGTTCAAAATTAATGAATCAACAGAAAAGTGAGCAAACAGTCTGTGGAGCTGACAGCTGAAGTGCTGAGATAGTCATCAAAAGTAGAAGCACTGGGCTTAGCAATTTATCATGGAAAATGGAGCACAATCATTCCCTTACAGCATACTTGATAAAAAACATAAGGCAGGCATGTTGCCTGCCCAGATAATCTTACAGTCCAAATAATTTCAAATACTACCCAGTACAAGTCAGACACCCATGCAGAGATCATTGATGATCTGTGAAATATTTGCTTGTACCATGGAGCTGGTGCTAAATACTAAATTCCACTGCTTACATAGTATTAGAAACAGTTTCCTGCACAGAAAGTTATCTGCCTCACTGGTTTTATTCTTGTCCTAGCTGAATGAATAGATTTTTGACCCAAACAAATAGTGATATATTATCGCCATTGACTTTGAGAAAAAACTCCAACGACCCCATGGCCATTTCATGGAGCTACAAAAAATAAACCAAGCTTAAGTGAAGTTGGTTCACAAGCAATGAAAGAGAAAGCTGCAGATGCAACAAAAAAATGAGATGAAACCAAAATTAAGCAAACTGAGGTGGTAAAGGCCTGAACAAACATACTGATGCATTTTAATCTGAGGAAGGACATGGATAGGACCGTTTTGATTTTCCAGTCTAGTGCCTGCAGTAATATGGCAATTGCATCAGAAATTCATAGGGAGTTTTATTAAACTTCATCTCACCTTACAGTTTTCACCTGAGATGTTAACAGAGCCTATTCAAAAACCAAAATGAGCTGTTTTGTTAAAAACACCTGCTTCCAGGACACAGTCCTCTTTCATAATGAATAATTCAAGTCAAACACACAAATACTGACATTGTACAAATTTTCCTGTTACCCAAAGAAAGAAAAATTATTTATAAACACAGTTTCATTCTACTTACTGTTACGGATATTGTTCCAGTCAATTTTAGAAAAAAATGGATGGCAGCAGAGACCCTCATAACCCAGCCTTTCCTTCTGCCCACAAAGAAGGCTCTGGATCAGGTCAAGAAATTCACTGCTAACTTTCACATCCTCTGGGAACTTCAGAAATCTCTGCATTAGAAAGAAATGGATTTCTGCTCAGTAGGAAAACAGGCTCAGAACAGTAAGATTAAGTTTCATTATTCTGAGATATGTCAGGCACAAAGGATGAATATTTATAGCATACAAATAAAAGCATGGTGCATTTTATCCAAATAGGCTTTTATATGCATTTACTCCACTAAAGATAAGAACAGAGGAACAACCATTCCCACCCAGGCAAATGGTCTCCCAGGTCACCATCTTATGCTGAACAATGGCCAATGGCATCCAAAAATGGAAGAGTAAAACAAGACATTTTGCCAGAAAATTCTCCCAAACTTCCAAGAGTTTGTGGCTTAGGATTTTCTGAACCAGGGATGATGACACCTGTTACAAAAAATAACTTGGTATCTACAATACAGAGACATATAAATACAATATGATGCATATATTCCAAATACTTTATGAACATGACGAAGTAAGAAACATCCACAAGCTTCTTTTCTCAACTGTAAGAACAGTCTTTAGTCAGAGCCTTTTTACTGGAGAGCAGGGAGGGAGTTCTCTCTACCTGGAAGTTCATGATGTTATTGAAAGTTTTTGCTGAAGTCCCCTCAGTGAAAGGAGATCTTCCATAAATCATTTCATAGGCAATGACTCCGAGGGACCACCAGTCACACTCTGGACCGTAAGAGGCTTTGCCATCCCCACTCAACCCGGTCAGCATTTCTGGGGCCATGTAGTCAGGTGTGCCAACAGGTAGCCTGGCATTCACCTAGAAGCAAAGATACAGCCAGTGAAATTACAGCACTTTCTGTTCATTTTCAAAAGGGTTTTTTTCTACTTTTTCTTCTTTTTTTTTAATGAGACATAATTTTCAGCCCTCCAAGCGAATTTTAAGTAAGTAATTTTAAGCAAGGCCGTTTAGCAGATAAGTGCAAGGTAAAGGACACTGCTGGTAAACAAAGTAAGCTATTTTGTATGAAAAGAGTCAAATTATCAGAGCTAACTGTTACTAGAAAGTACAAACTGCTAAAGTAGGCAAGCTGCATTCTAAAAAGCACAGGATTACTAAACTGATGTTTTAAGCAGCAAGCTCTACTGCTTAAAGTAGTGTTAACAGGGATATCATAGCTGAAATTTCAAAAATAGTTAAATTTAGACATAAATATTCCCTGCCCTCATTCCATTCTTTGCCACCCCTGCCTTTTTACCTTGTGTTCATTATCAGCAAAGTACTAATATTTGAATTTCTGGACGGCTTAGAAAAGGTAATTCAGGAGTCAAAACTGCAATCATTTTTGAACTGAGTGGCATAAAGAATGAAACAAAACAGCAGGCAGGCTAACACAGAAACCTGAGGGTTACTGAAAGTATAATGTGAAGAAAACACTTAAAAGGAAAATGCAATGCAGAGGAGCACTGAAAATGCAAGAACAGGGAAAAAGAGAATAATACGAATCACTTTACAAAGAAAATGCTACCAAAAAAATAAAACCTGTAAAAAAAGACCGGAATCTGGTGCAGAACTTCATGTTCACACTTAGATATATTTTAATTTTAAATTTTCACTGGAAGTTGTATGCAGTTACCAAAACTTACAAGCAACTTATAAAAAACTCCACTGATTGAGATTTGAATGTAGTGCTTTCTGATGAGTGAAGCCCAGAACACTGGAATGTGACTCATTTTAATCAAGAGCTCCCCAATCTTCAAAGTTATGCCACCCTAGGTACAACAGACACAATTTTCCTTCCAATTACCAACAATTATAAATCCATGTCCCCTTTAAACACAGCACTGAACTGCTGTAAGAACCTCTAAAGCATGATTTTGTATCACAGTGTAACGCCATGAGCAAGTAGACTTGCCTATACCTTACTTGTGCATTAGCAGTTTAATAGCAAATACATATCTACTGAGGGCTGCAAAAGACACTCGAGCTCATGTTTGAAGAGCCATTCATAAATGGAAAAATATGATGAGAACAGATTCCACAGTGGACAGGAAAGGCAGAAGAGCTAGGTACAATCCAGCAACGAATACCAAGTTAGTTTTCCCCTCCTGACTATCCAAACAAGCCACAGACAAAGTTGAAATCTACATTATTACCGTTTTGTTTACTGTCATCTTGGCAGCTGACCCAAAGTCTACCAGTTTAATGTGTCCTGTTCGGTCAATAAGGACATTCTCTGGTTTGATATCTCTGTAAGCAAGAAGAGAGCCATCAGTACCTTTCCATCCCACTCCCTACTGTCCCATTCAGATAACAGGATATCCCTATCTAGCTATACTCAACCATGTGCTCAGCTGCAGAAAGCCTTTCAAGTGGGAGCCTTATTTCCAACTGTTGTTCTGTTTTCAAATAGGAAAGTATTAAAGTTCCCTTTAATTCATGGAATTACTGATAGAAGATGGAAAGAGAAGGTGGTTTTGCACCTTGACCACACTGTAACTGAGTTACAGTGAAGTATTTTGTAGCTTTCTTCCCAAATCCCCTCACAACTTGCTCTGCACATCTCCCAAATCCAGGCAGTGACCTCGCATTAGAAAGCCACAGCCTGTGCTCCAAGTGCAACCACTGCAGCTCTTGGAATATAAAATACTTCATAACATTTCCACACCCTCAGAATGGAATAAATTTATTAAATACCAATATGATTTGGAAATGCACACAGTAATAGCCTCCAAGCCTTGAGAGAAAACTCTGTGATATTTAACTATTCCAACATCCTATGCTGCCCTGTTCACCAGTCAGCACACAACAATTTTTAACAATTACACTAATTTCCCATACTATTTGGTGCCAAAAGCAGCAATCTCTGGAAAAGATTTAAATTTTTTATAGTACAACATTAAGGCTTCTTTTTACTGAGCCTCCAGAAAAATATATGTAACAATCCTTTCTTGATATTAGGCTGAACTTTACATCAAAGTTAATGCCTTTAGCCACAATTATAGTTGGGAGTCTGATTAATTTTCTAATTTTGTCTTCCAATACAGCCTGTGAAATACTGCCCTGAAAGAGGACAGAATATAAAATATAGGAATGCATCATTCAAGAGCACCTTTTCTGGAATGATACTGACTGAACATTTCTGTGCTCTGCAAAGCAGACTTCACCTACCTATGTACATAACCCATCTGATGGACACTGTGAATGGCCAAAACCAACTCTGCAAGATAAAACTGCACCATATTCTCATCCAGTTGCTCCTCATACCGGTTTAAGAGCGACAACAAGTCCCCTCCAGGTTCATACTCCATAACCTACATTAAATTTTAGAAGAAGAACATATATTCCATATACACAAAAGATATTCCATTCAACTCCTCCATATTACACTGGACACATATCAAACAGTGGCATGTAGTGCAGGAAAATTTACAGAAAATGAGACATTTCAACCATCATATTGCTCTTTAATATACCAATGGCAACAGTGTTCAACAGAGGAGAAAAACACAGACTAAGCATTACCAAGTAGAGATTTTTCTTGTCTTGAAATGCATATTGTAACTGTGGAATCCATGGACTGGTGCTCTGAGCTAATATGCTGCGTTCTTCCTCAAAAAATGACACCTACAAGGAAAGTGTTCAGTTATATCATGGTGAGAGGGAGTTTGAATACATTAGAATCCCTCAGTTTTAGACAAATTTGAGTCTGGGCCAAAAGCACGCATCAAAAAAATTACACAGAAATTATTAAGTGCTATTTCCTCATGACGTGAACCTTTAAAAAAGTAATTTTACTTATTTTTGTTTTCTCTTCCCCTCCTTCTGTTTTCTAGATTGCTTTCAGCCTGCAGCAGAGGCCAGCTTCCCTTTCAGTCTGCTGAAGCACCTACCAGTCTGGAGTGCAATCCTGGTTAAGCTCATCTGGACTGGCCCCAACAAAAGAAAACTGATCTCAAAAGAATCAGACGAGCAGAAAAGAAGCTGGAGCAATTATGGGGTAGCATCTTACAGCTAATTCAGTAGTACATTCATTGTAAGGCATTAAATTACAAGGCTTTGTTGAAAGCATCCTCAAGCAACTATTTAACTGTTCACATGCTTAGCCAAACAAGAAATTAATTTTATTACAGAATATTGCAAATTTCTTTACATCAACATCCCCTACTTACACTGACCCCCACTGAACAAGAATGAGCAAATGCCATGTGAGGGTAGCACCATACTTTGCTTTCTTGTTAATCTATGCAATAGAAAGAGTAATTGTAGTTTAGCTGCATTTCTGGTAGCTACAAAAAATGCTGAGGTATCTCAGGAGCAACCTGAATGCAACATGCATTGGGATCAACTGATGCAGACATTGCTGTATAAATTCAAGAGGTCTCTCATGGAGTATCTGTGTCCTACTTGCTATTTCATGTCAGCAAAAGATTAACTTCTGTTTCTCACCAAACTATGATAACAACCTCTATTATTCCTTTTTTAAGTTTAAAAGTAACACATTTCTGAAGCTAGTGAGAGGCTCTCCATAAAAATCCAATCACCACAGTTTGCCTTCACACCCACTCTTGACATTCTACGTCGCTCTTTAAAATAAAAAACCCCTTAATGAAGAGATTGCCTGAAAATTCAAGCCGTCATCAAGCAGATCAATACTGAGTCAGTGTTTTCTTCACCTGTTTTTTCCTGTCTTACAGTTGATGCCAAGCTCTTCAAGACAAGGGCCATGTTTTAGCACCTGAGGATGGCACCTCATCCAACAGATCCACAGACTATGACTGGTTTTTAAATACAGCAAAACTAAAAACCACAAATTTACTGCTTTACTGAAATGTAGGATGAACCTTCTCAAGATACATTTCTAACTGTATTCTAATAGCAGTGACAAAAAGGAAGTGTTCAACAAATTGCAATTTATCCTTTACTGTCATAACACAAAAACATACATACGTGCTCCTGTGCCAGCAAGGACTCCTTGCTCATCACCTTCATAGCATACACATCACCAGTGACTTTCTCTCTTACTACTTTGACATCTGCAAAGTGACCACTGCCAACCACACTCTTTACTTCAAAATCCTTCACACTGGGTTGCAGTTCCTTTAGTTCAGCTATAGCCTCTGCATCTGTAAAAATAAAATACTTGTTTTTACATTAGCCAACTGGCATTTCACCAAAAAAGACATCGAAACTGCGGAATAAAACTAAAGCAATTTAAAAAGAAATTTAGGTCCAGATTCTCACAAAATGTTAAATCTTTCCAGAATATGCTTCTTAAAAATAACAGTATGCATAAGAACTAGAAAAAGAATGTATCGATGCAGAGTTAAGTCTGAAATATGGTATGTACAAAAGAATCAGGAAATGCTAGGACAGTTCCCATAGCAACCATAATTCTGTCCCATTCATAACATCAGAGCCTGAGAGCCTCCTTGGCTTCTAATTTCTTTCCAGCCACCCTTCATCAATACCAAGTATATTCTCCAAATACGAGGGCTTCACTGGAGTCCAGGGGCAGGGTTTTGCTCCTCTGCCTGAGGGAGGCACTAGTCTATTGTCTAACAACCAACCACAGACGTTCATTGCAGACCTTCGGCTCAAGCTCTCCACTGACTAGCTCAGACCAGCAGGCAGGGTGATAATCCATCACCCATGGGAGACTGCTCTAAAAATTCTCAGATTAACAGAAAATTACTGTCTGCTAATCACATCTAGAAACCATTGAATGGAGCTGTTACAGAACGGCTTTCTGCTGTATCTTAATAGAAAAATTGATGAACCTTTCCTCTTCTCTCTTTGCCAAGAGGAATCCAAGCACATCATCAGTAAAATATTTACTCCTTTAGAAATTATATCTTTGAAGCACAGAAATACTATTTACAAGTTACACATGCAAAACATGAATAACACGTAGAATCCAAAACCTGAAAGAGCCAAGGATTACCAAGTTCCTTTCTCGATTTTTTTTCCTCACTCCTCTAGTCACTACCTTGCTCTCAACTTCCAACATCCTGGAGCTTTGCTGGATCCACTGCTCAGATACTTTCCAGGAAGTACCTTCTCAAATAGCAATACAGTACAGACTTCTTAAAGGATGCACATTTGAGTCACAGCACTTCAAAAGACACTTGCATTTGATCTTGGACCTGAATAAAGCTTTACTAAGACTGCCAAGATCCCCTTTGCAATGTTGAGTCTGCCCATAAAAAGTCAGTTGCACAAAGTCCTGGGTTACAGTCATTAATGGATCAAAGCAACTAAAGCATTATTTAAACACCCAGATTCCTAAGAACTGTCTTTTAAAATGACACCTGAAAATTAGTTTAAACAAACTTACACTTTTTGACAAAGTTGCCAACGTGTTTAATTTTCATTAAAGTAGGGTTTCTGCACTCTTCAAAAAGAACAAATAACGAATCAAGGATGCCTTCCCGGGAGAGAGGAGACATCTGCTGTTGAGTCACAAAGAGTGGCTTCCCCTGGAAAAAAAAAGCAGCAACAGCAGATGGAGTCTCAGACAACAATGAAAAGCCTCAAATCAATAACAGATGTATAGAGCAGATTATATATTATCCATTTCAAAATCACTTCTTCAGAAATTAGGCAAATGATACAGAAGTGTGAGGCAAATATATCAACTCACTGTGTCTCTCTGTAATAGCTGCTACAGGTATTTTAGACAGAGCAATCTTAATGATTGTTAAAGTTCAAATTGCAGCCTTCTTGAAACTATCTGCATCCTCCTGATGACGCTGATCTGACTGGATTTTTCCTTGTATCATGCATGGTGTTTTCATCGTACAAATAGTTTAAGCAATCGGCATCAAGAGAAAAAGCTGCTGAACCTCAGATGATCAAATAGCAGCTGGTTAGGTAAATTCATCTCAGGACAAACCCACAGGTACAGCATCCATGGAAAAAAATTAAGATTACAGGGCACACAATGCAGTGTCTCATCTTTGTGTGGAAAAATACATCAGGCTAAAACATTGTCACATGCACAAAACATAAGACCTGATACTATCCACTGAACTTTGTGCAAAGTGTGTGAACTTCACCTGTTCATCCACTTCTTTTACCCCTTCCCCCAAAGGATGACACAGACGCACTTTGAGCATCCACACAAACAAGTAAAGCTGTATTTTGACATGCTGGGAGTGAACACAAACAAAAACAAGATCAGCTGCTCCCAGGCCAGACATTCTTTACCTGAAAGAGCAGATTTAGCCGAGAAGCTCGGCTCGTGATGGGCTCCATTGTTCCTGCATCGATGGGATTTCGGGCACCGCATTTGAACTTCAGCATCTTTACAGCTTATCTCCTACAAACAATCACCTGAAAAAGAGAACAGGGATGTTCAGGAAGCACTAGAATGGCTGAGTTTTAAAAAAAATAGAAACAAAAGGAGATGAGGGAGGATAGAATCTAAGCAACATTTGTATTCCTTTGGGGACAAAATTTATTAATAGTACTAAGTTTGAATGCATCACAGCAATTACAGGGATTTGGGGAACGGTGGGGAGAACCACCCAATCCATTAGGCTGTTAAAAGCCTCTGAGGTGATCGAGCCCAACCTGTGACCCAACACCACCTTGTCAGCTGGACCAGGGCGCTCTGTGCCTCCTTCAGTCTTTCCTTAAACACCTCCAGGGACGGCGACCGAACCCCCTCCCTGGGGCGGGCAGGGAGCGGCTGCAGGACCCCTCGCAGCAACCCCGGCCCCTCAAAGCAACCTCGGCTCCCCCTCACAGCCTTTCAGGACCCTCACAGCTTCCCCGCCGGGTTCTTTCACAGCTCCTCCGGGTCCCCCCACAGCAACCCCGAGTCCCTCGCAGCCTCCCCGGCTCCCCCTCACAAATCTCCCCGGGATCCCCTCACAGCCCCACCAGGTTCTCTCACAGCAACACCCGGGTCCCCCTCACAGCCCTTCAAGACCTCCTCACAGCTCACCCCCCAGACCCCTCACAGCTCACCCAGTGTCCCCTCACAGCTCACCCCGTGTCCCCTCACAGCCCTTTAGGACTCTCTCACAGCTCCTCCGGGTCCCCCTCACAGCCCCTAGGCTCCCTCACAGCAACCCCAGGTCCCCCTCACAGCCCTTCAGGACTCTCTCACAGCTCCCCAGACCCCTCACAGCCGCCCCCGGGTCCCCCTCACGGCGCTCCAGGCCCCTCAGACCCCTCCCCAGGGATTCCCCCCCTCTCTCTCACACCCTCCCAGCCCCGCTGTCCGTACCGCTCTCTCCCGCTTTGCCGCCGCCCGTGTTTGAACGGCGCGAGGGGCGGGGCCCGCCCGCCATCACTTCCGGTGGCGGGGCGCGCGCCAATCCCGGCCCGGCCCGGGCGGAAGCGGCGCCTGAGGGGGCTGTGAGGGCAGCGGGGGGGGCGGAGGGGACCCCAGGGCGGCTCCGGGATCTGAGGGGGCTCTGGGGAAGGGTCCGAGCCCTGAGGGGACCCCGGAGTGCCTGAAGGAACCCCAGGGCGGCTCCGAGCTCTGAGGGGACTCCAGGGCGGCTCCGGGATCTGAGGGGACCCCGGAGTGCCTGAAGGAACCCTAGGGTGGCTCCGGGCTCTGAGGGGATCCCAGGGCGGCTCCGGGGTCTGAGGGGACCCCGAGGCGGCTGAGGGGGCCCCGGAGCGGTTGAGGGGACCGGAGGAGGTTCCGGGCTCTGAGGGGGCCCCGAGGCGGCTGAGGGGTCGGGAGGCAGACACCGAGCCCTGAGGGGGCCCTGGAGCGGCTGAGGGCTCTGAGAGGACCCCAGGGCGGCTCCGGGCCCTGAGGGGGCCCGTTGGCCGCGGGAGTCCCGGCGCTCCGGGTGCCGCCGGCGGGAGGGCCCGGCAGGGCCGTGTCGGCTCGGCCGGCCCGGGGGAAGCGAAGGCAGAACCGGCGCAGCCCTGCAGGGGTGAGCGGTGAGGAGCGGCCGGGGCTGCGGCTGAGCTGGGGCTCTGCTCCCACGGGTTTGCTCCTGTAAAACGCCGCGCCGCTTGTCATGTATTTTACCCCCTTTTCCCCCCCTCTCCTCTTTGTTTTTTCCCTTTGCCAGATCTTAAAACGCAAAAGTGACTCATTCCCGGTAGTCCTGACTGGAGCTGGGTCAACCCTGCCCTGCACGTCATTGCTGGCAGCACTGGCTGCCAGGTAGGGCAGCCAGAGGGGAAATGGAAAGGTTGTCAGAAGCTTTAAATCTCCTCCCGTAAAATGCCTGTCTGACCTTTATGACCCCATCTGTATGGCCGTTTTATTCACATAAAGGGTGATTAGCTCCCAAGCGAAGCCGTGGTGAAAAGCTTCCAGCTCGGCTTCCCCTCCGAAGTGCCTCCATCAGAAGGGTCAGACGGATGCAGCGAGACCTTGTTTAAGGATGGATCCGTGAGATGTCCCTGGAGAACATCAGCACGAAGCACTGATGGGATCTGCAAACATGACAGTGGTGTAAAACAGTGTGCTGTGTCAAAGCATAGCCTGCTGTTAGAGTGTCTTGGCAGGATTTAAGCTGGTAACAGTCCTCAAAAATAACCATGTTGCTGTGTGGTGACATAAAATATTTTGGTCTCCAACAGTCATTTCAACGATGCTAATGCTGGCTTGGCATCTGGCTGCTAAAGTAACACACTGATTAATTTATTATGACTATACAAATCATTTTACAGAGTTGTACTTCCTTCCATCTTTCCCAGTCCACCCCTGGAACACTCATACTCTTGGTGTATTTCTTGTTTCAGACTTACATATCTGGGCTCATTTCAAGTTGTTGAACCTGAAAGAGTTTTTAAAACCTAATTTATTGTCCACCACCTGCACTGCCAATATGGTTTTGGATTCCACTCAGGACACTGTCATTGACTGTCTCACCCACAGCTGCATTGCCAGGCAGAGATCAGCTCTTAAAAGAAATGCAGTAAAGAGCTTCCTGTGCATAAACTGGTCAGTTTTTGTGCTAGTGCATTTTAGGAAAATACCCCATCCTGCCCTGATATTTGAAATCTTATCATGTCTAAAGGTGTTCTGTCCTAGATTTTGGACAAGTTTCATTGCCATCCAGACTAAGAGAACTACAGGTTTCTCTGCCCTTTTCTATCTCCAGCCTATCTCCTCCTCAGCAAATGCCAATAATCCCCTCTGTTTTATCTGCCAGAATTACTGTTAAATATCCACAGTTTCTAATTCCATTGGGAAGATCAGCATACCTATACACTAGTTTAGATTTAGAAAATGAGGGCAGCAGAAGAGCTGGGTTCTCCTGACAGCTCATTTCTGTATTGTGCTCAGATCACAAGGTGTGGCTGTTCTTGTTCCATCTTCTCTGCAGGACAGTGTGGAACAGCTGATCCAGAAAGTGGGAGAGGATTTGGGTCATTGAAGGTTTCATTTCATAAACGTTAGACTACCCTTTCCCTCCTGCTACATAAACACCAGCTCTGGGTCTCCCACATGGTACCGACCTTGTGACCAGCCAGGTGAGCTGCTTGGCCTCTCTCCACTGCCCAACAGGTTCAACAACAGCATCAGTTTAGTTCTATGATTTTCAGGTTTATAATTTCATCTTTCCAATTAAAGCTTTCTCTGTTTGCATACTATTGAGTGTTTGCAAGGAGGGAAGCTGGCTGTTAAAAGTGTTGTTTGGGACAGATGCAGTTTTCCTTGTAAATTAGTTGTCTTTAAGAAGGCATATATAATAAAATATATATTTTGCTAGAAGCAGCCACCTAGTAAAAGATCACTTACTGTTTTTTCTTCTTTGTTGCTGTGTAAAAAGACTCCCATCAACAAGAATGTCTACCGGAAAAATTAAATAGTAGCATGAAAATACAGCTGCACCAGAACTGTTATCAAATGTAAGAAAAGCTGAAGTGGCAGATGAGGGGAGGAGAGGAGAGAGAAAAGCTGTACAGTTTCAATGATAACCCTTCAGGACCCATTTCTGATGTTTCAGGTAAAAAAAATACATACCTGTTCAGAAGAGTACATGTTTTGTTTTATTTTAAATTGCTGATCTGAAGTCTTTGGAGTGAAAGTCATGATTCCTTCATACTTTTGATATTTTTATCAAGAGCAATCATAGTACCCCAGTCCTTTGTAACAGTCAAATTATATATCACTTCTTGATCTTGACAGCTGCTCCTGGTTATAACCTCACTTAACTTGAAGGATCAGAAATTGTACAAAGCAAGAGCTTATTCCTACTACTAAATTAACAGGTAATTCAAAAGCATAACAGAATAAATAGCTCTGTGATTTTCCCTAAACAGGTCCCAATATGGTGCTCAACATGTTTTTGACATCTCACCATGCATTGAATTGGTTACCATCTGTTTGGCAATTTTTTATTATAAGAGTAAGGGTTTCCCTTTATTTCCTTGGCCTAAATTCTCCTCCCTCATGCTGTTGGATTGTGCTCCAAGGTGACTGTGTTCCCAAAATCGCTTGTCACTGTAACACCCTTCAGGCTTGCCTGGAGTCTAAGACACTAAATGTAACAGAGCAGGCATGCAGGTACACCAGATTTTTGCCAAGAACCTGACACTCAGATCCTCATCCAAACTAACCTCACCATATTCTAATGGGCAGAGAGCTGCCAAGTCCCCCCAACACCATCTGGCTGTGAACTCCTGTATTTACAGCAGCAGCATTTGGAAATATCTTCATCTGTGGAGCAGCAGGACACTCGTGGCTGCTCCCAGGATGCAAATGGATTTATATATGGCTGGGAAGTAATAAACAGGGGTTGTGCTAAGAGCTAAGCATGACTAAAAATCTGTTTTTTGTCCTACCTTGCAAATCTCTCTGGCTCTGTGGTTTCCAAGTTGTCACGCTGACCTACTCATGTAGACTGGGGTCTGCAGCCCAGGTTTCCAGAGCATGGGGGCCCCAAAAATAAATGTCCTCCAGCAGTTTTTTGGTTCAGTGTAATGGCTGGCCTTTGCCATAGCTAATATATATGCTAATCTATATTTCTATATGAAAACAAAAAATTAATTATCCTTTATGAGCTCTATTACTTTATCTAACTATTTAAAAGATCTTGTAATAAATGAACATCTTCTGGTTTTTTCCCCCACCCCTAACCCTGATCGCAGCTGGGTTAGCACTTTCTGTATCAAAACAAAGGGTTAAGCTTGGCTGACTCAAACACTGTCATAAACCCTTGCTAATGGCAGCTCTCACCTTCACTTAATGGGACCTAAATAATCCTTGAATCCCTGGCACATTTTGTTCCCCTTTCTTTTCCCAAACTGTCACAAAGTATCCAACCTAGATTTAACAGTCATGCACACTACAGGGGACAGAAATATTTGCACAATACATCTTTGGGAATAGCAGTTATGGAAGAGGTAAATAAATTCCTTTTCAAAGATATAAAGGCAGAGAGAAATAATCATCAGGAAATTATATTGTCTTTCCTTCTGCAGTATTTTTAATTTCCTCCTGAGATTTTTTGGGAAAAGACCACTCTGCAGTCATCCTCCTGGGATAAACGGAAAGGAAATGAAACTTTAAATGATCTGAAAGGCTGTTTGGTGTTTCTTCCATAGACTTACACTAGAAGTTAGGCACAGAGCTACACCTGATAATATTCTTCAAGGTGAGTTTGATTCAAATATTAAAGGCTTTTTTGGTTTATAGTAATGATATGCTAATAATGATATTATAAAAGTGCTAATGTTCACACACATTGCTATAGTTTCTTTATATTTACAGAAGTAAAATTGATTCAAATAGCTCTAGATACACAGGGCCTTCCAATTAGATACATAGCCATCACCTGCTATTTATTTATAAAAATGCAAACAGACACATGTGATGCTCTTCCAACCAAATCCCAGTTCTGAGGATTCCTCATTCCAGCACACACTGGTCAGTACCTGCCTGTTTTCTCTGACCAAACTCCTAACACAGCCATGTGTTGAATTTCTCTGTAAGCCAAAACATAATCATGAGAAATTTCTGGTGTGACCAAAATGAAATGGTAACAGAAGTGGGTCACTAATAATCTTTCTTTAATTGCAAACCAAGCATTTAACCACATGAAAATGAAGCACCTTTTTTAATCCTAATTGTCTTCCACATTATTTTTTTTACTATTTAGCCTAAAACAAATCCCTCATTACTTTCTGGGGAAATAATTTATTAACTTTTAGATGCAGTGAAAAGCAAATTATACTTTATATATCTCAGCTTCAGGCTTCCTTTGTGCTATCACAGGGACACCCCTGATTCCACAGGAATTATTTTATAGAAAGCAATTTATTAACCTCACGATCTGTCAAGACACATGAATATTGATGTGTTCACATTAACATCTCCTGGAGCAGCTGAAAACTAAATTTGTCATGACTTAATGGGAATCACATGTAGCAGAGCAGCAAGTGACAGGAGCTTAATTAAAGCAAAACTGACAAAGTATTTGAGCCACTATAATAAAATGTTTTGGTTTAATGTCACTAAAGAACCACCTGCATGTTTTCGTTGATGGGGAAGGGAAGGCAACCTTGAACTCCGGCTTAGGAGGTAAAACCCAGAATAAGATAGGTGCTCTTTACCAGCTGGAAATTTCATCTAACTAAATGCTCAGTTACTCTGGAATTTAGATAATCATATAAAAAAATGGCCATATTCAATTGTATTTTACCCAGATTCCAAAAGAAAATATGGACAGGGACACCTTTCTGGTGAAGACACCGAATTCTTTTGAGAGCACAATTAAAACTTATTATTAAAATTTAATCATATATTGGTCCCAGGATGAATGAAATCTAAGTGTTTGCAGCAGGACTGTTTCCTTGCCTTAAATCAAGATTTCTGCAGGAGAGACTTCATTTACTACGGCAATAATTTGCTTGTTTGTGGAATGGGTATCAGTGCTTCATCACCATGAGTTGAAATTCCATTTAGGAACCTGGCATTCCCACTCTCCTGTCAGGGAGTTCTACAGAGCAATACGGTCCCCCCTGAGCCTCCTTTTCCCCAGGATGAGCATCCCCTGCTCCCAAAATACTACACAGTTCCAAGATTTGTCATCTAAAAGCAAAATAAAATCTCTTGCTCTTACCTACAGTTTAGAGAAACAAATACTGCCAGACTGAAGCATCAAAATTAAGTATAAAAATAGATTCAACAAAATATGTCTGCTAAATTTATGTCAGCTTTAAAAAAAAATCAAAGCAAAAAACCCCCACAACTTTTTACTGACTCTGGTGAATTAGGATGCAGAGATAGACGTGGATTCTTCATTGTGATGACCCACCCTTAAGGGGAAGGAAGCATATATTCTTATAATTGCACTTGAAATAAATTCTTTTTCCTTTGAAAATTTCTTCCAAAAATTCCAGTAAACAATAATCTGTGCTCTGCAGGCTTGTAACATGGTGGGAAGTGTGAATAGGGTAAAAAAGAACAATAGTAGCACTTTGTGCAGAGTATAAATAAAAGCATCAGATGAGGCAATGACAGCTCTAATGTCGAAGGCCTCTTCCAGGTAAGACTAAAAGAAATTGAGATTTGATTGCCTGTCTATTTTTTAATCTGGAATCATGATTTGGTACTTTACAGATTTAAGATGTTCTTGCTCTGAGTGGGTTTGTTCATTCCTGTCTTGAAGAACTCAGCAATGACAGCCTACATGTTACTTTATTTAATTCTTCTAGAATTAGTTCTATACTGTTTGCTTGGAGGCCAAGAAATATTTTACAGTGACTATTGTGGGATTCAGATTTTTAAACAGCTTTTCCATGTTCAGAATTGTGATGAATAAGTGATTAAGAGATAACACTGACAAACAGTGAAGTAACTGCAGGTTCATAAAGGAACTGAATGACAGTTTCTGGCTGCTTTGGAGGTCACTGCATGGTCAAATTACTCTTTTTTGGAGTGCTGTTCACCATTCCTCGTGATGATTGGCCTGGCTCACGTTGTTTTCTTACACTTTAAAATTTCCCTTACTACCTGGAAGGAAAAGGCTACAAAACCAGTACATTCTCCCTCAAAAATAGAGTGTGGTGGGAAGTTGTTGCAATGATGCAACATTCATGGTCTGCCAAGGAATTGCATTTAGCCATTTTTAGCCAAAGGCTGGGTACCAAAATACAAGCCTTGAAAGGAACGGAAACTCCATATGAAAGAGTTTCTGTGGAATAAACATTTCCTGGGGGGGGGGGGAAAAAAGAAACTGGTTTAGGCTACTTTTTTTTTTTTAACCTGTGTTTTAAAGTACTGCAAATGGACTTTTATTTTAAAATTTGCATTTTAATAAAAAGTGGGTTTATGCTACTGTTCCAAATTCTCTATAATTGAATGAATTACATAAGTCCCAAAGTAGAATATTTTCTACTTTCTGCTTTTCCCATCACTTAGCTATCCAATTTCCCTCAGAGCAATTGATCTTGTGCATTGCTTCTCAGAAGTTTTGCAATGCATCAGAGGCAGCATTAATGAATTGTGCTGGGGATGAGAACAGCTGAGAGAAATGACTCCCTTGGAAACAAGGGGAGAGGTGAAGACTTGTGGGGGCATAGGACACATTACATCTTAAACCTTTTAAGCATGAAGCAGAAAGTAGTCAGCTTTTCATAACAGTTATCAGAAAAAACCTAATAGCCAACCTCAAAATGACAAAAAACAAGAACCAAAAAATCTATGCTAAGTAATTGTTGATTCTTAAGAACCTGACTAAAGCAGAACATCAGCTACCTCTTAAAATCCTCCAGAGCACAACAGCAAAAGCAACGGTGGAGGCTGGGTTCTATATCAACCCAATCCATCTTGAACAGGTGTTAGGAAATAAAGATTATTTAGGATACAAGATGCTGGAATAAAAGAGATTTGCACACAGGCTGAGGTTTGTTGCACCTCTGTCCTCTCTGTAGTCCCCTGGCTTTCCTTCTGATGCCTTTCAGTATCCCAGCCTCAAAAGGTGATACATCATCTAGTGCCTGTGAATAAGAAGTGCTATTCCTCTCTTGAAAAGGGTTCTTTAAATCCTTCTGGAAAAAGGTTCTTTAAGTCCTCCTGTTTTTCTGGAGTTCTTCAGCTCCAAACTGAGCCAGAGGCAGAGCCAGGCAGTGCTGGCAGTGGTGGTCAACAGCTGCGTAGAGTCTGCAAAAAGATGGCTATTCTACAACCAGTCTTCCCACCTGATATGCAGCCTCTTGGGGCAAAAATGCTATCCAGCATTCAGAAATAGCCAACAAATAGGCTGATACAAGGTGTTGATAAAGGATGGAGGTGCAGGAATAAGCCTGTCTCCCCAGCCTGACGTTGGCTGTGGTATGAGAGAAGGACACACAACTCCCACAGCACCATCCAGGAGTACCAACACATCCGAAAACAGCAACTGCTAAAACCCATTTTCCTTTTCATCCCTATCAAGTCATTTGTAAAGGGCTATTTCTGCCCAAGCTGTATCTAAATTGCACGTTGCTGGTAGATTGATGCTCTCTGGCTTCATGTGCACAGGGCTTCGTGCCAAACCCACAAGACTGCAGGACCTCAGTCGTAAAGAAGAAAATAATCAATAAGCCTGGGCAGCTTGTGACGCTTAGTGACACATTTTCACTGCTTATATGGCTGTGTTTAGACAAAAATAGGCAACACTGCACTTGCATGCAAAAAGAAGTCATCTGCTTCTTATCTAATGTGTAATTCAATAATTCCTATAATTGATCTTCATTGACAGTTTTTGCAAGCTCACTCACCCACACTGCACATATTGTGCTTCCTGACATAATTCCCAACATAGACGATGGTATTTCAACAGAGGAAGCTTGTTAAATCAGGTCAAACAAAATAAAGAATCAGAATGTGCTGCAAGTCCTTGCAGCTGTCTGTCTTTCTACTGTTCCGTTCCCCTTCAAAAAAACAAAAACCAACCAAACAAAACAACAAAAAAAAGAATCCAAACTGTTGGTATTTTTGTAATGGGCTAAAAATACAAAACCCAGCTTTGTTCAATGTTGGTAGGCTTTCGAGTTGAAATACATCATCATTTTCTCCCTAGATGCTGGACTATTACTGTTGATCAGACATAACTGCCAGTCTTTTATTGCTTCCACAAGGTTTAATTTTCCCTGGAAGTGCCATATATATTCTAATGACCTGCTGAATTAAAAGAATTCTAAATTGGCTCCCAATTGATGAGATGGTGTTTCTGAGATCAGCCATTAAAGGGCATTTTCGCTCATAGACAAAGGAACACAAAAAATTCTGGAGGTGATAATGGGTCTTCAGGTGTCTGAAAGACTGATAGGTAATTTCAGAGAAACACAAACAATAGATGCATTTTCCATTTACGGTGATTGTAAATAAAGAAGAACATAATGTTCCTCTTTTATAAACACAATCACTTGCCTACCCAGCATTCTCCAACTGTATCAAACTACTGTTATTCTTCAAAGAATTGAGATACAGGAAGAGTTTAAAACAGACTAACAACTAATAGGTCCAATTAATGGAAGCATGTTAGAATACTAAACACCAAAGGCTGGAGATCATTTCCAGAGCACATGCTGGCACAGGAGAACCCCATTTTAATTTTCTATAAATACAACTCCAGTTTTTAAACCAAAACATTATTGGAAGCACAGAGCAAGGCACTTTTCCAAAGATGTAGATTCCTTTATTCCGGATTCTCTTTCTAGCTCTCAGACCTTATTCTGTGGCAGTTGAGAAATGATTCCCATAAATCACCTCCTTCACCCAGAAGTCTTTTTCCCCCGTCGGCTGGGGGTGGGCTCTTAGCCTGACTCCTGGCTGTGCTGCTGAATGATTTCCCAATTTCTGGTGGCTTTAGCACTTCAGGGTAGTTATGCTGCACATTATTGAGCTGATAAGTCATCAGGAGAAAAACGGAAGCAACCAAGGGTGACGCCTGTGCAGACACAATAAAAATCTCCGCAACCTGCCCTTGCTGTTCATGGCCACTCCTAGTTCCAGGGAAGCTTCTGGACAGGACAGGGATATTGGTGTGCTCCAAAGAGAAAGACAGTATTTCCTGAGCTCTGCAGGCATATCATGTTATTTGGAAGCATCTTCTTCTTCCCACTGAGTAAGTTCTGAAACACTAAACAAACAAAAACACTTGAAGGTCAAACTCATAAATATTTCAGTTAGTTGTATATATTAACTCCTTTGGAGTTAAACACTGGAGTAAAACTGACACAGTTTGAATGTTACATGTCATGGACCCTGAATAGCACAGGGAGTAACAGGAATTCCAAGCTAGGGCCAGACCGTAGCACAGGAAGCCATACAGACTCTTTTAGGAGGATATTCAATAATGGAATGTTTGCAAGGTGGTTGCTTCCTTCCCTTCTGGCCTTTGCTGAAATTTCTTCCCCTGAATGTAAATTTGGGGAAGCAATATTCATCTATGGGATGTCCTTAAATCAAAACAGCAAGGGAAAATGTAAAAATTAAATCCTTCACGTAAGACTACATCTGACACTGACCCAAGAGAGGATGATTAAAAGAGGCAAAAAAATAGAGTTAAATTAAGATGTACTTTTAATAGTAAAGTGTTGCTGAAAGAACCCAGAGACCCAAATATATGGCAAACTAACCCACAGCACTGAGATCATGCATGCAAGATAACTTTTGATGACTCTTGCCTTCCTGCCCAACAAGGCTGATTTCATGTGGTGCAAAAGATTATGTCAGGCTTTATAAAATAACCTGATCTCCAAGAGAGAGGAGAATCACAGAAAAAAGGGCATTCAGCCAAACCCAGCTCTGCTGGAGAGCCTGACTTGCTGTGGAGCTTTATGACAGTCTCTGCATCCAGGATGAAAGGCCATTGATAAGTAAAATATGCACCCAATCTCTACATCCTTCTACAGCAGCTCGTCAGAGTCCCCATCGATCCCAGCAAATAATAACATTTGGCTTCATTTTTGTCACAACTCTCATTTGTCATGTTGCAGGTCACGCTGCCTTCACACACCCCATGGGAGAAGATCACTGTGAACTCACACCAAGGCTGCACTAAATGTTCATAAATGTCATTTCTGATGTGACTGAGCTCGCCAGGCCTCTACAGGCACAGGATGCTGTACAGCAAAATGTAAAAATGGGAAATAAGAAGAGAAGACACTTTGTTAAGGTAATGTTCGTATTTAAATTTCACCCCCATATAGATCCTGTGTGGGTGAATATTAGATTTAAGCAGTTAACTGCATGCTGAATATTTTAGTGACAAATATGGTCTATTCACTTCCTAAAATGTCTAGAAGTATGCAAAGCAATAATACAGGAAAGGCAGGATAGAAAGAGAAAGGAAACTTTTAATCTTAAGGTTTATTTTTAGGTGATATATTGAATGAAGATTTGGCTTTTCCATGGAACACCCACACCCATGCAGCAGAGCAAAGATTCTGATGAATGTGATGTGCAGAGTATCACAACTTTCTCCATGGCTGGGATTTTTTTCATATAATCTAGTTAGTTAATTAGATCTCCTCTGATCAATCATTGAATTACTGCTTCAAAAGGCATTATGATATGATGAGAGTGCCTCGCAGCAGTTAAACACTTTGATTTTTCTGTCCTAACACATTTACAGCTGGTGTCAACTAGGTCCTTCCAGCAGGAATAAAGAAATACTTTTTTAAATTACGAGCACAATTTATCTCACAATTTAAAAGCTGACGACTAAAATTACTGTAATACACATTCATTCTCCCTATTACTCCTTTCTGGTGTTTAAGACCAATCTCTTTCATGTTTTCCACGTGCCTTATGTTTTGATCTCAAACTCTCTGGAGCTGCGACCTTCTGCCTCGCTCGTGTTCTAACCAGCTCTTTTATACCCTCACCGTCCCACATCTGTGACTTCAGCTGTGTCACAGCATCTCCTTCCTTGATCCTCAGGAGTCCCTCTCAAAAACCAAAGCACTGTGGTCACTACAAGAAGGTATTGACAGGAACTCTTTTGTTTTCCTCTTTTGATGGCTCTTGAAGACAAATTGTGATCCAAGGGTCACAACTTCAGCATGAGATTTGCATGACGTGGAATTGGGCACTGGTGGCAAGTTACTGCCTTGGCTTCTCGTCATCCCTCAGTGAAAGTGGAACAGGGATTATAGGACAATGTTACCCCAAGACTTCCCTCATTACAGGTTCTATGGTGAGCTTTGGACTGCCTGGAAAGCAGACAGTCCAGGAAGGGGTGGTGTGTGGTTGAGGGAAAGGTCTGGTTTTGCTGCCTCTCCAAAAGGAGATGCTTTTGCACGTGTGTGACATTCAGGGATCTTTGCACAGTGCTGTACAGTGGAGTTCTCGTGCTTGCAGTAAAGCAGGCAAATAAAAAAGCTTTCCAAGACCTGCTTCTATTAGTGATGCAAGTTCCCAAATGGGGAGAAAAGATGCATTGGTTTTCTAAGCAGTATAAATGATGGAAAATAATTTCCTTTTTAATCCTAAAGAAATACATTTGCCAGATGAAGGAGAGCTGAACTGTTCTGCTGTTGCCTTTCCAGCAGGATAGTGCAGTCTGCAGGTAATTAAACAACAGAAACCAACACCCATAATTCAACAGTATGTCTTAGCTATTATTTGGCAATTCTTTTTCTCTTGGAAACTCTTATACATAATATGTGCTTAAAATGGAAATTACTGATAGCAAGTTTTATTTCATTGTGAATTGTTCTCATAGAGCAATATGTAACCACATTTGTAAAAAACCCAAATCTCCTACTGCCAACTGAAGCTGTCCTGCACTCTTAAAAACTCTGCTATTTTGAATTTGAATGTGCTACCTGCTACGTGGGCAGCAGACCCCAGAGAGATGATACACCAGTCTGGCAGCTCTCCACTCTGTGAAGCAGAAGGGTTCTGACAAGCTGAAGGGGATTTAGAAACCAGCAACTGGAATGAGAAGACATAGGACTTTCTTTTTTCTGGAGAGATTAAGACTTGGGTATTTTTATAGCACAGTTGATTACCGCCCTCAAATTAAACCCCACTACTCAGGGAAACATTATCATCTGGAAACTCATTTCCTAGTACTTGCAGGTCAGAAGAGAAAAGAGACTTCCAGGTGCCTTGCAGAGCCAAGAGGAGAAGGAATTCCTGTCAGGACCACCCTGCAGAGCACTTTTCCTGGGGTCCAGGGAGTGAGGTCACTGTCCTGTGGTATTCACAGACACCACCTCGCCTTCTGAGTGCTGTTCCAGGAGAAATGGGCATCTTGAATAGAAGGCACTTTGACTTCTCTGACTTAGAAGTTTTCTTCTTCTCTGATCCAGAAGTTTTGTTACTTCTTTCATTCCTTTTTTAGTGTTGGTTTCTTTCACCTATGAAGCAATGTAATATTTAATCAATATCAAGAAGCAATAGCTGGCTTTTCCAGCTGAAACTGATATGTGGAAGGTGAAAACCAAGAATGTTTCCCAGTATGATCCTGTTACCAGAACATACACTGATAGGCATCTCACACTGCCTGCCCACAGCATCTGGGTACCAAACAGACCAGGCAGTTAACTTCAGGTTTAGGCTGAACATGTGTATGGTGACAACACTCTTTTTAGTAACTCAGCTGCTAAAAAGAAACTGAAGAAATCACAGTTGGAAAGCATGAAAAAGGAAAAGGATGCTGGGGAATAGCACTGACTACCTCAAGCTAATGCAGGGCCCTCATCCATGTAGAATGAGCTTCAGCTCACCAGGAGCAACTTAATTACTTCTGTTCAGTGGTTTCCCACCCACATGTTTATCAGAGTTCCTGCTCTTGAAAAGTGCTGAGGAAACAGCTCAGGGGATGAAAGGGGATTATTCTCGTAGGTAATGGGTGCTGCAAAACTCCTTGTGAAAGCTTCTGCGCTGCAAATAGCCAGGGTGGCTCAACAGGGCAGGATTGTCTGGCTCCTAATGATGTGACATTTCAGGCTCTGTGACTTTTTTCAGTGTTTGGGATTAATAAAAAAGGGGATTCCTTTGCAGTGGTTGAAAGGGTAGGTTTTGTTAGGGCAAAATACCCCAAACTAAAAAGCCCTTAAAGCTGCACATTCCTTTGCCTTAAGGCAAGGAACTAGCAATGGATAAGAAGGAAACTCTGTTACACACACAGCCTCTCTGAAACATTTAACTACTGAACAGGTGCAAGACATTCTTGTATCAGATTATCAATCTCTTGCCATGTCCAGTCCTTCATAAATCTTGCTCTCAAAGACAAAGGACAAATTCTTCCTGCCACAGCCACACACAGCATGAGCACAGCACAGCCAGGGCAAGGTTTTCAAAGCTCATGAGCCCTGCAGGTGGAACACAGAAATGTCCTCCAAACCCAGCAAGGTTGGCAAGGGGGTCACCTAAACACAGACGGGAACAAGCTCAGCTTCAGCTGTGCAAATCCACTGGTCACACACTCTCTAATGAGGGACAATCACTGAGCAGATCCTGCTCAGACACAAAGGTGCTGGTATTTGCACCAAGGAGTTTGCAGGCCCTCAGGATTAGTAATTACACAAATATATATAGCGCTAATTAAAAACCCTGTTACCCTGTACTTTTTACTTTAAAATTTCTTGTTCCCAAGAAGTGAATCAGGTCTCTCTTCAGATAATTTATAGAATACCAGTTTCCATAACAACATAATTGCTCAATGAAGCAAAAATACCTGGCAGAGTTGCCATTATCATGAAATAATTGACCACAACAGCGAGTGAGAGAGGCTACATTGCTTTGTGTCAACATGTTCAATTACAATCCAATGATGCCAGATCAAAGAGTAGTGTTCCTAAGATGAGTCATTACAAATCACAGTATATCCCTAAGAAGCAGAGCAAGATAATAGTGAACAAATATTTTTCCCCACATCAAAGCAGAAAGTCATGTCTGATCATTTAATGGTTGCAGAGCTCCATGGCCAACACCATGACAGGCAATTTTAGGACCTGAGTGTTTGCTGTAAAGAAATACAATCAAGAACATCTCCCTCAGTTGGTGTCTTTATATGAGCAAAGGCATAGGCTACTTTATATTTCTCAAGAGGAATGTTTGTTCTACAGAGGCTTGTCAAACACTGTCGTGTTATGAGACCCAAGAGGGAGTAACTCACAGCCACTGCTGCAAACACCTACTTCATTGAAAAACCCAGCCTTAGTCTAGAATCTACACCTCCCTGTGGAACCATTACATCTTTACTTCTGTGGGCTGCAGAAGCAGCGAGCCCCAGGGCCAGGCTTGAGTGGAAGGGCTCAGACCCAACACCTCTCACGCAGTGCCCTCCCTGCACAGCCCCATCCCAGGCTGCTCAGGACCCCTTTGTGTTCACCACATCCCTGGGACACTTTTTGTTTCCCTGCAGCTCCTCCCTCTGAGAAAGCCTGAAGCAATGAGAAGTGATGCTGCAGCAGCTCTGAGCAATTTGTCCAGAACGGGATGCTGAAGGCAAACACACTGGCAATCCCTGCAGCTGGTGCAAGAGTATGTGAGGATGGGAGCCCTCCTGGGATGTGTTGGAAGATTGTCCCTGTAAGAAGGAGCCAGCATGGATTCTGTGACCAGAGTCTACCTGAAGCATGGTAAGTCAAGAAGGAGCCTCAGGTACAAAGTATCCTGTGTGTCAAGTGAGTGCCAGGTGTGAACCAAAGTTAAATTACTGGTGTGGTATCCCAGACAGATCAAGCTGACCTGAAATATTGGCCATGCAACTCCTCCACCTCCAGAGTAGTTCTGTTTGTTCCCAGCACAGACAGCTTTGTTCTGAAGAGACTCTTATGGAATGCTTCCAAACTTTACACCTCAAAGAGACTAAAAGCTATAGTACAAAGTATTCGCACCTCTAACTCACAGATGTCTCAGCATGGTACTCATATGTGCCATATAACAAGTCAAAACTGTTCCCCTGTTCTTTCCCTTTGCATCCCTTGTTCCTTACACTCAGGCAGGGTGAGCACAGCATGGTGCTGGCTCTGTCCTTGGGCACTCCTGAGTCACCCAGGCCATGCTTTACACCCTTAGCAGTCAAGGGATGTTTCCCCTGACTTTGATGTTGAGTCACCTTGGTGGATGAGTGCTTTTTCTGCTTTAACTGATGTATTATTGATAACCCTGGAAAACAACAAACTTGTTGGAAACTCTGTGGGGATATTGAACCTTGAGAAAAATCAGGATGGTCTTTTATTTTACTATGTGTTGCTTGGCTAACACTCATGACATCTTTCTTTTCCCTTCTGTTTAATGAGAAATTTCTGTTCTTTTTCACTTACCAACTTCTGCAAATACACCTTCCCACCTTGTATTTCCTCTACCCAGCACCAGTGAAAACCAGGGCACACACATGCCAGATAGTTTTGGACATTATAGAAGCAAAGAGAAAGAAAGGTCACACATGAGTCTTATCTCTGGCTTTGCAATTCTAGCCTGATTTGAAAGCAAGACACATATGTCCTTTAATTATTCATTAGGGTAACAGCAAACGCTGAGGCTGCCTGTAGTTCTCGCTGCCCATCTTGCAGCAGCAGGAAGCTGTGGCACCAAACACCTCAGCACAGAGGTGCCAAACAATCAGAAACACTGAAAGATTTGTCAGAAAAAAATGCGCAGTAAAGCAAAGAGAAAAATAAAGCAATTAATCATTCAAAAAAAGGGGGGAAGGGGAGAGGGGAAGAGAAAGAGGGAATGGCAAAAGAAACCTGATAGCTTGTGCTGCCTCCCCTGGAAGTCTGTCAGCCCACTGACAGGAAGATTAAGGATGCTGATGGGAATTCCTTTCTCACCACAGGCAGCTTTAAAAGCACAGGACAATAATCTACTTTTACAGGTCTGGCTGTGGCTTTCCCACAACACGTCTTTTTCTTCCCTTACTCTAAATAAAAAAGGATGATCCCTTGCAGTGCTTGTTTTCCAAGTGCTGCCCTCACAGCTGAGGTGAAAGATCGATTCAAGCACTTGGACATTTACTGAGTTTGCGACTTTTCTGATGTGTTAAAAATGTTTTGACCTGCCTAACTCATACAGTCTTACATGCTCCAGCGTCTCTTGGTATAACCACCAAAGGTCCAGACCCTCTGCCACACTTCCTTTGTGAAGAGACCAACCAGTCAAATCCCCAGAAGGCAGAATACAGATTTCAAAGCATTGGATTTAACAATATACTTGACACTGGGCTTGAAGAGCCTGCACAGCTTAGAGTTCACCTCTCCTTGACCCTCTAGGAAGGACAATACTCATTGCTGTACCCGCAGCTTAAGCTGGATTGCCTGTTTCAGTGTCTTGCTCTTTTAGGAACCTGTTTAGCAGAGTGAATTGCACTGTCAGGTTGCTCTGAATGGCAAGTTCTCCAACCATCCCTGTGGCTTATTTTCTGAATTGGGTAATCATGGGATAGGGAAAAGCAAGAAGGGGAAATTACTTCAGGAAATTACTACAGTCAGTGCTGTCCTTTGGCCCCATAAGGACAGGACTTTTTGCTCCTTTTCTTATACAGACCTCTAAGTTATTTGAGCTAGAAAAGGATGATTGATCCTCTTACAGGCAATCTTACACCACTCTCTTATATCTCTGCTTTATTTTCACCCTTGTTTCCCAGTACCACAGAGAAGGCCTTCTTATGTCCTGGACAAGGTGACATTTTTGTGTTCTGTGACGACATCACTTGCTCTCAGGTCTCTGTGTGCTTGAGTCAGTCTGGCCTTTTTGCATTTTCAGGAAGGGTCATCCCTGTGGTGATTTCCAGCCTGAGAAATAATTAGTGCTGTACACACAGGAATCTTCCACGTTGCAAGAGCACCAGCTCTTGAAATGTTTGATCTAAATCTCCAAAAGAGCTACTCACTATTGCAGTTCTTAGTAACCAAAGAGTGAAGTCTCACATCAGGCTTCAGCAGTGCAATTAAAAAACAACCACCTCATGTTTAACTTGTTTCACATAACTGATTATTCTGTTTTCTGGACTGAGGCTCTCCAAAGGACATTACCAAGCTTAACTAGGGAAAGAAGAGCAGAAATGGGAGTTGGGAGTCCACTTATGGGCAGCAACTCTCCCAGCTCTCAGCTGAAATTAATTTTAGGATCCTTATAGATAATGCCACCATGACTGTAAGTAAACTGTATTATTATATTCTAAATAGGTTTTCATGGATATTTGATTGGGGTAACACATAGAAAATAAAATACTAGCAAAGTAACAGACAGAGGAGTTTTAAAAAATAGTAACCTGATATATTTCTAAAAAGTCAAATCAATAATTAAATTCACAGGACAATGGAATTTATTTTTTTTTTTTTTTGTAAGTGGAAGACAATAACATGTTGTGCTGGAAACAAAGCTTTAATCCAAGGTTACTCCAGATAACACAGTTATGTTTTGCAGTCAATAAGGCACAAAAAAAAGGGTATTAAGCTTGCATAAATGCCTGACTAAGATGGTGGCATATTTAAAATACATAGCACTGATTTATATGTACTTTTTTTTCTCTCCATCCAAGCAATTGCTTTTCCTCATCCCTATCCTAACAGCTGCAGCTATGGGTTTTGCTTCAGGCTTTGTTTCGGGGATTAAAACCATCTCAGTATAATCTTTTTGTTTTATACACTGAAGGAAGCATTAGAGATGAAAATTGATGCCACAATGGATTTCATTAATCACACCAGGAGGCTTGGTTTGCTGTAGTAGGCACTTCCACCAGAAGGTGCTCACAATCAGCTTAAATATTAAACGCCCTCCTGTGTTTAAATAGCGATGATCACATCTGTGAAAGCACAGCTCCCACATCGGGGAAGGGGTTCTTTCAAAAGGGCCAGTGCTGTTCAAACCAGCTCACCTTATGGTGAATCCTGCTCTCCAGCAATGTAAGCATCAGTTGCTTGCAGGGACAAAAGGACTAGAAAAATCAGTGCCTGGGGGAATTGCTATGAGATAAAGGAGGCATCACCTCTGGGTCACCAGCGCAAAAGAAATCATAGTGGTCATAATGGCCAACAGTTATGTCGTGGGATGGATGCTGGCAGCTCAGCACAAGGTACCAGGTGTCTGCCTGGCCCTTGGAGAGCAGGAGCTCACATTACAAAAAGCAGCACAAGTGTTAACTGACGCTGCCAGGAAAAGGGCCAAGGATGCCAGGTCCCACTGGCTGGGCTGTTGGGGCATATCCCCATGAAAGGCCAAGTCCCAGTGGCAGATGGCCAGAGGGAAGTTTGCATTCCCACAATTCATGTTCTAACTGCTACGAATAATCAGCAGCTCTCCAGGGCCCTGGGTCTGCTGTGAGGCAGGAGCCAGCCCTGCTAGAAAACTGCATCAGTCACCAACTGTCCCAGCCAAAAGCATCCTTGGACTGATGCACTGACGCTGTTGCATACAGATGAACGTGGTCTAGGTGAATTTTCTGTAGAAGGAAGAAAAGCAAGCCCCATGAAAGCAGGGTCTAAAGAGAAAAGCTATAAAACATTTAATTCCTTTTGGCAGAACCTGGGAATCGAAAGCACAAGTTTCCTTAAAAATATCAATCGCTATTAAAGCCTCCCTTGAAATAAAAGCATAATCAGAAATTGAGGGAATGGGGTCTCAGCAAACAAGACAATATACAGTTTTATGCTGCCTTGTTCTGCCCCAGCCTTCCTCCTGTGGTGAGAAGGAAAGTGAGGCCGGGATCTAAGGGGGCAGACAGCCAACAAAACCAAAACTGAAAACCCAACAAGTCCTGCCCCCAATAGGGAGAAACAGGAGCAGAATTGACTACAACTCCCAACGTTCACTAAGGGTACCTTTAGGACAAATGCTAGCTGGGAACATCCCAAACAATCTGAAATTGAAATCCAGCCCCGGTGGCTGTTGGAAGCTGTAGTCGGCTCTCCGGGGCGAACCACCCAGCAGAGAGATCCCGAGAGCCGGTTTGGTTCCCAAGAGACCCCATCTAGCGCTCGGGGCGGGGAGCGAGGAGCCAGCAGGCACAGCGCGCTGTGCCCCTTCGCGGCGCGAAGGCTGCCAAGCTCCGCTCTTGGGCTTTCCCGATGTTTTGGGGGGATTTTCGGGCCGGGACTGCGGCTGAAGCAGCGAGACCTGCCGGCGGCAGGCGGCTCCAGGAGGGCCCGTACACCGACCCGCGGGGTCCCGGGGCGGATGCTGTGCCCGCTGTGGATGGGATGCCCGGTGCGGATGCGGTGCCGGGTGCGGATGCGGTGCCGGGTGCGGATGCTGTGCCGGGTGCGGATGGGATTCCCGGTGCGGATGCGGTGGCCGGTACCCATGCGGTGCCCGAAACGGATGGGATGCCCGGTACCCATGCAGTGCCCGGTACCCATGCGGTGCCCGGTGCGGATGGGATGCCCGGTGCGGATGTGGTGCCCGGTACCCATGCGGCGACCGGTGCGGATGTGGTGCCCGGTGCGGATGGGATGCCTGGTACCCATGCTGTGCCCGGTGCAGATGGGATGCCCGGTGCCCACGCGGTGCCCGGTGCCCATGCGGTACCCGGTACCCATGCGGTGCCCGGTGCGGATGGGATGCCCGGTGCCCACGCGGTACCCGGTCCCCATGCGGTACCCGGTCCCCATGCAGTGCCCGGTGCCCACGCGGTGCCCGGTGCCCGTGCGGAGCGGCCGGCGGCGGGGCCGGGCGGCGGGGGGCGGGGGCCGGGGGCGGTGTTGCTCCCCGCCCAGCCGCCGCAGGCGCGGGCCGGGCGCGGGGGGCGCAGCGGAGCG